>CM076584.1:1026783972-1027265110 GCA_034641835.2 Pinus albicaulis
AACGAAATGACATGGCGTGCCTGACCGAACGAAGGCACAAGGAAGAAAATGGCAAACGAGCTACACAAATGTGCGCACAAGGCACCCGTGCGGTCACAACTTAGCAAATTTGATACGACCGCCCTCAAACGCAACGATCTGACTTGAACGCGTTTGGGCGGGCGCCCTCACATGATGCGACACGATGCGCATGACCAACCGAAGGCACAAGGGAGAAAATGGCAAACGGGTTGCACGAACGTGCATAAGGCACCTGTGCTATCACAACTTAGCAAATTTGATACAGCCACCCTCAAACGAAATGAACTAACCCAAACGCATTTGTGTAGGAGCCCTCACACGGTGCGACATGGCGCACACGAAAAAATGAAGGCACAAGGGAGCAACTGGAAAATGGGCCGCACGAACGTGCACAGGGCACCCTTGCGGTCACAACTTAGCAAATTTGATACGGGCACCCTCAACCGAAACAACCTGCCTCGAACACGTTGGGGTGGGTGCCCTCAACCGAAATGACCCGACCTGAACGCGTTTGGGTGGGTGCCCTAAAACGAAACGACACGGTGCGCCCGACCGAACAAAGGCACAAGGGAGAAAATGGAAAACGGGCCACACGAATGTGCACAAGGCACTCATGCGATCACAACTTAGAAAATTTGATACGGTCACCCTCAAACGATTAAACGACCCGACCCGAACGCGTTTGGGTGAGCGCCCTCACACGACGCGGCATGACCGAACAAAGGCACAAGGGAGCAACCGGTAAACGGGCCACACGAAAGTGCACGGGGAACCCATGCAGTCACAACTTATCAAATTTGATACGGGCGCCCTCAACCGAAATGACCTGACCCAAACGCGTTTGTGCGGGCGCTCTCAACTGAAATGACCCGACCCAAATGCGTTTGGGCGAGCTCCCTCAACCGAAATGACCTGACCCGAATGGGTTTGGGCGAATGCCCTCAAACGAAATGACACAATGCGCTCAACCGAACGAAGGCACAAGGGATCAAACAACAAACGGGTCACACGAACGTGCACAAGGCACCCGTGCGGTCACAACTTAGCAAATTTGATACGGCCTCCCTCAAACAAAGTGACCCAACCTGAACGCGTTTGGGCGGGCACCCTCACACGAGGCAACACGACATGCACGAACGAACGAAGGCATAAGGGAGCAACTAAAAAATGGGCCGCACGAACGTGCACAGGGCACCCGTGCAGTCACAACTTAGAAAATTTGATATGGGCGCCCTCAACTGAAATGAGCCGACCCAAATGCGTTTGGGCGAGCGCCCTCAACTGAAATGACCCGACCTGAACATGTTTGGGTGGGCGCCCTCAACAGAAACGACCCGACTCGAATGGGTTTGGGCGGGCACCCTTAAACGAAATGACACGGTGCGCCCGACTGAACGAAGGCACAAGGGAGCAAAAGGAAAATGGGCTTCACGAATGTGCACAAGGCACTTGTGCAGTCACAAATTAGCAAATTTGATACGGTCGCCCTCAAATGAAACGACCTGACCCGAACATGTTTGGGCGGGTGCCCTCACACGGCGCGACACAGCATGCACGACCGAACGAAGGCACAAGGGAGCAAATGGAAAATGGGCTGCATGAACGTGCACAAGGCACCTGTGCGATCACAACTTAGCAAATTTGATACGGGAGCCCTCAACCAAAATGACCCGACCCAAACCCATTTGGGCAGGCGCCCTCAACCGAAATAACCCGACCCAAACGCGTTGGGGCGGGTGCCCTCAACCGAAACGACCCGACCCGAACGCGTTTGGGCGGGCGCCCTAAAATGAAATGACACGGCGCGCCCGACCGAACAATGGCACAAGATGGAAGCAAACGGAAAACTGGCCACACAAACGTGCACAAGGCACCCGTGCGGTCACAACTTAGCAAATTTGATATGGTCGCCCTAAAACGATTAAACGACCTGACCCAAACGCATTTGGGCGGGCACCCTCACACGGCGCAACATGACCGAATGAAGGCACAAGGGAGAAACCGACAAACGGGCCGCACGAACGTGCACAGGGTACCCATGTGGTCACAACTTAGAAAATTTGATATGGGCGCCCTCAACCAAAACGACCCGACCCAAACGCGTTTGTGCGGGCACCCTCAACTGAAACGATCTGACCCGAATGTGTTTGGGTGGGTGCCCTCAACCGAAACAACCTGACCCAAATGGGTTTGGGCGGGCGCCCTCAAATGAAATGACACGATGCGCTCGAACAAAAGAAGGAAAAAGGGAGAAAACAGAAAATGGGCCACATGAACGTGCACAAGGCACCCATGCAGTCACAACTTAGAAAATTTTATATGGTCGCCCTCAAACTAAATGACCCAACCCGAACGCATTTGGGCAGGCGCCCTCACACGACTTGCACGATTGAACGAAGGCACAAGGGAGCAACTGGCAAATGGGTCGCACGAATGTGCACAGGGCACCCGTGCAGTCACAACTTAGCAAATTTGATAACGCCCTCAACCAAAACGACCCGACCCAAATGCGTTTGGGCAGGTGTCCTCAACCGAAATGACCCAACCCGAACACGTTTGGGCGGGCGCCCTCAACCAAATGACCCTAATCGAACGGTTTTGGGTGGGCGCCCTCAAACGAAACAACACGGTGGGCTACCGAACGAAGGCACAAGGGAGCAAACAACAAACGGTCCACACAAAAATGCACAAGGCACCCGCGTGGTCACAACTTAGCAAATTTGATACGGCCGCCCTCAAACGAAACGGCCCCACCCGAACGTGTTTGGGCAGGCGCCCTCACACGGTGGGACATAGTGCACACGACTGAATGAAGGCACAAGGGAGAAATGACAAATGGGCCACACGAACATGCACAGGGAACCTGTGCGGTCACAACTTAGAAAATTTTGATGGTTAACATTTCTTAAAAATTGGTTAAAATCTAAGGGAAATTACAATGTTTACTGTCGTCGCTCTTACGGAATTTATTCACCTTGTCGGAACACCAATTCTTATCATTTACTCATTGCAATATAGACGGTTATCCTTTTTTCGTCGCAATACCAACGGTTAAGCCCAAATATGTCGCACTACCGACAATTGCTTTAAATGTCGCAATAGCGACGTTTTCCCCAAACCATCGCCACATTACCGACACAAGGCATAGAAACGTTGCATGTCTGATGTTGAGTCCCTAAACGTAGGTGTTACGACGACGTCCCTAAACGTCGAAAGACTGACGATGTCCCTAAATGTTGGTATAGTGACAGATGTGGGCGGGATTTGAAAAATTGATAAAAATTGGGGAAATTTCCAACAATACGTCAAAAGTGTCGAAACTAAAGTGTCAGAATTTTGACCAAATATACTAGTGCTAGTATAGAGAGTATTCTCTCTTAGGAAATTCTTCAGCAACTAATATGTATGTCTACCATTTACAAGCTACCCTTGAGACTGAAACATGAGCTCAATTTATAGGGAAATGGAGGTAGTTTTAGTTCTATGAAGAGGGGGATGGATTCTCTCATGAAGGGATTTGAGCTCCATAAACCAAGGGATAAACTCCATGAGTGAAGGGATAGAGTTCATGAGTATAGGATAAATCTTGAATTGAACACACTTCTAGAAGCTTCCAGTTGGGAGAATATTCGTCCAGCTGGGCTTCTAGAATTTACTTTTTCCTTTATTTGATTGTTTACGGGGGTCCGCAGGTTTTATAAGAAAAATGTGTGGGATGTGCCGTAGGCTATAGATCAAATATCTGTGGATTCGTAGGCAAGGGCTAGGAAAAGTGCGGAGTTATACTTTTCATGGTTTTAATGAGCTTTTCTCCAATTCCAAGACTTGGTTTAGGAACATTGGGGCTTTTGACTTCTAAGGGAGCGTAATACAGGTAATGATGAACCTATATTGACAGTTAAATGTCATGGTAACAAAATAACGTGTAAAAACGACCAAGTCATTTTTTTACTTGCAACTTACCCATTTGTATGAGTCTCGGTTGCACTCACATTCACTATTCAAAACAACTGTCAATGGCTCCATTCAAAACTAGAAAAAGTTATGGTTACCCTATTTCTGCATTTTCTCCTCTCCACAGATATAGGATTGCTAGAATCTTTTTGGGAAAAGGCATATGAGGCTTTGAACACCATCCAAACCCCATGGGAAAATAGGAATGAGAATTTGCAACTTTGGTCTTGGGCCCCTTCTCTTGAGGTAACAAAAATCAATCAATTGTGACATTGGAATGCATGAAATAACGCTGAGCCAAACATTTGCAAAACTGTTCTTTTCTCTTCCACTATTCTGTTAGCCTGTGTTTCAATTGAACCACGTTGGCTAAAAAAATATACAATATATATTTCACGCTGTAAAAACCAGAAATCTAATGACAATTTTTCCAATTGTGAAAGTCTCCATTCTAAATTTGATTTCGATTCTGATGGTTCTTCAAGTGGTTGCCCTAGAAATGCAAGTTTTGAGATTGTAATGAGGAATCACATGGAAGAACCATCCTATGTTGCTGTAGGGAATACAGGCTAACCTGCCAAGAATTATGTCGACGTTGTGGCAGCCAAGAAGGAATGAAAGCGTCCATAAATTTATTTGGATGTATAAGCATAAACTTGAAAGGGGACTCAATACCCAGTGTCCATAAATTTATTTGAATGTATAAGAAGAAACTTGAAAGGGGACTCAAAAATTGACCGAGATCAATTAAGGAATAGGGAATCTCCCATGAACCATTGGAGGTTGGAGTCCATTGTCGCCTTCCCTCATCCCCAATTTGGAACTCAAACAGGTAAGGAGCAGGAAGGACGGGTGCAACAAGATATCCAGATTTGGAGCATCCTCCAGGGGGATATGAAAACAAAAAAATCAACAACTTCACATCAAGAATGATGCATAGAGAGCATCATATAAGAATAATGTGGGAGGATCAAGGAAGTTTAATGATGACAATTCAAGCCATCAATCCACCTTGTCACAAAATGAATCCATCCATCATGGCACTTTAACAACATCTGCATATGCATATAAGAGGTGTGGAAACCCCTTGATCAAATTAATCATCATTAGAAAACAAAATCTAGATTTAATCCAAGTACAATGGATGGTCTAATGTGTGAAGTCGATGACAAGGAGATCAATAAGATGAGCGCCTCAATATCTCCAACGGTCTACACAAACTCATAAACTTATGTTTTCAGTATATGGAGCTCTGCTCCCATGTTCCAAGTCTCTTGTAATTTTGTTGATCTTTGTTCTTGATTGAGAGGGCCTTTTGCGATTGCTACCATGGAGGATCCTATCTAGGTTTCTTTAGTGTACTATTAAAATATTGAGTCTTCCTTCTTGTTTTACCCAGTTTTTTTTTATTTCTATGATGGAGGATCCTATCTAGGTTTCTTGTAAATGATCGAGTCTTCCTCACTCTTCCTCTAGGCATCCACTACACCCATTTGGCCCTTGGAAGCATTCCTTCCTTATCCATACTTGAGATAGAATTTTATTATTTGCTGCCAAAAAACAGAGCCTTGCTACTCCTAGCCACAGTTGTGGGAGCTACATCTCCTTCGACTTGTCATTTGACAAGACCCAATATTGAACTTGATCGGTTTGTTAGGTCTCCTTCCTTTGTTGGGGTATTGTCATTTTTCTTTGTATTTCCAGCCAATTCTGTGTTATCCACTTCTAATAATCATTTTTCTCTTTCCGAGAGTTAGATATTGATGATTTTGATGTCAAATATATAGAGAATTTCTCCAACACTTTCCATTTTAGATTTTTAACCTGAAATATGGATCCGAGTTTTTGTTAGGGGAGGGGAGCCTATATGGAAATTATTTTTTATGTATGCAATAATTGAGCTTTATAGCCTGTTTTTTCCTTTTTGGGTCAGGCTTTAAAATTTACAAAGAACTTTTCCTCAATGCTCAAACTCATTGGAATGTATATTCAAATTTATTTTTCATGACTCGTTGCAATGTATACTCAAATTTATTTTTCATGACTCATTGCAATGTATATTCAAATTATTTTTCATAGAGTAAATATACAATTTGTATTTGAAATAGTAAATATACCATTCTTTTCTTTCTTTGTTTCTGCTGAAAATGAAAAAGCAACATAAACATAGTGTCCACTTAATAATGAATATCCAACAGTCTACTACAAGAAAGAAACGTTTGTTGTATAAATTCAAACGCTAGTGCAGGGACTTGAAACAAACCAGGAGCTCACACGTGAGAGCCGAAAAAGTAGAATTTATAAACCAGAACAAAAAGTTCAGTTGAGCATGAAGTGTATGAAGTAATTTTGAAGACAAGCTTGTAACACCATATTATATTATATTATATAATATAAGATTGGAACACCAATAGGTTTATTATATTATATTATATAATAAAAGATCGGAACACCAATATCAATCTGTGAAACACTAACAATAAGATTACCACCAATATCAATAACAAGAAATATGGCATATGAAAGCAAACAAACAATAACAAAAATATTATTAGGGAATGGCATAGTAGTTACAGACAGTTAAATTTAAAGCAAGAAAAATATAACTTAGATTTGCGATTCAATTTAAAGCAAGCAAACAAACAATTTTATTTAATTTGAATTACAGACTGTTTAATTTAAAGCAAGTAAACTATAACGTGCACTCTCCTAAGTGGGAGATGCTAGGTAAACCCCCCTCCCAAGTGCAATGGAGGTGGCCTTCATAGGGCATTGACCTTCTTGATCATCGATTGACCCTGCCCAAGTAAGTATGTTTTGAACCTTCCCATCTTACCCTTCTATACCCTTTCCTTTCATTCTTTGCATCCCCACTATGAATGTGGGATATATCCACCATACAATGTCTTAATCCATAATTAAAATACTCACTCATTTTCTTAAATTCATCTTTATTATTACCGTTGTTGTTAATATTCACCCTCAATTTGTTAATTTAATGATTCTTATTCTTATTATTGATGTTGATGATGATGAATTTCAGCCTTAGTGTTATTGTTGTTGTTTTTGATACTTTCATCCTTATTTTATTCTTATTTTTGTTGATATTCACACTCAATTTGTTAATTTCATCCTTATATTATAGTATTCTTGTTTTTTATCATATTCACCCCCAATTTGTTAATTTCATCCATATATCATTCTTGTTGTTGATGATATTCCCACTCAATTTCTTAATTTCATCCTTATTATTCTTTGTGTTGTTCATATCCATTAGTGAAAGTGGGTAGGTAACATGGTGCACTCTCAATTCATTAATGTCATCCTTGTTATTATCATCGTTGTTGATATCCATTAGTGAAAGTGGGTGGGCTTCATAGCCTTCATTAAGGTTCAAACCTTTCTCATTGCTTGTTCTTACCATTATGGATATGCGTCCATGTGCACAATAATTTTTTGGGCTACATGTAAGATATTTCCAGTAACTTTGGAACGATGTTTTCAAGTAGGTCTTTTAAAATTTTAAAACAAGTGCCTTTTTTGTGGAACGATGTTATCGAGTGGAACTTTCCAAATTTAAAGGAAGCCATGTGCAATGCACCCACTTTAGTAGTGCCCAAGTGCACTGAGACTTTTGTCTTGGAATGTGATGCATCAAGTAAGGGGTCTGGGAGCTATGCTGATGCACTTGACAGGAACTTGGGAAAGTCCACCTATGAGAAAAGAGATGATGGCCATATTTCGTGTAGTCGAGACTTGGCACCCATATGGAATTTGAAGGTGCTTCCAAATCGAGATCACCGTCATAGTTTGAAGTATTTTCTGGAAGATAGGTTATCATCCTTGGAGAAACACAAATGGGTAACTAAGATGCATCGGTATGATTATATGATATCATATACAACAAAGGCAATGAGGCATCTGCTTTATTGTAAAAATATGAGGAGAAAGGATCTCTCTTGCCTTATTTTTACAGTACTTGATTTTCTCGTCAAAGCTTGTCAATAGTGGTTGGATATTGACATGGTAGTTAAATTCATCCAAGTGATTTAGGAGAATCCCAATTTCCCTAAGGGTTGTACACAACAACAAGATACCTTGAAGCATAAAGGGTGAATTCTTTTGAGTCAAAATTGTGCTTTAAAACAATGCACGTCTTATAAGAGTTGTGTTCATCTCCTACCATGGGCACTTTGGCTTTCAACGTACCTACAAATAAACTATGCGCTATTTCTTGCAAGAAGGCATGAAAACACACATCTAGGCTTTTGTACCTATATGTGGTGCTTGTTAAGGGAACAAGGGTGGGATGGTGAAGAGGTGTCGCCGCCACTACCAATATCAACCACCATCGGGACCGACATTTCCATGGAATTCACAGTGGACCTTTTGAAAGCAGACAACCAATATGTCATCATGATGTTCGTAGACCACGTTTGCAGATGTGCTCGCTTTTGTACCCTATCAGACCCATTTACACCTCCTTTGGTTACCCATGTTCACGTGGACCCTATGTTTAAGTTGCATGCCATCCCACTTTCCATTGCGTTGAATCGAGATCCCGCACCCACCAACAATTTCAAGCAGGATTCGTTTAAACTTTAGGGTACTCAATTGAAAATGAGCACCGGTCATCATCCCCAAATTGATACCCAGATAGAGGTGGAAACCTGTTTGAGATGCTTTGCCTAAAAAAGATAACACCAATGTGCATAATGGCCACCCCTTACATAATTGTGGTGTAATACCTCATATCACAATGCTACCAAAATGACGCCATATGCAGCCACTTATCGCAAAAAACACCTAACAGTGGCTTCGTGTTTACCAGTCACACCCTAGATACACAAAGTTGACTTCATGCTTCACATCAAAGAAGCCATTCTCCACACACTACAGGACAATTTGGTTTTGGCTCAAAATGGAATGAAATGACGAGCTAACTAGCATCGCTCGAAGAAGGGGAATCTGTGTTTCTAGTTGGATGACGCAATTGGCTCAGATGTCTTTAGAAATATAAGTTCCAATTTTAGTGATTACCAAATTTTTGATGTCACCCTTTTTTTTACTACCATATATTGGTACACGGTCTCCATTCTTGAATTACCTCCTTTTTATATTTGATCATGGTGGGATTTCAATGCGTCTTTTGTTTTTATAGGCATTGTAATGCATGTTGTGAAGTCATAATATATATTGGTCTATCTTCCACATACGCCATCATGTCAAGTTTAAGCGTGCATGTGTTTTTTTTTGTCGAAGGCATGGTATCATTCGGTCCTAATTGTACAAGTGTCCATGATTCAATGTGTAGAAAACAACCTTCAAAATGATGTATCAATAAAAAAATCAAAGTTTGCATTTTCTATAATTTACTTATTACAATTTTTAATTTTATATAATTTACTTATTACAATGGGATAATATACTTATTAGGAAAAAAAAACAACTAAAAAAAATACATCTCTAATTGATAACATATAAATATTATTATGAGAATTTTAAAATATTATGAATAATTATTTGAAACATAATATATTTAATTTTTTTTACTATATTAACAATTATTTAAAATAAAATATCCTTAAACACATGTAGTCAAAATACTATATTTCAAAGATACAATATTAATCCATACATATGCATTAGATATTATATTTCACTTTATAAACTAAAATCCAAATACATTTTAATATCACTTAATCACTAATACACTTTTTAAAATATTAATGCGCATTAAATAGAAATTAAAAACCTAAAGTAAAATGAACCTAAATGTTCATAAATTACTTTGTATGAATTAACAAATGAAACATTCATAGTTTGGATCGTACATGGAACTTTTAGTTTAAAATATATACGAGATAAAAGCATAAAGAAGCAAAAAAACAATGTGTTTTTCTATTATGGGTCACTTTCCAAGGGAGAGGTAACTCAAGATAAGACTTGGAAGTAGGTGGTAGTGACAAAAATAAAAAGAGTAGACGTAGAAGGTATCGAGAGTGGCAAAATTCAAGCCAAAAAAAAATACGTTGCATTTTGAAGGTTGATATGATATTTTCCCTGTCACTGAGTGTGCACTTACATTCCCCCCCCCCACCCCCCAAAAGCATAATGTGGAAATTTGAGTCTCGAGATTGAACGTTATTATTTGAGAGTTCTATGTGAGTGGTAAACATTGAAGGGGTATTTTTCCTCTCATAGCCCACCGATTTTATCTTCCCCTTTGGCACATTTTCCTTGAGTCAAGGGGGATCTGGATGCGCCAAGTCATGGACAATGGATTCCTTTGCCATATGTGAAAGGAATATGAGTCGTTAAGTCATTGACTACAGGTGGTAGGTGGTTGTGATTTGTTTTACGACCAAACTCTATTTTACCCTTATGCCAAAACCTCTCGCTAATTTTAACCACATGCATGTAGGTCGCTCTTGAGCATGAGATGTCTAACAAATCGATGTTAGTATGCATAGATCACCGTGCTGTTATTATTACTTTGGGAAATAAGTTGTACAGGATACTGGAGGTAGTACCGCCTCCCGCCATTTCCTTAATTACTGCAGAGCAACGCAGTAAGATTATTTCCCAAACCAAGAAATTCATTTTCATTACAATTCACCCACAGGGCAAGAATAAGATTGTGGCCACAACCTCCAAACAAGGCTCCCCTACAAAACATCAAGTTCCAGGTGGGTGACCAATTTTGGTTGCATTTGAAGAAAGAATCCTTAACTGAAGCTCATTAGATGCCCAGACCACTCCAATGTGGGCCTTAGAACATTATCAAGGGTGTGGGAGACAATTCATTTAAGCTCCACATTCCCCCATTCCTTGGCCGACAACCAATGTTCAATGTGGATTGCCTTCGACCATACTTTCCACCATTATTGGACACATTCGACATTGCAGATCTCATGGGGGAACTCAATGCAATGGGGAGGAATGATCCTGGTGGATATTGGTGGCCACTCACCTATTCAACTTCAACCCCCACCATTGTTTCTTTCAGTTTTTCAGTTTTCTTAATTGTAGCATAGTTTACTATTTTTAGCAGATTTTCGGGTCCTGAACTTCCAGAGCTGTTTTGAGGCCCTAAATGACGTTATTTGGGCATGAAAGGTCTGGTGAATTTAAGTAAAAGACTCGATATTTTCTGTCAGCAGTTGTATTCCTCGATTAGATCTTTCTAATGAGGTATCATGTTCGTCAAATGGATATAGTATGCCAAAGTTATGACCCCGGGAAATTGATGTACCAATTTAACCCTACGGGGCCCATAGTTTGGCGTTTCGTCTCCTAGGGTTAGTTTTTTGGATGTTTAGGGTTTTCTATTGTTTCTCAATAATAAATAGGACTTTGAGCCTCATTGTAACACATTTAAGAGGCTTGTAGCCGCCGCATATCTTCTTAGAGATAAGCTACCAGCGCCCTAGCTAGTATATTTTCATACTATTTGTAAGCATATTTCAGTCATTTGATATTAATGAAATGAAGTTATATTTCCACTGCATCTTTGTATTTATGGTTATATTTGTATTCTATTGTGTTCCTGCATAAATCTGGATCAAACATTGTTGATCCAGCGTGAGGTGGGAATATGCGGACACACATTAATCCATGCAAATCATTTTTTACATAAAAAATTAAATAAGCGCAATTGCAAGGAATATGAAAATTGAACAAAACCACAGTCGAAACAAGGTTGTAGAAGAATACAAGTATCACAATAAAATGGCCTATTACATGGTGGTGACAATCTCTAATAAGACATGTTTAGTTTCCCTCATGTGCAAAGCTCCCTCAAGAAGGCAAGAACACACCTTTGGTGTTTACAACCAACTTCAGAAATGAAAAGGCAAGAATGGGAGGATACGAGGCATGGAAGGCCAAGAGTCGCAAGGGCTAAGGTGGAAAACTGATGGCCAAATTGTAAGGGGAATAACTGTTGTGTACGAAGTGAGGATGAGTTCCAAAAGCTCTCAATGAGAAAGGTTGCGTGAAAATGCTATATAATTTAAACAAAACGATTTGGAGCCAAGAATGACATGCGCTGCTTACAAACAACACCATAAGAGGAATAGTGTTGTTTGTGCCCCTGTATTATGAACCTGCAATACATCTCTCTCTCTCTCTCACATGTTAAGTTCATCCCTGTTATTATCGTCATTGTTGATATCCATTAATGAAAGTGGGTGGGCAACATGGCCTTCATTAAGGTTCAACCCTTGCTCATTTATTGTTCTTACCATTGTGGATATGCGTCCATGTGCGCAATAATTGTTGGGGCTACGTGTAAGATATTGTCGGTAACTTTGGAACAATTTTGTCGAGTAGGAATTTTCAACTTTTAAAACAAGTGCCTTTTGTGTGGAACAATGTTGTCGAGTGGGCCTTTCCAGTTTTAAAGGAAGCCATGTGCGATGCACCCACTTTAGTGATGCCCAATTGCACTGAGACTTTTGTCTTGGAATGTGATGCATCAAGTAGGGGGTCTGGGATCTATGTTGATGCACTTGACAGAAACTTGGACAAGTCCACCTATGAGAAAAGAGATGATGGCCATATTTCGTGCAGTCGAGACTTGGCACCCATATCTTATTTGAAGGTGCTTCGAAATCAAGATCATCGTCATAGTTTGAAGTATTTTCTGGACGATAGGTTATCATCCTTGGAGAAACACAAATGGGTCACTAAGATGCATCGGTATGATTATAGGAGATCATATACAACAAAGGCAATGAGGCATATGCTTTATTGCATAAATATGAGAAGAAACGATCTCTCTTTTCCTTATCATTACAATACTTGATTGTATCGTCAAAGCTTATAGAGAATGGTTGGATATTGACATGGCAGTTCAATTCATCCAAGTGCTTTAGGAGAATCCCAATCCCCCTAAGGGCTACACACAACAACAAGATACCTTGAAGCATAAGGGGTGCATTCTTTTGAGTCAAAATTGTCCTTTAAAACAATGCCTGTCTTATAAGAGTTGTGTTCATCTCCTACCATGCGCACTTTGTCTTTCAACATACCTACAAATCAACTACGTGATCTTTCTTGTGGGAAGGCATGAAAACACACAGCTAGGATTTTGTACCTACATGTGGTGCTTGTTAAAGAAACAAGGGTGGGATGGTGAAGAAGTGTCGCTGCTACTAGCAATATCAACCACCATCAGGACCGACATTTCCATGGAATTCACACTAGACCTTCTAAAAGAAGAAAAACAATATGTCATCATGGTGTTCGTCGACCACGTTTTCAGATGCGCTCGCTTTTATACCCTATCAGACCCATTTACACCTCCTTTGGTTACCCATGTTCACGTGGACCCAATGTTTAAGTTGCAGGCCATCCCACTTTCCATTGCGTTGAATCAAGATCCCGCACCCACCAACAATTTTAAGTAGGATTCGTTTAAACTTTAGGGTACTCAATTGAAAATGATCACCAGACGTCATCCCCAAAATTGATACCCAGATAGAGGTGGAAACCTGTTTGAGATGATTTTCGTCAAAAAGGCAACACCAATGTGCATAATGGCCACCCCTTATAGAATTGTGGTGTAATACCTCTTATCACAATGCTACCAAAATGACGCCATATGCAGCCGCTTATGGAAAAAAACGCCTAACAGTGGCTTCGGTTTTACCAGGCACACCCTAGCTACACAAAGTTGACTTCACGCTTCACACCAAAGAAGTCATTCTCCACACACTACAGGACAATTTTGTTTTTGATCAAAATGGAATTAAACGACGAGCTAACTAGCATCGTTCGAAGAAGGGGAATATGTGTTTCTAGTTGGACGAGGCAATTAGCTCTGATGTCTTTAACAATATAAGTTCCAAGTTTAGTGATTACCAAATTTCTCATCTTACCCTTAGTTTTACTACCATATATTGGTACAAGGTCTCCATTCTTGAATTTCCTCCTTTCTATCATTTTGATCATAGTGGGATTTCGGTGTGTCTTTTGTTTTTATAGGCATTGTAATGCATGTTGTGAAGTCATAATATCTATTGGTCTATATTCCACATACGCCATCATGTCAACTTTAAGCATGCATGTGTTTTTTGTTGTCAAGGGCATGGTATTGTTCGGTCCCAATTGCATGAGTGTCAATGGTTCAATGTGTAGAAAACAACCTTCAAAATGATGTATCAATACAAAAAATCAAAGTTTGCATTTTCTTTAATTTACTTATTGTTGGGTCTCAATCTAGCCTCCTAAACTGAGCTCATTTAATTGTCAACCAGGATTTGTAAACTGCTGAAGTGAAGTGTACCATATGTACCTAGGTGCTTGTTTCCTAATGCGTTGTGTGTAGTGTTTTGTGATGTTTTTGGTATTTTGTGATGATTTATGATGTTTTTGGTCTTTTGTGATGATTTTTATGTTCACAATGGAAATGTCTAGAAAATTAATAGAAAGGGGTTGGTGGTCAAAACAGAGTTAAGCCTAATGTATGGAATGGCAAATGCAATTGGAAACACTGAAGCAGAATCTGAACTATGACTAAATAAAAGAAAAAGCTTGATAATGACTTTTTAGGCAAATGACACAAACTAAACTTGAGAAATGATCACTAAATATACAAATCCTCTAACTAAATAGTTAAACACTAATCTTACCATGATGCAACATTTTGTTCTAAGCTCTTCTATTCTATGACTAATTCCTTGTTCTATTCTGCAATTTAATTGAATATCACAGAACCTTTACTCAAAGAGTTATTGGTTTCTTTTTCAAAGTAGTTCTTTTGAGGAAGAGCTCTGTTTATAAAATGATGAGGAGATTGCAGAAATACTTCAGACCTTATAGTGATGTTATCTTCTGTTCATGTGGTTATAGATCAATTATGGATCTCAGAACAAGAAGAAGTTTGTGAATAATGAAGGCTGTCTTGTTAATCCTAACAACTGAAGTAATTTATTGTGCAATGGAAGACAATTTGAATATGAAGTGCAAGTGCAATGAGTTAATTTAAGAATGAACCTAAGATGCCACTAATCTAGAACAATGTTGAACTATAAGTCATCATCAAACTTGAAACAAAGTAACTGAACATGAATTAAATGCAATGAAACTCCGGAGCGTTATAACTATACTAACATGCATTATTCTATGAAGTTACACAATCTGTTTGTTCATCATTAGTGATATTTTGGAAGAGTTCCTTCTTTTGGAAGGGGTAGAACAATTCTGACTGTGTAATTGAGTGCAATTGTAAGCAAATTGACTGAAAACAAATGAAAAAAACTAAGTTATCACATCCATACCCTACTCGTCATTATGATGTCTTGGGCAAGCGTTTAAGAGCAAGAACAGAGATGATACTTAGTACAAACACACAACTAAATCATTCATTATCACGGTCATGTCTTGAACTTCTTAAGAATTTCTTGGAAGAGTTTCTTCTTGTGGAAGAGTGATTAGAACAAGTGTAACTGTGATAATGAATAGCAAAAACTACAACTAAATCCTACAGTACTATAGCTATTCATCATTCATCATTATAATCTGTTGGGAGAGTGTCTTCTTGTGGAAGAGCTAGAATGAATATAACTACAGTAGCTAGTTAAAACAACTATAAATTCAACTCCTAATCCTATAATACTATAGTCATTCAACATTCATCATTTTAATCTGTTGGAAGAGTGTCTTCTTGTGGAAGAGCTAGAATGAATACGACTACAGTAGCTAAAAAAAACAACTACCAATTCAAATGCAAAACGTAAAGGCAGCTAGGAAAACTTATCTAATTTACGCAAAATAAATCCGTGCAAGAGGCAGGGGCCCTCTACCACTTGACGGCATTCAACTCCAAATTAAATCACGCCTTCAAAATAACTTTGTCTGCTCCATTAACGATGCAATAGTTTGAACATAACACTCTGCGTTTTCATGAATGTAACACAGAGTTTAAACAAAATCTAGCAGCAGATCTAACATAAAATCTCTAACATAGCTCTTGGTCTCCCAAGAGTTTATAAAGCAAATGCACGTAACAATAATTACAATAATTCAGGAACACTGTCTTTCCTTATCCAAATCACGTTAGGATTCTTTGAAGTGGCTGCGTGAAGAAGAAAAGACATCTGGACTGAGACAGTCCTAATAGAAGTCTTCCTTCCTAAATGTGTTCCCCACGTTCAAAACCATACCCAGAATTCATTTCTTCCTCCATGATGAGAAACGAACCATGTAGACATGACGTGGATCATGCTCATATGCGGTTTTCTCAAGAGGCCACCTGGAACATACTCAAACATGAAGGCAGCTGCAGAATCGCCAGTTAGTTACGGAATGTCTGCATTCTACAGCTAGTTCCGGTCAAAATGCTTAACAATGGCAAAAATCACAAAATTTAACAAGTCAGTCATGTAAATCATTCTAGAAGTAATTTTAACTATATTTATTGATCAATTGGGTCTAAGATAGAAATGGACAAGGGAAAATGAGGTAAAATGAGGTGAAGGAAAGCACAATTTTGAGGCTCAACATACCCCCACTGCTGTCTCTTTGCATGTCCTCATGCAAATTATCTTATGAATTCAGAGGCTTCTGCAAGGACATCTAATCCCCTTCTTCTCCTTTGTCTGGAAGCTAGAGGTCTTCTGGGTTTCCTGATAACAAGTTTGAACTTGAGGTTGGTGAGTGCCCTGATTAGCTTTTTGTTCCTTGTCTTCAACTTCTCATTGGTCCTCTCCACTTTGTCTATATGCAGGGATAAGGTTGAGTTCATATAAGTTTTGAGCTTGATTTGATCTTTGAGAATTTCATTCTCATTTTTGATGTGTCTATTCAGTAATTCCAACTCATACCTATCCCTTCTTAATATATCTATTTCAGACAGTGGAGGACTGGGGGTTCTCTCTCTTCTTTCTGAAGCTTTCCTCTCTAAAGTTTCCACATAGTCATAAATTTCCTGTTGAGCAGGATCAATTTCAGGGGTTCCTTCATAAAAATCCTCTTCATCATCCTCTTCAATGGGTGTTTCTTCATCTTCTATATTGATTACCCCTGTTTGTTTGATTAGTGTTTTCTTCAGTTTTCCCTTTAATATGTGGCTTCTCCTAGGCTGAGAGGATCCCTCTCCTTTCTCTGTGGCAGATTCCTTGATTATATTTTCTTCCTTAAGTTGCCTCTTGATTCGAGTCAACTTCTCTAAAATGATTTCCTCACTGCTCTCTTGGATTGGTTTGTCAATTTCAACTTTTGAAGCCCTCCATTTCCTACTTCTCTTTGTAGGCTGTGGTTCAGGTGATGGTTCTTTTGCTTCTTCAAAATGATTTATTATTAAGAAATCATCCCATGTATCATTTGTTTTAGCTAGATGATGCTCAATCAAAATTTTGACCAAACCATGATGATACAGGGTTGTCTCTAAAAATTGAACTCTTCTCTGAACACAGGAAGCCATCTTCTTCAGACTTTGAAGTAAGAAATATGGTAGGTTTAAGTCTTCTCCCAGAAAATGCATCATTAGTCTAATGTGGTAGACATGAAATGTCCCATATCTACCCTCACATGTAACAAATTTTTGTAAAAGAAGTAGTATGTTTCTCCATTTGTTTTTCAATGCAGAACTGGGAATTCCTTTCTTGAATACACTAACATCCATATTTGGTGATTTTAAAATTTGTTTCCAGGAGTCATTGTGGAATTCTCTATTTTTAAACCATCTCTCTCTAGTTCTGAGCAATCCTATAGCCTCTGCAATAAAAACTTCAGTGACAGTAAACTTGACATCCCCTACTTCAACTTCGGTCCCTTGAAATGATCTTACAAATGTTTTAGTGACTTCCTTATGGAAGCCATTAAATTTTTCCAAAAATTGAAGCCATCCTATTTGTTGTAACATTTCTTTGCATTGTGGGTAGCCTTCTAAATATTTTGAACCCACAGGTTCAGTCCTTACGATGAAACCCATGATTTTTTCAATATCAAATTAACACTCTTCTACCCACAAAACAATGACTTTCACTTTCGGATTGAAATGGCTTCAAGCTCTAAATGAAAATGGCTTCAATTTTGGAATGACATACCTCTGATTGATAATAATAAATGCCTTCAAAACCTCGGACTGATATGCTTCTGTTGACAATTGAACTTTGGAGTGATATGCCTCTGTTTGATAATGAAAAATGCCTTCAAAACCTCGGACTGATATGCTTCTGTTGACAATTGAACTTTGGAGTGATATGCCTCTGTTTGATAATGAAAGCAGTTTCAAATTTCAAGCTGATATGTCTCTGATAGACAGTGGCAGATGGCTTCAAATTTCTTTTTGTGCAATACCTCTGGCTCTTGGTAGCAAATGGTTTCGATTTTAACACTGCAACACCTCTGTCTTTTGGTAACAAAAGACTTCAAACTCAACACTGCAACACCTCTGTCTCTGGTAGCAAATGGTTTCAATTTTAACAGCTCTGTCTTTGGTAGCAAATGGTTTCAATTTTAACACCTCTGTCTTTTGGTAACAAAAGACTTCAAACTCCACACTGCTACAATTCTGTGTTTATAGTGAAAATGCTTCAAACTCCGTCCACAGTGATATTTTATCTGCCCACGGGATCAAGTGGCTTCAAGTCCTCACACTATTATACTTCCAAATTTACCCTTCTGCTCTGCTCTGCATTTACAATGCTCAATGCTATTCAAACTGATATCCTTTAGCTCTGCTCCTGGTGATAATAATATCTCTGTCTTCGGAATGGAATGCCGGCTACAGAATGAAGTTATGGTAGTGGTCACGGAATGGAGTAGTGGAGTGAGGTGGAGGGATTGTATTAATGATTGAAGAGACGGTGGAGGATTTTACGACGGCAGAGGGAATCATCATTGAATGATTTGGTTAAGAGACGTGGAAAATTCAAACACCTCGGCCATTTAACCGCTTAAATGCTATCGGATATGAAATTTGAAATGGAAGATTTTAATCCAAAGTCTGTAGAGGGTTTGTTGGTGTTGATCAATAAAAAAAATTAAAACAACCTTTTCGAACAATCCATAACTAAACTATGCTAAACTTTTATGAAATGCCATTATAATTTAAAATTGTTACCTCTGCCCTTTATTTGATTTTTGTAGCCTTTGTCTTCTTGTTCACCTTTGGAGGAGTCTTCATAATTTTCTTGATGCTTTTGATTCATGAATACACTGGGTCACTTTGTTGCAATTCTGATGTCTGTTGGTTGATGCCTTCAGGGTTTATAGCTACGGAAAGACTGTCGGGCTGCAGAAAGGCTGATCAGCTGCAGAATGTCCACTGAGCTACAGAATGTTCCTGTAGAGCACTTTAATCATGAAAATGGAATGTTTTTGGAGTATGGGTGAAATGTTAAATGGTATGAATGAAAATGGATGATGGATTATGATGTGTATGAAGTGGATGATGAAATGGAATGGATTCAGTTCATGAAATGGAGTGAAAGAACATAAGGACTGTACTGCAATTCATGACATGTTTTATTCACTTACAACAAGATATCAAATTTTGTATTTTGATATGAAAAATGAGATGGATGAAAGATGGAATGAGATGAATGAAATGTGGAATGGAGTGAAATATGGGTGATGGAATGAAATGGAGTATGGATGGATAAGTGAATGGAGTGAGATGAAAATGAATCAAGCACTATGGAACTGAACTTATGATTTTTATAACAGCTGCTTATAAAAACAAAAATGGGAAAAGTTAGAGTGTCAGAGAGACTCTGATTTTCACCCTATCTTTTCTGTATAAACATGCCAATCAATGATTGGTTTTCATGTTTATACCTTTATTTTATTATTATTATTTATTATTATTATTATTATTATTTTTTTTAGAAGAGAAATGCTTCAGAAAATTTAATCAAGTTGATGAAGAAGAGAGACTCTTCTTCATTAACTTCACATCATTGTCTTCTTGGAACTTCTTGACAAACTCTTCTCTTGAGAGTGGCTTGTGGTATAGCTTCAGTCTATGGCCATTGACAAGAAAAGTGACATCTTCTTCATCTATAGTTCTGATTTTTACTGCCCCATTATAAAAAATTCGAACAATTTCATATGGCCCAAGCCAATGTGTCTGAAATTTCCCCTGAAAATCCTTGAATTTTGAATCAAACAAGAGAGCCCAGTCACCCTCTTTGAATTTCTTCTCCTTGATGTACTTTTCATGCCATCTAGCCCTTTCCTGTTGGACTAGACTTTTTTTCTGAACTGCATCTTGTCTGATCTCATCCAATTCATTAATTTTCTCCATTCTATGCTTTTGTGCCTCCGTTAGATCAAGTCCTAGTTGAACTACCATCTTGAATGTTTGAATTTGGAACTCTATGGGAAACAAAACTTGCTTTCCATAAACAAGCTCATAAGGAGTATGGCCTGTTGTGTTTCTCCATGTAGTTCTATAGGCCCACAAGGCTTCAGGAAGCCTATCTACCCAATCTCTTCTATGTAGATGAACAGTCTTTGTTAGGATTCCTTCGATGACTTTATTAGTGGATTCCACTTGACCATTTGCTTGTGGATGATAAGGAGTAGATGTTCTATGTCTGATTTTGTACTTCTCCATCATTTGCTCCACTAGCCTTGATGTAAATTGAGCTCCTTGATCTATAACAATTTCCCTTGGGACACCAAAACGAGTAAAAATATCCTCAAAAAGAAAAGTAACTACAGATGATTCATTAGCAACAAGTAATGGTTTGGCTTCTACCCACTTAGTAACATAATCAGTGCAAACTAATATATATTTCTTTTGTCTTGATGGAGGACTAATAGGTCCTACAAAATCCAAAGCCCATTTTTCAAAAGGTTCAATGTGTACCTGAGGTTGTAATGGCATCTCACATGAAGGAGAAGGTTTCCCTACCCTTTGGCAACTGTCACACCTTTTTACATACTCCCTTGCATCTTTAAACAAAGATGGCCAATAATATCCTAAATTAAGAATCTTATAGGCTGTCCTCTTATCTGCAAAGTGTCCGCCACAAGGTTCATCATGACATGCCTTGAGAATTTCAGGCATCTCATCTTCACGAACACACCTTCTAATAATCAAATCTGGAACTGTCTTGTACAACTCAATAGCGACCCATGAATATCTTGCACTATCATTAATGATTTTTCTTTTATCCCTTGCATTCATAATTGAAGGAAATTTTCCTGAAACTAAATAATTGGCAATATCAGCAAACCATGGAGTTTGAGTAGAGATTGCAAAAAGATATTCATCGGGAAATTGATCTTCAATCGGAGTGTCATCTTTGATATTTTGGATTCTAGACAGGAAATCAGCCACAGTGTTTTGTTTTCCAGGCCTATCTAGAATAGTAATGTTGAATTCTTGTAAGAGCAACAACCATCTTATAACTCTGCCATTAGTGATTGATTTGTTCATTAAGTATCTAATTGCAGAATGATCAATGTGAACAAAAGTTTCATAGCCTGTTATATAGTGTCTAAATTTGTTTATGGCATGAACAACAGCTAAAAACTCTTTTTCAGTTACAGTATAGTTTAACTCTGCAGGAGTCAAATTTTTACTGATATAATAGATGGCATAGGGAATTAAATCTTTATGTCCCAATACTGCTCCTAGAGCTGTATCGGAAGCATCTGTCGAGATATGAAAAGGTAACTTCCAGTTAGGTCCCCTTAATATAGGTGCTTGAGAAATTTTGGTTTTCAGGGTTTCAAAAGCTAACTGGCAATCAGAAGTCCACTTGAATTCACAATCTTTGGTGAGTAATTTGAAGAGTGGAGATGCTATCTTGGTAAAGTTTTCTATAAATCTCCGATAATACCTTGTAAATCCTAGAAAACTTCTAACATCTCTTTGATAACTTGGAATGGATAGGTTAGAAATGACTTCAACTTTTGCCTCATCAACTCTAATCCCATCCCTTGAAATGTGGTGCCCTAAAACAATACCTTCAGTAAACATCATAAAACATTTTTCATGACTAAGTGAAAGGTTTGCTTCTTGACATCTTTTTAATACTTTTTCCAAGTTTTCTAAAGCCTCTTCAAATGTGTCCCCATAAACTGTGAAATCATCCATATACACCTCTACACAGTCATGTATCAGATCAGAAAAAATTCCTAATACTGCCCTTTGGAATGTTGCAGGTGCATTGCATAACCCAAATGGAAATACTCGGTAGGCATAGGTACCCCAAGGACAAATAAATGTGGTTTTATCTTGGTCTTCAAGTGCTACTTGGATTTGATTGTAACCACTAAACCCATCCAGGAATGAAAAGTACTTTTTACCTGCTAACGTATCTAATACTTGATCTATGAAAGGTAAGGGAAAATGGTCTTTAAGAGTAGCTTTATTCAGTTCTCGGTAGTCAACACACACCCTCCATTTTCCATTTTTCTTAGGCGCAATCACCAAAGGAGAAACCCACTGACTATCTGAAATAGGATAGATGAAATTAACATTTAATAATTTTTGCAGTTCTTCCTTGACAATTTCCCTAAGATTTGGATTCATCCGTCTTTGAGGCTGTTTGATTGGTTTGCAATTTTCCTCTATATAGATGTGATGAGTACAAGTCTTGGGACTTATCCCTTTCATGTCAGTGTATTCCCATGCATATGCAGAAGAATGTCTCTGTAATACTTTGACTAACTCTTCTTGTTGAGATTTTTCTAGGTTTTTGTTTATGTTCAAGGTTTTTCCTGGAAGAATTTCACTTGTAGAGCTGCCAAATTTGTCCATAGAATGAAGAGACATCTGCCTAGATGACAAGAATTCAATATTGGATCTCTCTTGAAATGATTCTTATTTGTGTTCTGGAGAAGATTCAAAGTTTTCTAGAGTATTCAGAATTTGATTATCTTCACTAATTTATGAAATTGTGAAGAGTGGTTGTAAATATTCTTCATCCTCTATCCATTGAGTGTCATCTAGATCTGTAATTGTCCTAGCTGGAGGATATAAAGTGAATTTCTTTGTTGAACTACCATCATAAATATACATATCACCGGACCTACAACTAATAAAGGCATCAGATGTAGCCAACCAAGGTCTTCCTAGTATAACGGGATGGCCTCCTAGATTATTCTTGGGTGTTAGGATCATGAAATCCACAGGGTACTCCCAAGAGTCTAGGGACACTGGAATGTCTTCTATTACCCCATCTGGTCTGATCACAGATCTATCTGCTAATTGTAATAGTGTGGGTGTAAAGAGAAGATTAGGAAGTTTCAGTTTGTCCGTGATTTGTCTACTCATGATATTTATTGCTGCTCCTAAGTCAATGAGTGTGTTTTGAATTTCAATTCCATTGATGTGAATTTTGACAACTGGATTTCCTGGGTCAAGATACTTTGGAATAGTAATCTTGCCCATCATAATGTCTGCTATTTTCCCTACCAGTTGAATTTTCTTGGTTTCTCTTATTCTTTTTCTTGTTGTCTTCATACTCAACTCCTTTATTGTTTTGGCTAAAATTGGGATTTCCTTGATGGCTTGCAATAATGGAATTTTAATACAAACATTTCTCAATTCATCTAAGAAATCATAATTAGGCACCATTATTTGTTTTTCTACACCTTTATCAATTTGTAGTCTTTCCGGAAAGGGAGGTATAGAAGTAGATGTGGATGGTTGCTCTAATACTGGAGTTGGATTTATTGGATCTTTTTGTTTTAGTTTTTCAATGTTTTGGTCTTGAAAGGATGTATCTTCCTCAAGACTTTTATTAACCCGTAGAGGAGTAATTATATAAGTTGGAAATTGTTGTCCTTCTATCATGTATGTATTCTGAGGGTTCTTATTATTGGGGTTTGGTATGGGTTGAGCTGGAAATTGATTGGATTTTTGAGGGAATGGTAATGGAAGTGGTTGATTTTGATGAGGTTGGTTCGGATGATGTTGTTGAGGATTTTGTTGAAAATTTTGTTGAAGATTTTGAGGAAAATTTTGTTGGGAATTTTGGGGATAAAAATGTGGATATGGTGGATAGGATGGTGGATACTGATAATATGGAGAGTATCTTCCATAGGGACCTTGTGATCCTTGTGCCCAAGCTTGAGATTGATTTTGAAATTGGGGCCAGGGTTGCTGCCAAGAATTCCAAGGTGGAAGTTGATTATACATTTGATCATGGAATCCTTGTGTCTGAGGTCCCTGCCAAGGTTTTCTAGATACAAAGTTAAGAGATTCTGTGGAGTCTGTAGGAGTTTCTTCTTGAAAAACAGCCTTGAGACCAGGAAGAGAAGGACAATTCTTGGTCTCATGTTTCTCAGAACAAATAACACAGGTTTCTACAACTTTTACATCTAGAGGACACTCTCTCGAGGCATGTTTCTTCCTACATTTGGGACAAAAGATTGCCAAGGCATCAGATTCAGCCTTTTGCTTGTTTTGTATCTTGAGGGTGTCTATTTTTTCACTAAGACTCCCTAATATGTCAGATTTAAAATCATCAAGCATGTGTCCTATTTCTGATCTACTTACTGTCCCAGAAGCAGATTTACTTGCCCTTGCAAGAGCAGGATCTCTTGGACCTTTGGCAGTTTTAGATTTCCCTCTGGAAAGGTTGATACATAACTCAGATATTTCAGGTAATGTGAGTTGTGATATATCCCCTTTTCCCATCATGTTAAGGATATCCAACCATTCATCCCTAATTGTTTTCAACAAAAGAGCTTTTAAAGTGTCTTGATCTAGGGTTTCCATTTGTGCCCTTTTTATGTTGTATTTAAATCTTTCCAACAAATCTTCTAAGTTTTCATCTTCTTTTTGTAACATCTTGAACACTTCTTCCTTATGATTAACCGGCATACAATAATCCAAGAATCTCTCTAGAAATGCTTGTTTCATGTCTTCCCATGTTCTAATAGAACTACTGTTTAAACTCATAAACCACTTCAATGCTGCTCCCTTCAAAGTTGAAGGAAATAATTTCAGTTTTTGAGCATCTTGTAAGTAGTCATAAGTCCTACACAACACTTCAAATTTGAATAAGAAAGTTTCAGGATCTTCAGTTTTAAGTCCATAGAAGTTCGGAAGGACAGAGGGTGAAATTTTTTTCATGGTTGTATTGGTTTCTTCATCAAGTATAGGGAACCCAAAAGAGCTTCCTATTCTACCTCTTCCTCCATCTGCACCTCTACCTCCTTCTCCTCTTCCTCCTTCTCCTCTACCTCCTCCAAATAATGTATGTTCTCCATTAACAACTCCTCCTCCTCCTTCTTCTGCCATGGTTGACTCTCCTGTGGAAGTAGAAAGGTTTGTGTCCCTAACAGGAGTCTTTAGATATTTTTCTATGGCAGGTTCAGTGAATGAAGTGGAAGGTTTCTCTAATGGAATAGGTGTCCTTAGATCTTCTAGAAGTCCAGGATCAGTAAAGGATGGAAGATGGGTTTGAGTTGAAAGTGTACTAGTTCTAGGTCTAGATGAAACAAGTGGTGTTCTAGAAATCAAACTTCTGCCTCTGCTGCTTATAAATCTTCCCCTTGAATCTCTCTCCCTACGCATAAAATTGTTTTTGGATGCTAAGAAACAAAGGTTACCTAGTTTTCACTATCCCGGCAACGGCGCCAAAATATTGGGTCTCAATCTAGCCTCCTAAACTGAGCTCATTTAATTGTCAACCAAGATTTGTAAACTGCTGAAGTGAAGTGTACCATATGTACCTAGGTGCTTGTTTCCTAATGCGTTGTGTGTAGTTTTTTGTGATGTTTTTGGTCTTTTGTGATGATTTATGATGTTTTTGGTCTTTTGTGATGATTTTTATGTTCACAATGGAAATGTCTAGAAAACTAATAAAAAGGGGTTGGTGGTCAAAACAGAGTTAAGCCTAATGTATGGAATGGCAAATGCAATTGGAAACACTGAAGCAGAATCTGAACTATGACTAAATAAAAGCAAAAGCTTGATAATGACTTTTTAGGTAAATAACACAAACTAAACTTGAGAAATGATCACTAAATATGCAAATCCTCTAACTAAACAGTTAAACACTAATCTTACCATGATGCAACATTTTGTTCTAAGCTCTTCTATTCTATGACTAATTCCTAGTTTTATTCTGCAATTTAATTGAATATCACAGAACCTTTACTCAAAGAGTTATTGGTTTCTTTTTCAAAGTAGTTCTTTTGAGGAAGAGCTCTGTTTATAAAATGATGAGGAGATTGCAGAAATACTTCAGACCTTATAGTGATGTTATCTTTTGTTCATGTGGTTATAGATCAATTATGGATTTCAGAACAAGAAGAAGTTTGTGAATAATGAAGGCTGTCTTGTTAATCCTAACAACTGAAGTAATTTATTGTGCAATGGAAGACAATTTGAATATGAAGTGCAAGTGCAATGAGTTAATCTAAGAATGAACCTAAGATGCCACTAATCTAGAACAATGCTGAACTATAATTCATCATCAAACTTGAAACAAAGTAACTGAACATGAATTAAATGCAATGAAACTCCGGAGCATTCTAACTATACTAACATGCATTATTCTATGAAGTTACACAATCTGTTTGTTCATCATTAGTGATATTTTGGAAGAGTTCCTTCTTTTGGAAGAGATAGAACAATTCTAACTGTGTAATTGGGTGCAATTGTAAGAAAATAAACTGAAAGCAAATGAAAAACTAAGATATCATATCCATACCCTACTCGTCATTATGATGTCTTGGGCAAGCGTTTAAGAGCAAGAACAGAGATGATACTTAGTACAAACACACAACTAAATCATTCATTATCACAGTCATGTCTTGAACTTCTTAAAGATGTCTTGGAAGAGTTTCTTCTTGTGGAAGAGTGATTAGAACAAGTGTAACTGTGATAGTGAATAGCAAAAACTACAACTAATTCCTACAGTACTATAGCTATTCATCATTCATCATTATAATCTGTTGGGAGAGTGTCTTCTTGTGGAAGAGCTAGAATGAATATAACTACAGTAGCTAGTTAAAACAACTATAAATTCAGCTCCTAATCCTACAATACTATAGTCATTCAACATTCATCATTTTAATCTGTTGGAAGAGTGTCTTCTTGTGGAAGAGCTAGAATGAATACGACTACAGTAGCTAAAAAAACAACTACCAATTCAAATGCAAAACGTAAAGGCAGCTAGGAAAACTTATCTAATTTACGCAAAATAAATCCGTGCAAGAGGCAGGGGCCCTCTACCACTTGACGGCATTCAAATCCAAATTAAATCACGCCTTCAAAATAACTTTGTCTGCTCCATTAACGATGCAATAGTTTGAACATAACACTCTGCATTTTTAGGAATGTAACACAGAGTTTAAACAAAATCTAGCAGCAGATCTAACATAAAATCTCTAACATAGCTCTCGGTCTCCCAAGAGTTTTTAAAGCAAATGCACGTAACAATAATTAAAATAATTCAGGAACACTGTCTTTCCTTATCCAAATCATGTTAGGATTCTTTGAAGTGGCTACGTGAAGAAGAAAAGACATCTGGACTGAGACAGTCCTAATAGAAGTCTTCCTTCCTAAATGTGTTCCCCACGTTCAAAACCATACCCAGAATTCGTTTCTTCCTCCATGATGAGCAACGAACCATGTAGACATGACATGGATCATGCCCATATGCGGTTTTTCTCAAGAGGCCACCTGGAACATACTCAAACATGAAGGCAGCTGCAGAATCACCGGTTAGCTACGGAATGTTTGCATTCTGCAGCTAGTTCCGGTCAAAATGCTTAACAATGGCAAAAATCAAAAAATTTAACAAGTCAGTCATGTAAATCATTCTAGAAGTAATTTTAACTATATTTATTGATCAATTGGGTCTAAGATAGAAATGGACAAGGGAAAATGAGGTAAAATTAGGTGAAGGAAAGCACAATTTTGAGGCTCAACACTTATTACAATTTTTCATTTTATATAATTTGCTTATTACAATGGGATAAAAAAATTATTAGGAAAAAAAAACAACAATAGATATATTAAAAAAAAGACATCTCTAATTGATAACATGTAAATATTATGATGAAAATTTTAAAATCTTATGAATACTTATTTGAAACATAATATATATATATATATTTTTACTAAATTAACGGTTCTTTAAAATAAAATATCCTTAAACAAATGTACTTAAAATACTATATTTCAAAGATACACTATTCATCCATACATATGCATTAGATAGTATATTTCTCTTTTATAAACTAAAATCCAAATACATTTTAATATCACTTAATCACCAATAAACTTTTTAAAACATTAACATGCATTAAATAAAAATTGAAAACCTAAAGTAAAAAAACCTAAAGGTTCATAAATTACTTCTTATGAATTAACAAATGAAACATTCATATTTTGGATTGTACATAGAAATTTTAGTTTAAAAGACATATGAGATAAAAGCATAAAGAAGCAAAAAAAAAAACAATGTGTTTTTCTATTATGCGTCGCTTTCCAAGGGAGAGGTAGCTCAAGATAAGACTTGGAAGTAGGTGGTAGTGACAAAAAGCGAAAGAGTAGCCATTAAAAAAAAAAAAAACACTAAGGAAAATCCTTCTAGGGTGGACTTTGAATGCCCATGTTAATTGTTTAGTTCATCTTTTCTTGTTTTCAATGTGTTGTATCCTTGAAAATGCGTTGCATTTTGAAGGTTGATATGATATTTTCCGTGTCACTGAATGTGCACTTACATTTCCCCCCCAAAAGCATAATGTGGCAATTTGAGTCTCGAAATTGAACGTTCTTCTTTGAGAGTTCTATGTGAGTGGTAAACATTGAAGGGGTATTTTGCCTCTCATAGCCCATCGATTTTGTCCTCCCCTTTGGCACATTTTCCTTGAGTCAAGGGGGATTTGAATGTGCCAAGTCATGGAAAATGGATTCCTTTGCCATATGCAAAAGGAATATGAGTCGTCAATCATTGACTATAGGTCTGTTGACGGGAAAAATCTGCCCGGCCAACAGCAGTGGATCTCCTCGGTAAAAAGTCCCAACTAGACTCTAAACCATTTGGAATGGGGATCTCGTCCGGGGTGTGGGTCCGGCCACCACTTAGTTTCTTTTCCTTTGGTCTCGAGAGAACTATGTGAACCTGCAGACACACGCTTATTCAAATGATACAAAGCACATGATTGATGAAGTAAATGAACATATAACACTATGCGTAGCAAGGTGAGTCGTAAAGCATGGAGCCAAAGGAGATGCTGTTAGCAGCACATCATTAGGGTCATGCTTGTAAAAGCCATTCTGACAAAAAAAGAAATAATTCCTTATGGCAGAATACCCTTCACTTCCTTGAATGATCACGGCGATAATGTAAATGTTAACAAACAAAGTTATTAGCATTCATTAAAGCAGAAACATAGATTTAACACCATTAACACATGTCTAGGAAACTATAATGAAAAATGATGTAAACAGAGAGACAGTTTCATTAACCAAAAGATATTAGAAACTGAAAATAGAATGCTCATAGTGTTGGAACATTAACCGACATCAGATCCAAAAATGGGTTTTACAAGTGCTCGTATTCATAATCAAAATGTGCAGTCCTTCTATACAATGTTATTCTCTTTGAGTCTCCAAAAGAAAATTCCTTTTACAAGTTCCTGAAGGAAGTATTTATAGAGAAAAGCTTTCCCTTTTGGCTTCCTGACTTTCCACTTTCTCGACTATTGGGTTGCCTCGCGACCAAGTCTGTTCTGCGACCCGTGACCCGAGCCATTGTTGCGACCTGCGACCTGACTAGATTTTGTGACTTGCGACCTCATTGGATTTTGTGACTTGCGAACCAGTGGCTGGGTTGCTGGGTAGCACCATCAAGCTTTTAAAATGGAGTGCGACTATGCAAACCAGCGACTTGAGGAAATCTATGACCTCAAGCAATCCGTGACCTGCGACTTGAGGAAATTTGCATTCTGCGATCTTAAGCAAATCTGTGACTTGCGACCTCAAGCAGATCTGCGACTTGTGGCCTTCCCTTTGGTGATCTATGGATTTCATGGCAATATTCATTATCCCACATCCTTTGCTTTGAAAAGAGGCCCTCTTGCTTGCTGGGAAAAACTCTGGCTAATCGTGCAGACCAAGAGCTTCCACCTGCAGTCACATAGCTTAGGTTACATGTCTTCATTGATCAAATAATAATGTTAGGGGCGTATTTAATTAAATGCACAAGTGAAAAATGATAAATTTAGACCCCTGTGTGGTCAAGTGTTGTGCCACCACGCCATCAGAGAGAATGGCTCGGGTAATCATTCCCTGTGCATTCTTCCAATCACTGTAATGCAGATTTGGTCCTGCTATGGGCCGAGTGCGGAATGTAGATCCAATTGAGGGGAAATGTTGACTTGGGTGACACCCTCCTTGTGTTCTCCACAATGGAATATACGACATGCGCTAATGATGCCTTATCCAAAATCGATCCCCTGGTGGACTCTCTATTTTCATGTAGGCAATGTAGCCCCATGATATAGACGCAGGGACCCTTTTAATAAGAGGAATCATAGCTACACAGATACCAACGAGCAAGGATTGGACTAAATTTCTCATCCTCTGCTCTTCAACTCCGACTGGAAACAAATCATCAATGTGCTTTCAGTGGTCAAAAGAATATCCATTCATATTGGTGGCCGGGCCCCTCAAGTCTGAAAACTTAAATCATCCCAACTTATTTAGCTCCTTCAATTCCTGGTTTTTTAAGGATGATGGATACCATTCATTTACATTTGTGTACACCCTTGCTGTATATTGTCGTAACTCTGACATGCTAGCCTGGAAAACCATTCCAAATAGTATATTCACAAAATTCCATGGAAAGTTGAATCGATCAGCATTGGGATTCTCATTCTCGGGGGTAGAAAATTCATCTACTAAACCTTTGATATCTCCTTTATGAAAAAGACAGCCATCGACGTGCCAAAGAGCTTCCCAGCTATTTGTGTTTTATGCCTGGGAACTTAAAAGATGCCAATCACCATGCTCCTCCTCCAAAACATCATTGGAGGGTTCTTCTCAATGTGTATATGCAAAGCATGAGATTCATAGGTCGCATGGTTGCTACTACCACCAAGTCGCACTTTTTATTTGCCTTATAGATCAGTGACTCAGCGACCTGGAGGGGTCGCGCAAATTTATCTTCATGTGGGTTGTGACCTCAAAAGGGTCACAGTGTCACCACTACCACCAAGTCACACTTTTTATTTTCCTCATGGATCTCTGACTTAGCGACCTAGGCAGAAATGCGACCTCCCAATGGTCGCATAGTCGCAACTTTGTTTGAGTTGCAATGGACGCATGGGAGGTTGATCTGCGATCTGATGACTAGCAACACTCAACGACTTGACCATATTCATCGTGCACTCACCCTCCGATCCCAGTGTTGTGTCTACATCGTGTGTTGTGGAATTTAGGTTTTTTTTCGTTGTGATGGAGAGTGTGTCTCTTATAACGCACACATACATCATGTCTACACATATTTTGCCATCAGCTCTGAGATGAACACGCCGTGCTGTGCAAATGAGCCTCCGCCATCATTTTCTTTTCTGTTTTACATGGCCTGAAGTCGCAGCATACTGAGACGTTGTGTCGCGCACTAAAATTCCTGGGCTTGGTACATTAATACCTACTCCATAATATATGTTCAAACACATTACCAAACTGATGGATTGTATTGCCATATCTACGACGCCCCTTTGGCAAGCTGACTCACCTCCTCAAGTAGTCGTGGCATTTGGCTTGGAATCGGCGATGTGTTGGACCTGTGATATCACCCATGGCGCATTTAACAGTCTACTCATAACCACCATCTAGCGATTAACAAACCTGTGGCATGTGAGAAGAGTCTCCAGTGCTGACATGTCCTTTTGTTAACCTGTATTATCGATCTTCATCCGATATGCTTTGAAACCATAACTCTGCACCGTTACAACTCTGCTTTTCTTTTGACTATAATTGCACGATAGTTATTATAAAATTGCAGCCATAGGTTTGTTTTAAGGTTCTGCTCTATGTTTAGACATGAATTTTGGCCACTATATATACATCTGCTCCACATTTTTTACCATGGGTTGGAATTCCGTCATAGGAATATTTGAGCCCCTTTGTAATGTTTTATATATGGTTCTGCTCCTCCAATCTTATATGGTTTGGAAACCGTATTGTTTTTTCACACTGGTTTAATTATATAATGTTTAAAACCATAACCTTGGTCCATAGATTTGCATCCACCATGTAGCTTAGGTTTAATAAATATTGTTCCCCGAAGGTGTGTTTTGATATTTGAAATTGTGCCATTGTCTTGACAATACCAACATGTGTGCTTCGCACTGCGGCTCAGCATGAAAATTCCCTTGAATGAGAATGTATTTCTCTAGGGAAATATTCTGAGTCCACTTCGTTCACCTAGGCTATACTTCAGGTTAGACTTTTCGAATTGGTGAAATGTGTTCCTTTCTGTGTATACATCGGCATTGAGCTGGCATTGTGTAGGATCTTCAAAACTTCCTTTAAGGTGAGATATCTGCCATATCGGAATATAAATACTTCGTCCGATCCCTACGTAAGCTTATATTTTATAAATTGTAGCAAATGCTTCTGGTTTATGTGATATGGCATCCGGTACGGACATTTCCAAATGGAGTTATTCTAAGTATCCGGTGTACACTAGTGAAGAATGCTTTTTTTTTCATTAGTGACATAAAAGGTTCTTTCTCTGATAAACATGTATCACACCATCCTCCTTTTAACAGTACTGGTCACTTGCTCCTCCTCCTCCCTTGTTTCACAACTTTGGCCTTGTTGTTGAGCTTAATTTTATTTCCTTCGATGTCGTGACAGAATTGAGGAGTTTGTCACCCGTGGGGTTGACTTGTGTGGAACATTATAACATCACAGTTACTCTTTGATAATTGTGCCCCTAGATAAATCATATGAGACTAACGAGCTTAAGAGAAGTATTCAAACAACATGCTTAATGACCCATGGCGAGAGGGCTTTTAATGTAAATACACAAAAAGGTTTCCATTCGAATGTATGCATGGCGATATATTCACACATGGCACAACTGCGGTAAGAGTATCTTGTCATGATGGTGAGAAGGCTCACGAGGGGCTTGGGACAGCTTACGAGGATGTCATCATCTATAGGCGAGGTTAAAACCTTAATGGCTAAGCAAGTAGAGGGGGGCTCGAAATTTTAAATATACCCAAAATTTTGGGTGTTGTTGTAGCGGCTACAACAAATGGCGAACCACTGGTAGAATTCAGCATCTCTGTCAATATCACAACAATAGTATGAGTCGAGATAGTGATGCAAGGGAATATTGAACAAGTTCTGTTGGTACCCTTTGTATTACTTTGGCCTTTACAGGTATGCCCAGTCCTTGTGCCTCAGCTAGGTCTCGCTAATCAGAACACATCAAAGCGGAAGCTCACAGACGCCAATAGCTTGTTGATGATGTGAAGAGAAAGGCAGTGGGTTTATTATTCTCAGGATTTTTTAAAGTAAGTTTCCGGTGTTGCTCCACTGCCAGCAGGCCTGGACAGTACCCTGGCAGAGTCACTTCAAGAAATCACAAGCGTTGCTCCGCTGCCAGCGAGCCTGGTCAGTATCCCGGTGGAGTCGTTGCATTACCTCTCTACGCAGGAAGCCTTTCTCGATCCTTTACCCTTATTTGCTTCATGTGCTCATGGCACTTATTTTCCATGGGCGGATGAGGGATCCTAACTTATTTTATGAGCAAGAGAGGTTGTTTCTTGTTTTACACAAACTGAAAGATATCCTGATTTGGGTTTTCCCTTGTGCCAAAACCTTCACATCCCATCTACCAAAATAGGCGAAGCGTGCAAAACAGATCATTAAGATGTCCAATACTATGCTGGGCACAAGGCTTAGGCTACGGGTATGGGCCATTCAAACTCATTAGGTCTCCCATAAGCAACCATCTCGTATCTCCCCAGCTAAATAAGTTTAGACTCATAGGAATCTTGTTGAGAATGCGACTTCGATGACCTGTCCTGAGAGAAAGCTGCCTCTTGATATAGCCACCGCAACCTCACGCAAACAATGGGGTTACTATTTCAGCAATCGGGGCAGAACAAGTCCGCAAGGTGGTAGGGTTTCAATGAGGGCTCATGAAGTGATAGGTGATATGTCGAAAATTTTCAAAGCTATATCAACAACCTGCGGAAATGATGCGAGGGATAAAGTGTACGATGCAATGTAATAATCGAGGCTCAAGACGCAATACAACGCCATGCGCGGGAATGATCAACCAGTTGTAGGTGGAAAAGGGGGATAATACAAGCAGTGATTATTTATGCAGCAACAAGAAAACTAAAAGAAATGAGTGCAAAAAAATTGTAACATGGTGATGCCTAAGATACTAATCATAAGCAAAATAACAGACACACTTTAAAATCATAAAATAAAAAATTTCGCAAGTAAACTTAATTAAACTTTGAACTAAAATTTTTTATTAACAGTTCCTAGCTAGCCTAAACCTAAAACCCTAGCTTAACCAATGATGTGGTCGGGTTATGTGAAGTCACCTTTCTAGTGCAGCCACCGCATTAGTTCCCATCCTGCAACAACAATAATGCTCGGGATCAGAGCTAGTATCCAAAAAAGTGCATCAACAACAAAACTTACCTGAAGGGCATGTGCAACGGCAAGCAGATCATGGATACTTACCAGAGAACATGCCAGAATGAATTGTGCAAGCTGAATTCCACTCTCATCCTGATATACAACAATATGTTCTTGAAACTCAACATTTTTTATGAATGACACAAACCAATTCATGCACAACCCTAGGTCAGACGGGAGGGGGGTAAGCCATTGCCTGTTTGCGTGTATATTCATCGGATAAGATCCGTCGAACCAAACAGAAACCTCATCATGGTGTTGAGGATGATTAGTTTTATGGAATGGAAACAATAAGCATGTGCCAGGCGAATTATGGATGCTTTCACATCCAAGTGCAGAAACCCTAGTTCAGGATTGTTCCTGGGTTTGGTCAAGGGTATGAGGATCCGAATCCACGTTTAGTGGAGTCTGAAATACCTCACCATCTTGAACAAACTCTGGACCTTCGGGCCGGGGGATTCCCAACTTTGATTGTTCAGCGAGATCAACAGGCAAATTGTTGTGATCGTGAAATTTGGTGATTTGAACAATGTCAGTGGGCTTTGTATCAACTTGGCCAAATGTTTGCGCGTTGACAGATTGATAATCCAATGTATCAGATTCTTTAGATTTGCCAAGATGGGGTGAATTTACCAGGAGGTTTTCAGGCAGTTGAGGGGTTTGCAAAAAATCCCATGTTTGTGCTTGATTGCAACTGGTATTGGCTGGGAAACAACTGAAAATATTAGAGACAATGGCTGGTGCTTTCTTACCGGCGAATAAATTCGGGTATGTCGGTTGTTGCACACCAGCTGTTGGGGAATAGGAATATGTGCTCAGGGAAAACTTACTAGAATGAAAGATCCGCCCGGATGAAATGATATCCGACGTGGTTATGTTGGGAGGATCATGGTACTTGGGAACTGTCATTTCAGAAACCCTAATTCGAGAAACCCTAGTTGGAGTTGTTTGAGAGGTCTCGTCAAGATTAGAAGAATAAGGGGTAACAACCGACAGAAGCGGAAGTGCTTCGATTCCCTGATGGGTACTCGAATGTTTATAAAGAAGATTATTGAATCCTGGTGTTTCCATATGGTCGGCAAAGAGATATGAGTGACAGTACTTAGCGGTATGAGTGAATATGTTTTCAGATAAGCGGTGATTGCTGGAACCATCAATTTGATCAAGTTGGGTACCTGGCATGTTAGGCTCACTAGGAGTTACCAATTGGGATGGATCAATAAAGGGGACATCTTAAGGTTGCCAAAATAGGATATCACTGCTTTGGTTGTTTAAATATTTCGGATGAAAAATATCATATCTAAGAGATTCATCCACTTTGTAACGTGACTGTGAAACACCACCCACATGCTTTTGATTGTCGCCAATACTAGTACAAGAAAATTTTGAATGTCTCGAAGAAATTACTGGTGTGGCGGACTCATGAAATAAATCAGGGAATAATGAATGAAAAGATTGAGCCGCAGGGGTGTTAACCATGCAAGGACTTTCATCTTGCACATCGGTGTTATCTGGAGTGAACAATGGTCTTGCATGCCCAGGACGGTCCAATGATTTTGTAAGGTCAACTTTATCCGGGACAAGAGTCAATTTATTATTAGCATGTGAATAAGATTTAGGACTGTGTTTAGGGAATCATTCAGTGGGCTCGAGATAGGTCTCATGAATCGGGAAAGATAATGAGCCACTATGGTTTTCAAGCTCTGATTCGACATGGTGCGTGAAAGATTCAAAGGTGGCACAACAGGTTTTATCTCCGTGCACGCGTCTATCATTGCTCAGAACTTTCGAGGTCACAACTCCACTACACGGAAATTAAAGAGGAAGAGCAGGAATATCACAAATAGTAATACTTTCCTTGGAGGCCTGAGTGTGGTCTGGCCTCGGGGAGGTGGACAAGGAAACATTAGGGATGAAGTTTGAGTAGCCGGACATTTGCGGGTCGTCGTAGGGAACACTAGGATCAGGCTAGGTTGCTAATTGAAATTGTTCAAAGGAAACGAGGATCACATACCTGAACTGTTCACTTAAAAATTTCCAATCAACATCCTCTTCAGGGAACTCAAAACAATAATGAACAAATCTGATAGAGAATTCATCTAGCGGTTCTTGAGGTTCCATTCTGATGTATTTTAATTTTAATAATACATTTTAAAAATCATACCTGTGAAAAGCGTGTGGTAATTCACTGGCGAGCTGTTCAAACGAATGAATGGAAGCTTCCGGTAATGTGCGGCACCATTGCTTAGCGTGACCTTCGAGAGTGAGGGAGAAAAGAAAACAAATCAAACCTTCATTTTCAATTTCGTAGCACTCACCAAAGTCATGGAAATCTAACAGTTGTTTGGTTACGAACACTCCGTTTTCACCATCGAATTTTAGCTGGGACAAGTGATACATAAGTTCATCGAGGATGAAGCATCGAGGCTCATAAAACTCCGACAAACATCTCGGGAGAATGATTTGGGGACGAGCCATTATAGATATCAGATTAACTGCAGGCTCTAAGGGTTCAGCTTGTCATCTGGCCCTCCTTCTAGCGCCAATTCTGTTGACGGGAAAAATCTTCCTGGCCAATAGCAGGGGATCTCCCCGATAAAAAGTCCCAACTAGACTCTAAACCATTTGGAATAGGGATCCCATCCAGGGTGTGGGTCCGGCCATTGCTTAATTTCTTTTCCTTTGGTCTTGGGAGAACTCTGTGAACCTGCAGACACACGCTTATTCAAATGATACAAAACACATAATTGATGAAGTAAATGAACATATAACTATGTGTAGCAAGGTGAGTCGTAAAGCATGGAGCTGAAGGAGATGCTGTTAGCAACACGTCATTAGGGTCATGCTTGTAAAAGACGTTCTGACCACCAAAGAAATAATTCCTTATGAAAGAATACCCTTCACTTCCTTGAATGATCATGGCGATAATGTAAAAGTTAACAAAAACATTTATTAGCATTCATTAAAGCAGAAACATAGATTTAACACCATTAACACATGTCTAGGAAAATATAATGCATAATGATGTAAACAGAGAGACAGTTTCATTAACCAAAAGATATTAGAAACTGAAAATAGAATATTCATAGTGTTGGAACATTAACCAACATCAGATCCAAAAAAGGGTTTTACTAGTGCTCGTATTCATAATCAAAATGTGCAGTCCTTCTATACAATGTTATTCTCTTTGAGTCTCCGAAAGAAAAGTCCTTTTACAAGTTCCCGAAGGAAGTATTTATAGAGAAAATCTTTCCCTTTGGGCTTCCTGACTTTTCACTTTCCCTACTGTTGGGTTGCCTCGCGACCCAGTCTGTTCTGCGACATGCAACCCAAGCCACTGTTGCGACCTGCGACCTGACTAGATTTTGTGACTTGTGACCTCACTGGATTTTGCGACTTGTGACCCACTCACTGGGTCGCTGGGTAGCACCGTCGAGCTTTTAATAGGGAGTTCGACTATGCGACCTGACAACTTGAGGAAATCTGCGCCCTCAAGCAATCGGCGACCTGCGACCTAAGGAAATTTGCGACCTGCGACCTTAAGCAAATCTGTGACTTGCGACCTCAAGCATATCTGCGACTTGTGGCCTTCCCTTTGGTGATCTTTGGATTTCATGGCAATATTCCTTATCTTGCAGTCACATAGCTTAGGTTACATGTCTTCATTGATCAAATAATAATATTAGGGGCATATTTAATTAAATGCACAAGTGAAAAATGATAAATTTAGACCCCTGTGTGGTCAAGTGTTGTGCCACCACGCCATCAGAGAGAATGGCTCGGGTAATCATTTTCTGTGCATTATTTCAATCACTGTAATGCAGATTTGGTCCTGCTATGGGCCGAGTGTGGAATGCAGACCCAATTGAGGGGAACTGTTGACTTGGGCAACACCCTCCTTGTGTTCTCCACAATGGAATATATGACATGTGCTAATGATGCCTTCTCCAAAATTGATCCCCTAGTGGACTCTCTATTTTCATGTAAGCAATGTAGCCCCATGATATAGACGTAGGGACCCTTTTAATAAGAGGCATCACAGCTACACAGATACCAATGAGCAAGGATTGGACTAAATTTCTCAACCTCTGCTCTTCAACTCTGACTAGAAAGAAATCATCAATGTGCTTTCAGTGGTCAAAAGAATTTCCATTCATATTGGTGGCCGGGCCCCTCAAGTCTGAAAAATTAAATCGTCCCAACTTATTTAGCTCCTTCAATGCCTAGATTTTAAAGGATGATGGATACCATTCATTTCCATTTGTGTACACCCTTGCTGTATATTGTCGTAACTCTGACATGCTAGCCCGAAAATCCATCCCAAATAGTATATTCACAAAATGCCATGGAAATTTGAATGGATGAGCATTGGGATTCTCATTCTCGGGCGTAAAAAATTCATCTACTAAACCTTTTATAGCTCCTTTATGAACAAGACAGCCATCGTCGTGCCAAAGAGCTTCCCAGCTATTTGTGTTTTATGCCTGGGAACTTAAAAGATGTCGATCACCATGGTCCTCCTCCAAAACATCATTGGAGGGCTCTTCTCAACATGTATACGCAAAGCATGAGATTCATAGGTCGCATGGTCGCTACTACCACCAAGTCGCACTTTTTATTTGCCTCATAGATCAGCGAATCAATGACTTGGAGGGGTTGTGCGACTTTATCTTCACGTGGGTTGTGACCTAAAAAGTGTCGCAGGGTCACCACTACCACCGAGTCACACTTTTTATTTGCCTCATGGATCTGCGACTCAGCGACCTGGGCAGAAATGCGACCTCCCAATGGTTGCATAGTCGCAACTTTTTCTGAGTCGCAATGGACGCATGGGAGGTTGATCTGCAATCTGATGACCAGTAGCACTCAACGACTTGATCATCTTCATCTTGCACTCGCCCTCCGACCCCAGTGCTATGTCTACATCGTGTGTTGTGGAATTCAGGTTTTTTTTCGATGTGATGGGGAGTGCATCTCTGATAACACACACATACATCATGTCTACGCATATTTTTCCATCAGCTCTGAGATGAACATGCCATGCTGCGCAAATGAGCCTCCGCCATCATTTTATTTTCTGTTTTACATGGCCTGAAGTCGCGGCATACTGAGACATTGTGTCACACACTAAACTTCCCGGGCTTGGTACATTAATACCTACACCATAATATACGTTCAAACCCATTACCGAACTGATGGATCGTATTTCCATATCTACGACGCCCCTTTGGCAAGCTGACTCACCTCCTCCAGTGGTCGTGGCATTTGGCTTGGCATCGGCGATGAGTTGGACCTGTGATATCACCCATGGCACATTTAAAAATCTACTCATAGCCACCATCTAGAAATTAACAAACCCATGTCATGTGTGAAGAGTCTCCGGTGCTGACATGTCCTTTTGTTAACCCGTATTATCGATCTTCATCCGATATGGTTTGAAACCATAACTCTGCATTGTTACAACTCTGCTTTTCTTTTGACTATAATTGCACGATATTTATTATAACATTGCAGCCATAGGTCTATTATAAGGTTCCACTCTATGTTTAAACATGAATTTTGGCTACTATATATACATCCACTCCACATTCTTTACCATGGGTTGGAATTCCGTCATAGGAATATTTGAGCCCCTTTGTAATGTTTTTTATATGGTTATGCTCCTCCAATCTTATATGGTTTGGAAACCGTATTGTTTTTGCACACTGGTTTAATTATATAATGTTTAAAACCATAACCCTGGTCCATATATTTTCACCCACCATGTAGCTTAGGTTTGATAAATATTGTTCCCCGAAGGTGTGTTTTGATATTTGAAATTGTGCCATTGTCTTGACAATACCAACATGTGTGCTTTCACACTGCGGCTCAACATGAAAATGCCCTTGAATGAGAATGTATTTCTCTAGGGAAATCTTCTGAGTCCACTTCATTCACCTAGGCTATACTTCAGGCTAGACTTGTCGAATTGGTGAAATGTGTTCCTTCCTGTGTATACATCGGCATTGAGCTGGCATTGTGTAGGATATTCAAAACTTCCTTTAAGGTGAGATATCTGCCATCTCAGAATATAAATACTTCGTCCGGTCCCTACGTAATATTATATTTGATAAATCATAGTAAATTCTTCTAGTTTATGCGAGATGGCATCCGGTACGGACATTTCCAAATGGAGTGATTCTAAGTATCTGGTGTACACTAGTGAAGAATGATTTTTTTTGCATCAGTGAAATAAAAGGTTCTTTCTCTGATAAACATGTATCACACCATCCTCCTTTTAACAGTACTGGTCACTTTCTCCTCCTCCTCCCCTGTTTTGCAACTTTGGCCTTGTTGTTGAGCTTAATTTTATTTCCCTCGATGTCGTGACAGAATTGAGGAGTTTGTCACCCGTGGGGTTGACCTGTGTGGAACATTATAACATCATAGTTTCTCTTTGAGAATGGTGCCCCTAGATAAATCATATGAGACTAACAAGCTTAAGAGAAGTATTCAAACAACATGCTTAATGACCCATGGCGAGAGGGCTTTTAATATAAATACACAAAAAGGTTTCCATTTGAATGTATGCATGGCGATCTCTTCACACATGGCGCAACTGCAATAAGAGTATCTCGTCATGATGGTGAGAAGGCTCAAGAGGGGCTTGGGACAGGTTATGAGGATGTCATCGTCTACAAGCCAGGTTAAAACCTTAACGGCTAAGCAAGTAGAGGAGGGGCCCGAAATTTTAAATATAACCAAAATTTTTGGTGCTGTTGTAGCGGCTACAACAAGGTGGTAGGTGGTTTTGATTTGTTTTATGAAAAAAATCTATTTTACCCTTGTGCCAAAACCTCTCTCTAATTCTAACCACATGCCTGTAGGTCACTCTTGAGCATGAGATGTCTAAAAAATCCATGTTTGGATGCATAGACCACCGTGGTACTTTTTTTTTTTTTTTCAATTGAAGAAATCATGCCCGGAGCAACTCTCATGCATGAATAGTCTTGCCCGAGATTGGACCACTTGACCTGTGGAGACCAAACTTCCCCACCTAACCATTGGACCACATCCTTGGGACTTTAGAACTCTATGTTGTTTAGTTTTCCTGATTTTATAGATAAGGCAATGGAAGGTGTGAGTATAGTGCTATATAGGACGATCCTGACCTTGGTGGCATTGCAACCATTTGGGGTGTTGGTCCTTGTAGTTCCCCACATGGTAATACTCCTCCTTCAGGGCATCCACGGAATCACCCCATGCGGGGTATGTGTCTTAATACATAACACTTCACGCTTCTTCATCTATGGTGCTCATTCACGATGGTTGTCCCACCAATGCTAGGCATGGGGGTGTGGTTATGGAGGCACGGATGCCATTTTCTCCTAATCAAAGAAAGCATTGAAAAATAAAGGGATTTTGGAGATTGTTTTAAAGCATGTGAATCTCTTTCAGTAAAATTGAGGGATGTCCACATTAACTTGTATCTTAAAACGTGCATCTTCATTGATGGGATGGCTTGATGAAGTAGAGGCACCGATGAAGGTGGAGATTTGTAGAAAAATATGAGCACATTGATTCAACACCTAATGCTCACAGTGACTCGGAGTAAGATAGGATCTCTTGCGCGACGTGATGTCATCTGGGTAGGAAAAGAGGTAGCCACACGGGCCGCACATCCATTGAGAAAGCTACTTCATCCATGATCTTGTTAGAGGGGCATAAATTGGGAAATGGAAGGATCCAAAATTGATCCACATGGATATTGGTGGCCACTCGCCTATTCTGCTTCGACCCCGCCATTGTTTCTTTCAGTTTTTCAGTTTCCTTAATTGTAGCATAGTTTACAGTTTTTAGTAGTTTTTCGGGTCTTGAACTTCCGGAGCAATTTTGAGGCCCTAAACGACGTCTTTTGGGCATGAAAGGTTCGGTAAATATGAGTCAATGACTCAATAGTTTTTGTTGGAAGTTTTATTCCTCGGATAGATCTTTCTAACGAGGTATCATATGCATCAAACGAAGATAGTATGCCAAAGTTGCGACCCCAGAAAATTGATATACCAATTTACCTCGACGAGGCCCATAGTCTGGCGTTTTATCTCCTAGGGTTAGGTTTTTGGATGTTTAGGGTTTTCCACTGTTTCTCAATAATAAATAGGCCTTCGAGACTTATTGTAACATAGTTCAGAGGCCTGCAGCCGCCACATATTTTCTCAGAGATAAGCTACCAACGCCCTAGCTAGTTTATTTTCATTATGTCTGTAAGCATATTTCAGTCATTTTATATTGATGAAATGAAGTTATATTTCCGCTGCATATTTGTATCTATGGTTATATTTGTATCCTGTTGCGCTCCTGCATAAATCTAGATTAGTGGTATCAGAGTGGTCTACTCTTTTTCTGTTTTTCTTTGCATGTCCCCAACAAGGTCAGGGTATCAGGAGTTAGGGCTCGATCTGGTTGAACCCTTGCAATATCAGCCTCTGAAACCCTGAAGACCTCCCATGGCAGAAGAAAAGAAATACGAGGGAGTGGTAGATCCTATCAAAATATTGCTCGAGGAGGCCCTCGAGAAACAAAGGAACGTGATGATGGATAACTTTGCCCAGATCCTTCAACGACTTCCCACCTACGGCGCATGTGCATCCAACAACCACTCTAGAGGTGCCACTCCCTTCAAGGTACAGGTAAAGTTTGAAATTATTGTATTTGAAGGCCAAATAGCTACAGATGGTGTAGATAGATGGTTTAATTTGCTGGAAGGGTATTTATTGTCCCATGATTTATCCGATCGAGAAAATATTACTTTTGCACTCCTCAAAGCTGCCCCCTGTGTCAAAGACTAGTGGGAAAACTACTGTGAGCAAAAGGACGAGAGGGAACCCTCTCTATTCTCGGCCGCACCCAACCCACTTGAAATTCATTCTGAGACAGCAACAAGAAAAAATATTACCTCGTGGGGAGCTACGATGACAAGTACATCCAGTGGACCATGTTGCGGCAACAAAGGGATCAAGATGTGCACGATGTGACGAATTTGTTCAATACACTGCACATAAAGATGGGTATTAAAGTTTCAAAGAGACATTTGGTGTTCAAGTACCACAGTTCTTTGCACAAATATGTTCAGGAGGAAATGGAGTTCCTTGACATTACCTCACTTAGCGCGACATAACGATATGCCACCAAGATCGAGCAGAAATTTAAGAAGAAGAAGTGAGACATTGGATTTTCGAATCCGAAGCCAGGGAAAGGCACCCCCAAACCGCAGAAAAAGGGGTAAAGCCAAAGTGGGGTGGCTCAGAATGACACCACAAAGCCAAAAAAGGACACGGAGAAGTGGTGTGAATTTCATAACTGCCCCACTCACAACACAAGCGAATGTCAGACCAAATAGTCGCTGGTGGTCAAACTGAAGGCATTTGAATCAGATGTGTGTTCTAATGACAAAGGGAATCAAATCATTGATGTGGAACCCAGTGCCACTATCGCCACCACCAAGATCCAAAAGGAGGAACCCGAAGATCCAAAGGAGGGGGAGCGCCTATTCCATTCCAAAATGTGGGTGAAGGGTTCTCCACTACAATTCCTTGTCAATAGCGGAAGCCAAAAGAGCCTCATTTCAGCTGAGGTCATGAAGCGGTTCGGCCTACCGACCATAGCACACCTGCAGTCGTATACCATTTGGTGGCTTCACCAAGGAAGAGATCTCTACGTCTGCCAGCAGTGTTGTCTTCCCTACATCATCAAGCCATTCACCGATGAGGTATTGTGTGATGTTGCTCCGCTTGATGTGTCTGATGTATTATTAGGCCAACCATACTTATGGAAGCGACATGCTATGTATGAGTTTAGGCCTCGTGTTTTTATTATTACTTTGGGAAATAAGTTGTGCAGGATACCGAAGGTAGTACCTGTTGTGAAACCAGCTCCAAAAAGAGAAGAAAAGAGATATCAACGCCTTATAAATAAGCCACTTCGAGGGGGAAACCTCCAATACATTACATGACTGAACAATTCTTGGATGATTCAAATTACAAAACCTCCTTTCTATATATAGGAGTCCATGGGGCAAGAATGTAATCCTAGTGGGGACACAATGTAATCCTAGCCGACCTAACAATAATAATCTAAGGGCACAATAATAACAATATGGGGGTTACAAGGGTACAATAATAACAATAAGGGGGTTACACTAACAATAATAAGGGACTGTACTAGTAATATAGGGACCTAACATGCCCCTCTCGTTCAAAAAAGTGTTGTCCTGAACGCTTGAGTAGCTCTGGGTGCTTCTGTATAAAATTCTCATCCTCCCATGTAGAGTATTCAGTGGGTAAGTTCTTCCACTTGATGAGATACTCTGAAATTGATCGATTCCGTAGCTATCGATTTCTTATTTTTGTGACTGCTTCAGGTTCCAATATGATTTTTCCTTCCTCATCAAGTTCTGGAAATATTGTTTGAACTGGAATATTTTCACCTATAACCTTCTTTAAGCATGAAACATGGAAAATTGGATGCACTCGTGAAGAAGTAGGAAGCTCTAATTTGTATGCAATAGTACCAATATTTTGCAACACCTTGTAAGGACCATAGTACTTTGGATATAATTTATTATCCTTCTTAGATTGCTTGAGGGAAATTTGTTTGTATGGTTGTAGCCGTAAAAATACCCAGTCTCCTACATCAAAACTTCTCTCACTGCGATGTTGATCTACCTATTGTTTCATTCGATTTTGTGCCAAATTCAGGTTGTCCTTTAAGAGTTGGATAACTTCTTGTTGATGCTCGATGTGATTTTCCATTGCTTGAACCTTCGAATTTTCTATTAAAGATGATGTGATGGATGGTGGATAATATCCATAAAGTGCAACTAGAAAATTTGGCGCAATTTCTGACGGCCAAATCGTCGCTATTCTGACACACAGTCGTTGCAAGAGCGACAGTTCGAGGACGGGAAAAACGTGGTTTGTCATGCGGTCGCAATTCTGACGCATTTACAAAGTGTCGCACTACCGACACTTTTTCTGTTGCTTCCAAACATGCGTCGCTCTTCCGACGTTTCCCAAACCGACGTTTGTAAATTGTCACCATTCCAATGAAATTTGGTCCGATGTTTTTAACGTTGCTCTTCCGACGTTTGTAAAGTGTCGCCATTCCGACGAAATGTCGTCCGACATTTTGAACGTCACTCTTCCGACGTGTCTAAACTGTCGCATTTCCGACGTCGTACAAAAGTGTCAAAAGACCGATGTATTGCAAAAGTGTCACAAGACCGATGCTTTCCAGAAGCATCGCAATATTGATGCCAGGAAGAACTGTCGCAATTCCGACGAAATGTGGTCCAAAATTTTGAACGTCGCCCTTCCGACGTCTTTGTGCTGTCGCTCTTCCGACTTTTCTAGAACTATTGCAATATCAACGGACGTCACAAAACTGACGAAAATGGAAATCGTTCAAAACATCAGAAGAGCGACGCTTACAAGGCGTTAGTATACCGACGACGGTTTAAATTAAAAAAAAAAAAAATGAAACTTTAAAACAAGACAGTAAATCTCCAATTTTTGTTATCACAATAAGAAATCAATGATCAGTGATCACGTCAAATTTTCCTTGTAGCGTGACGAGTCTAATAAATTTTATTGTAAAGGTTGCTGGCCAGTGACAACAATAGCATTGAAGGAAATGCATTAAAGAAAATTAATGAGGCTGCGAACTCCAAGCCAACTGGCAACAACCCTGATAATTTTCCTTACCAAATTCCAAGTTGTGACTCGGGCTTCATACTCCAAAGCTAAGAATTTTCTTTTCATCGTGTTGGAGAAGAGAACTGCAGCCTGCAACAAAAGAGAAATTCCTCAGTCTCACTGCTCAGGACTCGGAGTCATTCCTTGCTAACACGGTATGTGGAAATTTTGATAAGATAACTTTCTTCACCCTCGTTTTTACTAAATTTATTCTTTTGAAAAGGGTCTGGTTCCATTTCAGAAATTTTCAAATTTCGACTACTAGAATTTGTACATATGATTTTTGGACTGAGGTTTTGTTATTAATGAGGAGATAGTGTCTTGGTTATATCTATATAAAATAATTGCCTCTTTTTTTTCTTCATGTTCAGGGTTTTTGATTTTATCAAACCCTATCTCTCTTTTAAGCATGCCTGCAAATTAATATATTCCAGGAATGTACACAATTCTAGGCTTCATGTACAACATATTGTATCAACTATATTTTAACAATTGAGCTGCATGCCCATATAGTGTTACAGATTACAGGGCTTCATTTGGAGAATAAATGATAAGCCTGGCAGCACTAAATCCAAGTAATTCCCCTCATCCCTTAAAGACACCTCTAAATATAACTAGAAATTTCAAATAGTTAGTAAAGGAAAAGTACAAAGATATAACAGATATGTGTTGAGCCAAAAACCTGTGCATTCACAACAAAACTGGGATGGATAAAACTTAAAAACAATTATGGACTTTGACAAAAAATCATCTTATGCATACAAAATGAAAGAAGCATTGGCATACTATGTTTACAAATTTAAGGACAGGCAGAGTGAGTCTCCGGGCAACACAGTTTCATGTGGAGACCCTAGATCCTTGTACCCACAATATCTAGTGACTTAAAAAATGATTGCCAAAACAATGCCTTTGCTATGCATGTAAGAACACCACCTGTATAACGAGGGGGATGTAATATTGTCCAAGAAGTAGATTTATACAGAGTGGTCCAAGATTGTGTATTTATGGAAGATACAACTGATTTTGGCATGAAACATGTATCCAAGATTTCAATGTGGCCTTATTTTAGAGCCCATTGATGATTTACTATGAAACCTAAACTTTCAAAACAAACACATTGAAATCACAAGATCTCCATCACAAATATCATAAATATTAACTGTCTTTTGGGCACTGGCAGTAGATACCATAAGAGGCCCACATGGCCTGTACCACCAATGTTGATTCTCTCGCACAACATTTGCAAAGCCAAAATTTCTCCCCGAGACATCCCTCTTTGCCACAACTGGAGAGATGGTACTGGACGTTGAAGTGAAGGCCTCTGATTCAGTGTGGAATGCCATAATTTCTTTATTATAAAATTCCCATGAATAGAAACCTGAGTCCAATGTACAACCTGCAAATGCTGCCACAACATATTTACCAGAGCGACCATCTGAACCAGCTGCTCTGACCAACCAACAATCACCCCACATGTTTGGGGTAAGCCCATATGGAGCTTTATATTCAACCTTCTCCTGGAGATTGGAAAAAACAATACTGAGTATTACTCATACATCAACTTCCCTTTATGTTAAGGGAAAATTTAAAGAGTGCATAAATATTCTTGAAATCCCAATCATGGTTTCTAGAAAATTTCAACAGTCTTTGAAATGGACTACATCCTATTTAAACTACATCAAATATTTAGGAAAATCATTTTTTTAAATAGAAATTGGTGAATTTTATTTCAAATATATAAATTTAAACCATGAGAATAATCTAACCCCTAGGCTTTTCCCTATTTCTAATAGAAAATCGCAAAATGTATAAACTATAACACCCATAAACCCCAAAATTAAGTACAATAATTAAAACCTCCACACCTCTGAATTTGCTATATCGTGAAAAGAGCAGCATCCATCATCATGGGAAAGCAAAACTGATTCTCCTTCTGATACAAACTAGCATGCAGTAGATGTCTTATGGCTGAGTTGATTCAATCGATCACAGGAAACCTCTTCAGTTTCTTCAATATTACCAAAATGCTCTGGCTTGTTTTCCTGATCATCATAAAAGTCCATATTTTCATCACATTGAATTAGTTGGGGTTCATTACGATCAGGTCCAGTGCCTATTGTAGAGCTTCGGACATCCAATCCAATATTGGAACTACCATACCCGTTCCCATTAGAGATTGTAAATCCTGCTTCTGGCTTTAATTCGGTAAGTTCAAGAGCACTAGAACTAGATTCAGTTGATTTAGACTTGGTATAGTTGTCCTCTAATTTGTATTCCGATACAACACTATACTTGTGCTTCAACGCAGACAAAAATTCTACAGCAATGGGATCTTCATCTATGGGGCTTATGGATCTGCCCTCAAAAGCATCCCGAATATCTGATTCATTTTCATTCAACTGATCATGCAAATCCACCCTCGTCTTCAGCACAACAAGATGAACTGAAGGCCGGTTTTCCAGCAATTTATGGTGGGGGTAAAGCCTGTCTTCTAGATCTTGACTATTTAAGTGTTTAATTGGTTTTTTCAGAGACCTGACCATAGAATCAAATGAATCCTGCGAAATAATAAACAATAGTAAGGCCATTATTTATTGGTTTGAAATAATAAACAACATGCAACAAAACCGCATAATTAGTAAATTATTTAAAGACAATGTTGGCAATATGTTTCCTGTATCTTATTATATGATTGTCCTTGATGGCAAGCTCTGTATTTAATGGAGAATCGATATAAATAAGGACGAGTTAATTCATGTGTGAACATATGTATGCATCCTGATGAAGGATAATTGACATCCGTAAGAAACCCTGTGCTCTGTATGTTGATCGAGGAACCGATGTTAATACGGTTGACAGTGTATCCAAACTGGTAGATAGTGGAGTTATATATATTCATTAAATATATGATGGAAGGGTCTACGCTATTAGTAAGGAGCTGACTGGCTTTCATGGAGAAAGGAACGAGGATGGAGAGAAAACCAGTTATAACGCGAAAGAACTAAAACAGAGTATTTGGCATTGAAATTTCGGTGGAACATGGACTAACCCTTTGGAATCATGAATGGAACCTGGAAGGAAAGAGGTGGAACATAACAAACGGAAGCGTGACGGAACCTTGCGTGGAAGAGCAGAACTGTGACCGAGAAAACAGTAAAGGTGGTTTGTGGTTTCTATCGCACCACCTTCGACGAGCAAGTAGTTTTCAAGAGGTTGGGAGTGATTCCATAGAATGCGCGACACGTGTCCTTGTACAACTCCACAAAACCGCTTGTCACTGCGCGCCATTGTGCGTTATTGCTCGACCCAGGATGCCCAACGATATTGATAAGCACCGTTGATCTGGGAAGGGGTCATCGGATGGTGTTCATTTGCTATAGATGCGCGAAAGTTACCCAAGGTATGGCACACCATTGCGCGTTATCATCCGTGCATCATCAACGAATGATATCCGTCGGATCATTTGATGTCGAGCGATGTGTTCTCTGCCGTCGGATGGAAAAGATTGTAAGAGATGGGCCCCAGTTTTTTAAATTATATTGATTGGGCCGTCGATTATGTATGTGGGGCCGGAACCAAAGGTCTATTTAAAAGCCTTTTGATAAAAGCGCTGGTTATTACTATAAATTTATATTATATATTTAATTTCCAAAGGTTGTGAATAATATTTATTTATCAAATTCCACGAATTTGATAAATAAAAGAAAGAAAACCATCAGCGGCACGTTATTGGTACTTTACCTTGGCTATAGTATTATTTGGCGGAGATAGAGATTACCTTTGGGACAATTCGAGCATGGAAGAACAAAGATCGGGATTTCAATTTGGATTGGTTTGACTTTTAATAATACCATTAGCAATTGAATGGTTTTGACCCATGGTTTCAATAAAGGCAAAAACTATATAAGGTGATGAGAATCATAGTACGAGGTGTGCATGCAGAGGCATTGTAAATAAGAATATCTTTATGAGATCTGCATGATCAAACTCTGTTGTCTGATAACACTGAATCCATGATGCACCTATGGAGTTGATCGAGGAAATGAAAAATATCTAGGAAGATCAGCAAAGGAATAATAAAGATCTGATGCAAGTCTGATGAAGAAATTGAAGAAATTCGGTGGATCTAAGGGTTGAAGTCTTCTGCATAGAAGTGGAAGCTTTCTGCCAGTTCAAGCTGGTGTTAAATCAGGGGATCGAAGCTCCCTTCCAGGAGAGGCTGGAGAACGAGAGAAGGTTGAAGCCTTCTGCAGGTTGGTGCCTACGTGCTGGTATGAGTCTGCACCAGCACAAAATTGTAAGATGTTTTCTTTATAATAAATATTGAAGATTGAGATGACAACAACGGTGGTTTTCTCCCAAATTGGGTTTCCACCTTAAATACTGGTGTTGATATGTGTTCCTTTTGTGTAATGGCTTATTCTGTTATTTCTTTTCACATGTTTACTAAAAGAATGATGCAATAATCTAAGTAAAGAATTAACAGCATAATAAGATCTCTGGTGAAAAGTTTTCAGTCAGCCCTAAATACTGATTCACCCCCCCTCTCAGTATTTTTCCCAATAGACAATAATTCCTACATATTAAAATATAAAGTTATAACATACCAGATCATACTCGAACATAACATCTGTATCAATATTCTTCTTCTGTATCTTCTTGATCTTCATCCAACTGATCGACATCTATATCAACATCTGATTCAGAAACGGTGTTGAAATGATCGACCATGTCATCATCATCATCAATTATGTCATTTTCAATAATATCCTCATCAACATCATCATCAATAATTGTTGCCTCATCTCCTGTGCCTAGTTCATCTTCTAAGATATCTTATTCATTTGTCAATGCATCTTCCTGCTCATCTACCACTCCATCATCTTCTTCTTGATCAATATCATCTTCTTCCTCTACAGTATACTCTACTGGCCTTCCTCTTGGATCATATCTAATAGAAAATGACCATTCATTGTCACCTGGAACCTCTGAGTAAAAGACTTTTTCGCATTGGCTTGGAAAAACATAGCGATATTTTCCTGCTTCAAACTGCGATGTTTTAACCATTGCAAATCCATTGTCATGTTGAATAAGTGTTCTATCATCATCACGTACATTCATTCGTAGCCTATACCATTTGATGTCGAACAAAACTATTTTGAAGGAATTAAAGTCACACTCAACTATATCATCTAAGAACCCATAATATCTATTTTCAGATTCTCGAGGATGTCTGTCACTCCTGGAGGAAACATTAGTGACTTGGAATACTGCAGTTATTCCACTATCAGAATTTTTCCTGTTATCATCCAACTGTTTAACGTGAAATTGATGACCATTGCACCACATAGCCTTGTGGTGTTTCAACTGCAATATGCCAAACATGAAAAATATGCATTCTCAATTAATAATTAAACATATAATTTACACAACATGAAAATTAACTGAAAAATCAAACTTCTTGTCACATTATAAATATAGTATAAAATAAGTAATGAATAAAATAGGTGAATTAATTGCTTACCTTTCTATCTTTCAAACCATATGCTAAATTGATTTCCCTGTCCGTAACGTTCCCATCTCCACTACGATACGCTTCTCTAATCAATTCAGACAGTAGTTTCCATGATAACCTACCGTCATTACGTGATTTACATGTTTCAATCCATTCACTCATCCACTCAAGATTGTTTGCAATGTATAAAAGTAGTGCCTCATAATCTTGAGCACCTGAATAAAAAAACAATAATTCACCAATACTAATAAATATTACTTATAACCATGGTAAATTATATTAATTAATAAACTATGAAAGAATAAGACCTAAATGAATATAATGATCATATACATGATGTAAAAAAATGAAACATTATATGTATTCTACATAATAAATCTTTTACCTCTCACTTTCTTCATTCTACCTTTTCCCAACAGGTGCTCCTCTTCAAATTTTTTGATGGAGTTCACATCCCAAATGCAATCCACCGCCTTCATGACTGGCGCAACTAATTTAGGAAGATAATGACTAATATACACCATGGATTGATATACCACATATCCCTCCACCATAGAACCCTCAGGTCGTGCTCTTTGTTTAACCAAAGCCTTCAAGGATTTCAGGTGCCTCTCGACCATCCACATTGACCTTTTGTGTACTAGTCCACACATTTCAATCTCCTCAACTTGGTGTATCAAGTAGTGTTCTTGTGCATTGAAAAATGTTGGAGGTAGATACTTTTGCATTTCACACATTAGCCGAGGAATTTCTCTCTTCCAATACTTTATTTCATCTCGATGGATTTCTTTCAATGACAACCATCTGCAAATCATTACGCAAGGTTATTTCAATGAAACATAATATATATTTCATTACAAGTAAATTAATACATCATTTCATCAAGTACGAAAAGAAATTGTAGCAATTAGATTTTGCGCATAAATCAAAACTACTTACCTCATGTATTTACTAAGACCATATATAACTTGTTTGACATTGTTGTCGAAGTCGATTGGGAGAGATACAGGTAGAACATACTATAACAATAAAAAATGAATCGTTATTGGTTTCCAAATTAAACAGAAAAAAGGAAAATTTAAAATATGTATTCAAGAAATAACAAACAAAAACGTATACCAAAAAAATTACCTTAACAAAGGTATGCCAATCATGTGTTTTCACCCCACTGAAGTCACCTTTCTTTGTTAAGATATTATTTATGTTTGAAGCAAAACCCGTTGGAAATTTAATTCTTCTAACGACCTCTTTTACATCATTGCTTTGTTGTTCTGTTAATAACCATGGAATATTATTATAATTTCGACCTCCATTGTTATTTGATCCGTTGATCACACTTTTCATTGCATGATTTGATTTCTCAATGTCAGCACAAATTTTTTCAATTTTATCTCTATCATGTGCACCATCTATGGTTCACCATAACATTTCTGTCACATTCTTCCCGACATGCATTGTATCAAACAAATGAGATATTTTTAGGTCCTCATAGTAGGGCAACCTCGCGAATTGAGAAGGATAAAATTTCATTCTAGGTGGAAGTACAATATTAGTACCTTCACGGCGACGATGACCTTGATATCAAAGAATAAAATAAATCAGAACAATATTAATTATAAAATACAATAAAATAAATTCATTAGTTAAAACAAAAATTCCAAACATTACATAAACAAATAATATATATATATATATATATATACACACACACAAATTACGTACCATCTGCTCGACGATTATTAATTCTGTTATATTCCAACATCCACAACTGAGGTGTCATTCTTCGTGGTTTTAATCTAGTTTCTTCTTTATCATTGAAAAGATGTTTTTCAATAGTACGATACTTATGGTTCCTAGGGAGGAAGTGCCTAAACTCATAAAACACCATCTTTCTTAAGTCTGGTGAATGATGATACTTCATCTTAGGGCCACAAACTGGACATGAAAATCTACCCTTTGTTTGAAGACCTGCAATAGATGGATCAATAACAATTAATATACTATGAGATCATTTTTAAAACATGCAATATGGTATATCTTATTTAGATAATTATGTATCATATTAAAGTGCAATGAAATATTACATACCACAAACATGTGTTAGTCCTGGGGCATCATGGCTCATTCCATACAAGTATCAACGTAATATTGAAATCTTCTGTTTGATTTTCTGTTTAGGTGATTCAGCAGGATGCATGCCATGTCTATATTCACAGATAAAGGCACGAAGAGACATTCATGTCCTTGACTGTACTTTTCCACTGTTCAAAATACTAAAGACACAATAATAGTCTCTCTAAGTGATATACAAGAAGAGAGAAATAAATAAAAAAGGCATAAAACAACGTAGAGAAATGAAATGTTACATTCAAAGAAGGTCAATGTACTAAATACTGAACAAATTATAGGCTTACATGCAATGTATGTTCAATAATTCAAGGGAGGGAAATGTTTATTTGTTATAAATCTAAAATGAGCCACTGAAATCATTAATAGTACTGAATGAATTAACACCATCGACTGCCAATGAAAGCCTGACATTACGAGGTTCATTTTTAAAATCTACATATTTTTCCTCGATTTATCTAAATGCAGAACCATCTGCAGGCATTCGAAGAACACCATCTCCACTTCTATTATTTGAATGGTAATCCATAAACTGTGCTATGCTGTTAAACCTGAACATTTGCTGCAAACGTGGAATTATGGGAATATGACGAAGAACCTTTTGAGGCACCTTTTTGGTTAGTTGATCTGTTCGATATCTACTGGTACCACATTTCGGACATTCTGTTTTCAACGCATGTTATCCGTAATATATAATATGATCTTTAGGACATGCATCTATAGTGTTATATTCCATTCCAAAGTGTTTCATAATAGCACGTAGATCTCGATATGTTCGAGGTAAAGTATTTGGCGATGGTAACAAATATTCACCCAACAATCTACAACAGAAACAAAAAGTAGTGTCTTGTAAAGATTATTAATCATATATATATATATATATATATATATATATATATCATAGTTATTAAAACTAGAACCGGTGACCGGACCGGTGGAGCTAATGAACCGGGTTTCGAACCGGAACCGGTCTAACCGGTAGCGGTCAGATCTCAATGAACCGGTTTTAAAAAAAATACATTAAATAATTATTTTTTAATAAAATGAAAAATAAATAAATAAATAAAAACTATTTTTAAGATTTGCAACCATGATTCCAAGCCAATAGAGACAAAATATGAAAAGTTTTCTCATTTATATACCATGCAAAGGTGAATATATCAAAATGGCACCAAATGCAATACATATCATCGAAAAATACATAAGAAAACTTGTTGAAGTAATGTATCAGGTTTCTCTTATATTATTCACTGTGTTTTATTGCTGAGTTAATATTATAATATACAATCTGTCCCTGCTGAGATTTGTTGTCAATTCATAGTATCAGCCTTAAAGACAATTCTGGGTTCAATATATATATATATATATATATATATATATCAGACCAACATTTTGAAGATCTTGTATTCTTCATTATCTATGTTTGCTTGCCAATAAATTTCTAGAAAAACATCTACAACACTTAGAGGTATTGAATTGGTTTATGAAATCCACTATTAGTGCTATTTGTAACAAGTTGAGAGAGCATTACAACTTCAGCAGTCTGCTCACAATGTGTTTGACAAAATTTATCACTGAAAAGATTCATAAAAACCCAGAAAACTCAGTAGCCAGTTTAGTGCATTTCCAAGCGGGAATTTTCTAGTGGTCAATTTATTATTGCCAGTCACATTTTCATTAGGTTGTATGTTGTTTTCCCTTGAGTGGCATCAGACCATTTGCATCAGCCTTGATGCCATGATCAAATTTCTTGTATGCTGTGTGAAAGGTTTTGTATTTATGCTGCTGCTATGTGTGAGCAGAGAGAGAGGGTCTGACAGTTCCTAGCTGAGTGTGAAATAAGGTTGCTGCTGATTGTTTTGAGAACAAAAATTGTCATCAAGTACACTTGATGAGTTGCATGCTGCCAGGAATTTTATGCTAGCCAGCCTTGTATTTATCAGTCATCATGTGTATTTTTGCTACTATAAGGTGTTGAGTATGAGTTATTAGACAAGTTTGTTGCTAGTATAATAGAGGAATTTGTAGCTCATGGAGGAGACACTGAGGAATTTGCAACTCATGGAGGAGCACCTAACCGGCCGGTTAAGTACGGAACTGACCGGTTTATGCATAAACTGGCCGGTTCCTTACTTAACCGGCTGGTTAGGTTCGGTTAACTGGCCAAAACAGGTGAGAATAGGCTATTGACCGGGTTGCAAGGCCGGTTCCAACCGGCAGCCATCCTGATCGGCTGGTTTTGATAACTATGATATATATATATATATATAAGTTATTATTTTACACATTTATTACAACTAAAAAAAGGGAAAATAATCAACATTTACATATATGTGATCATATATACATATTGCATACCTTAGGAGTTGTGTCATACATCTGTTCAACAAATTATTCATAACCTTTAAGTTCACCAACAACAATGTAGCAGAGAGAAGAGTTGCATTTGAGTGTTCAAAAAGTCGTTCACTTGACCTTTCAATTAGAGGTACATCATAAATACCGTCATTGCTATCTCCACCATCATCATCTGACTCACCATACAAGTCTTGGAGCATTTTATTTGTACCATAATTAATGTGAACTATCTCATTACTGTCATCATGATCTACCTCCATGGGATCATTAAAATTACCTTCATCATTCGCTTCATGTTCTTCACCTTGTACAACATCATTTCCAATACTAATATTTGCTGCAATATTCTCTTGTACTGGTGCAACATCATCTAATCTACTACTATTTTGTTGTGGAAGCTGGTTGATCATTTGCAAAAAGTTGGGGGGCAACTGTGCCTTTATGAAAATTACAAAAATTAATAATTAAACATTAGTGCGCATATAAAAAATATTAAAATAATATAAAATTTTACGATATAATCAAAATGAAGATAGATAATTAATTACCATGGGACGATAGTCATTCGATCCACCATCAATGTGCCCATATTTACTACAATACACTGTTGTTGTTGCTATTAAAACTCTAACATTATTTCTCATACAACATTTTTTACAAGGGCAATAAACTCTGCCATCACCCCTTTCACCCTTTTGAATTTTTTTTCCAGCTCCAATGTTTTCTTCCATTGATGCAAATTATCCTATAAAGAAAACAATAAATCTCTCTCAATGGTGTAGAAAACACAAGACTTGTTGAACTCAATGGGAGCTCAATATATAAGCAAAAAGAAAATAAAAGTGGGCATTTTACAAATTGTGATATTTTTACAAAATGTGGGCTTTTTACAAAATTGTGGGCTTTTTACAAAGTGTGGGCTTTTTTTATTCTTAATGCATTTTCTGTAGAATACTAAACAAATTTGTCCAAAATTTTAGATGCAAATTTTAGTCTCTACTACGTTTGGAAAATTGGAGGTTTATAAAAGATAAACTGCGAACATAATTGTACCACTATGATAAGAAGCTGTCAGAAGCATTCCTTCTGCTTCAAAAACATGGAACTACCTTAAGAATTCTTATGGTTGATATAAATATTAGAGCATGGCAGTTAAATGTAGTAGTTATGCTAAAATACTGAATAACATCTTGAGAGTGCTCTTCAGATACTGTACGAATGCACCAAATTAAGGTTGTACCATTACTAAAGATAAATTGCCAAAAATAGTCAATTTTGATATCGTGAAGTTATGTATTTCTTGGTAGAAAACTAGGGATGGAAAATATGAGAGAACTAAGTTCCAAGGACTAAAAAACCAAGGCCAACATAGTTCTACCTTGAATCAGAGACAAAACAAATCTGCCCAAAAAAGTGTTTGAGAGCACCCATTGAAGCTCCTATATATAGTAGAGTCAACATTTTCCTATTGAACAAGTTTGTATAGTCAAAGCCACAGCAAGATTAGATAGCCACGATCCTAAATGAGAACCAGAGCCAAAGCTAAGACAGATCCACGTTTAGCAGAACAAGACAACCATAGCAAAGGATTTGACCACAGAACCAGATCATGAGAGATAGCAAGATTCTTGCTTCCACTGTGGAAATGTAGAAACTGTACAAGGGCTTTGCTTCCAGCAGATTTCATTGTGACAGTAATTGCTATGGTTTTGTAAGCGCTCATTAGTAGAATCTTAAAGCCATTCCGGAATTCTTTTAACCTGGAGAGGGTTTTCTGTGGTTATAAATCCTCATGTTCAAATTCCATTGTCGATTGGTTGTGTTTGATATTATGTTTTTACTGTCCGCAGTTGAATTTTCGCACAGAAAATTATCAGTCTAAAGCGGAGAAATTTTGCGATGTTTCTTTTGCTTCCTATTGTGAAGTATTTTGCTCAGAACTCTACTCGTTGTAACAGAGGTCTTGGGCATAGAATAGGGGACTTGGGTTTTTTGGAATCAAACTTCAGGTTAAGATGCTCATCTGAAGAATGGCACAGTGAGCCTTAGCATGGAGTTGGGAGTACCAATTTGAAGTGCAGGTAGGGCATTGTACAATAGACCAGTTAGATTTCTGGACCCTAATACAAAAGTTTCTTCTTCTTTCAAAACGTGTTTCTCCTTTTCTGTAACCAATGTGGGTCTTGTTCTTGTTTCAGTTGGGGATGGATGAGCATTTTTTATTGCTCCAGATGATCACACTCTGGGTAGCCCTGGAGGCTATTTGGGGGTGATGAGTCCAATAGGTCTCAATGAACTGTTTCCCTCGCTGGGGAATACTATTGCAGTGGAATTTGATAATATTTTGGATGTTGAATTCCACGATCCTAATGGAAACCAGTACCTTCATCTCCAGTACTTGTTCACAAAAGAGGGTGCCATAGTCATTCATGCGTGCAGAGAGGGTGAATTGCAGGCATTGCAATAGGAGGTGTTTTTGTTGTTTCATTGGCCACTAGATTGTTTGTCTGGTTCTGTTACAAGCGTAGAGTATTGAAAAGGACAGACAAATTTAGTTCAGATATTGTGAAATTGCCTCGGAAATTCACCTACAAAGAGCTCAGCAATGCTACGAAAGACTTTTTTTGAATGTGATTGATAATCGATAATTGCAAGCAAGGTTAATCCCCTTGTGAAACCCAAATTTCTGAGCATTTTCTAAAACCTGATGACAGAGTCATTGTAATGAACAAGCACCTAGGTCCATATTACGTCCAAATCTACCAAGCACCAAGATCTATAAAAAAAAATCCACAGTATCTGCGAACTAAGAAGAAGAGGCAGAAAATGTATTCTGCTTACCTGTTCGAATAGTGGTTGGGGTTTACCACGGCAAAAATTTGACAGAGCCCATGTAGCATTTCGTATCATTGAAATTCTGGCAGTATCATTCAACTGGGCAAGCACCTGCCTCGGAGCTCCATGACTGAGGGAAAGATCCCTAAATGATGCAAAGTCTCTAGCAATATTTCCCAAAGCCCAAACAGCCTTACACGAACACCAGTTGAACTCAAAGTTGGGTAGTAGTTTTTAAAATCAAATTCCAAAATTACAGACGTATAAAGATAGTTGGGAAGAATAATTTTATGCCTCTAAAATGAACGTGCTACTTGTTCTCGAACATTATCATTCCCAGAGGTAAGAAGTTCCACAAATATAGGCAGTGCCTCATAATCAATCACAACCTTTGTATTCTCAGAGGCTCCAAAAAAACCCAAATAGGGTCAACCCTACTACAGGAGGAAGGGCCTTCAGTAAGAACTTACCATTTTTCAAGAACTGAGGGCGAATGCTGTTCTGCAAGAGCTGAGGGCGAATGCTGAGGGAGAATGATGTTCTGCAAGAGATGAGGGCGAATGCGTGCATGATATCAGACATTAATGTAGTTTTTTAAAAAATCATTTTTATGTAGCGCGCATTTGAATTTTAGCATTTCAAATCATTTTTATTTACATTTGATTTTTGCATTTCTAATACAAGTGACAAACAAATTTCTACAAGAGGTTGAAATTTTTACTAGATAGCCATGAAAGACTAATTAAAATGGCTTAAAATGCAAGTGGAACTTCAAAATAAATGTAATCGAAGGTTCTCTCCACTAAATTTTTGCAAAAGTGCTTACATTATTTAAGTTATCTAGGATATTTTTTTGTATTACACAATCAAAATTAAATAATGAAATAGTTGGGTAGTCTTATTGTTTCAAATTAGGACACAATTTTCAAATGGTGATGAAGTTTCATGTGATGATTAAATGACAATATTCTCCTTTCCTATCCTTGAAAGACTATACAAGGTTCCCTGTTGCCACATGTATCCCTAACTCATGTAGCAGCATAGGACCAGTCCTCCATTTTGCCCGTCATAAGGCATTTTGCACATATTTGATGACTAGAATTTGCGGATTCCCATTTTCCATGAGGTGCTAGGAAGGATAGAAGACTTAATTTTGACGTTTGATTTTTTTTCAAAAACGTTCTTACGCCCTTTAATTTCCACTTACAAATAATTTTGAAACACTAGTCCTCTTCGCAATTGCAAGGTTGTACTCAAAAAGTAAGGAAAGTTATTTTTTTGGCTCACTCAATGATCCAGGTGGATACTGGTGGCCACCTGCCTATTCCACTTGGGGCCCCACCATTATCTCTTTCAGTTTTTCAGTTTCGGCACAACTTACTATTTTTAGCAGTTTTTCGGGTCCTGAACTTTTGGAGCTGTTTTGAGGCCTTAAACGACGTTTTTTGGGCATCACGCCTCCAGCGAATATCATTATGCATCATTATATTCCAAAATTATATTCATGGAAAAAGTTGTAGTCCTCGGATAGATCTTTCTAATGATGTATCATGTGCGTCAAACAGAGATAGTATACCAAAGTTATGTCCCTGGGAAGTTGAAACACCAATTTACCCAAACGGGGCCCATAGTTTTGGCGCTTCATCTCCTAGGGTTAGGTTTTTGGATGTTTAGGGTTCTCCATTATTTCTCAATAATAAATAGGCCCTCGAGCCTTATTGTAACTCAGTTCAGAGGCCTGTAGCCACCACATCTCTCCTTAGAGATAGCTACCAGTGCCCTAGCTAGTTTTATTTCCATTCTGTCTATAAGAAAATTTTACTTCTTTGATATTAATAAAATGAAGTGTTATTTCTGCTGCATCTCTGTATTTATGGTTATGTGTTTATTCTGTTGCGTTCCTGCATAAATCCAGATCAGTGGTATCAGAGCGGTCTGCTTTTTCTCGATCCTTCTTTGCATGTCCCCAATGAGGTCGGGGTATAAGGAGTTAGGGCTTGATCTGGTGGAACCTTTGCAATATCAGCCTCACAAACCCCGACGGACGCCCATGGGGGACGAAAAGAAATATGAGGGAGCAGGATATCCCATCAAAATATTGCTCAAGGAGGCCCTTGAAAAACAAAGGAACGCGATGATGGATAACTTTGCCCAGATCCTTCAACGGTTGACCACCGGTGGTGCATCTGTTGTGTAACCAACTCCAAAAAGAGAAGAAAAGAGATATCAACGCCTTAGAAATGAGACACTTCGAGGGGGCAACCTCCAATACATTACATAAATGAACAATTCTTGGATGATACAATTTACAAAACCTCCTTTCTATATATAGGAGTCCATGGGGCCATAATGTAATCCTAGTGGGCCATAATGTAATCCTAGCCAACCTAACAATAATAATTTAAGGGCACAATAATAACAATACGGGGGTTACAAGGGTACAATAATAACAATAAGGGGGTTACACTAACAACAATAGGGACTATACTAGTAATATAGGGACCTAACATGCCCATCTCCGTCAAAAAAGTGTTGTCCCCAACGCTTGAGTAGCTCTGGGTGCTTCTGTATAAAATTCTCAACCTCCCATGTAGAATATTCAATGGGTAATTTCTTCCACTCGATGAGATACTCTGAAATTGATCGATTCCATAGCTGTCGAGTTCTTGTTTCCGTGACCGCTTCAGGTTCCAATATGATTTTTCCTTCCTCATCAAGTTCTGGCAATATTGTTTGAATTGGAAGATTTTCACCTATAACCTTCTTTAAGTATTAAAACATGGAAAACTGGATGTACTCGCGAAGAAGAAGGAACCTCCGTTCTGTATGCCATAGTACCAATCTTTTCGCAACACCTTGTAAGGACCATAGTACTTTGGCGATAATTTATTATCCTTTTTAGCTTACTTGAGGGACATTTGTTTATATGGTTGTAGCCGTAAAAATATCCAATCTCCTACATCAAAAATTTCACTGCGATGTTGATCCGCTCGTTGTTTCATTCGATTTTGTGCGAAATTCAGGTTATCCTGCAGTTGGAGAACTTCTTACCGATGCTCGATGTGATATTCCACTACTTGAACCTTCGAATTTTCTCTTAAAGATGATGTGATGGATGGTGGATGATATCCATAAAGTGCCATAAATGGAGTCATTTTTGCTGTAGTATGGAAGGAAGTGTTATACCACCATTCAGCGAGAGGTACCACTCGACCCATTGTGTTTGTTTATCAGATACATAACAACGAAGATGTCCTTCCAAACATTTATTTACTATCTCAGTTTGACCATCAGATCGAGGATGATAAGATGAGCTATGAGCTAATTGAGTACCCAAACAAGAAAATAACTCCATCCCAAAATTTCGAGTAAAAATGGGATCTCTGTCACTCACAATAACCCTTGGGTTTCCATGTAGCTTTTAAATTGTGTCCATAAATGTAGTAGCAACCGTACTTGCTTTAAATGGATGAGGTAATGCACAAAATTGTGCATACTTGGTAAGTCTATCAACTACCACCATGATGACACTCTTTCCTTTGGACTTAGGTAAACCTATGACAAAATCCATTGAAATCTGCTCCCAACGTTGACTTGGGATGGATAAAGTTTGTAGAAGACTCGGGGTCTTAATTGTCTCAACTTTATTATGCTAGCAAACCAAACATTCCGCCACAAACTTTTGAATATCAAATTTAAGGCCATCCCAAAAAAATTATTTCTTCACCCTATGGTAATTTTTTAAAAATCCTGAGTGTCCTCCTGAAGGAGAAGTGTGCAATTCCAAGAATATTTTGTTTTAGTTGGGAATTCTTACAAAGATATAAGCGATCTTTGTACCATAAGGAATCATTTTTCCAACTAAATGTATCGGATAGATCTTGCCGCAATTTTTTGAATGTGTCCATACATCTTTGTCCTTCTTCCATTCATCTTCGTTTCTGCTATCCAATTTGGTTGGATAATAGAAATGGCACAAAGCAATGCTTCCACCTCTTCATCCTTTTTTGAGAGTGCATCTGCAACACCATTTAGCTTCCCTTTTTGTAGATGATATCAAAGTCATAACCCAACATTTTTGTGACCCATTTTTGCTTCTCTTCTGAAGATAGTCTTTGTTCCAAAAAGTGTTTAAGACTATCATGATCAGTTTTTAGCTTTAAGTGTCTTCCCATTAGGTAAAGTCGTCATTTCTTTAGTGCATATAGTATTTCCAACATTTCCTTCTCATAAATAGCTTTATTAAATACTTTTCTTTGATTGGACGACTTTCAAAAGTAACGAGTCTTCCTTTTTGTATTAAAATAGCACCAAGTCCATTTCATAAGGCATCACATTCCACAATAAGGGTTTTTGTGAAGTTTGGCGTAGTTAAGACTGATGCTAGGAACATTGCCTCTTTAAGATGTTCAAAGGCCTTAGTTTCTTCAGAGTCCATGAAAAATGCATCTTTCTTCAATACCCTTCCTACCCTTCGTTAGAGGTGCTCTTATTCTCCCATAATTCTTAACAAACTTGTGATAATACCCTGTTAACCCGAGAAATCCTCGCAACTGCTTTATGGTTGTGGGGACTTTCCATTTCTTAATGGCTGTAATTTTGTTAGGGTCTACTTTAACACCCTCGTGAGATACAATATGACCCAGATATTCCACCTCTTGTACTCCAAAGAAACATTTGGATGTTTTTTCATATAATTGTTTCTCCCGCAATAGTTTGAGCACCCTTTCAACATGTTCAACATGATCCTTCCAAGACCTGCTGTAGATTAGTATATCATCAAAAAATACTAGAAAAAATTTTCTAAGGAAGGGTTTGAAAATGGAATTCATCAACCCTTGAAATGTACAAGGTGCATTGGTAAGGCCAAAAGGCATGACCAAAAATTCATAATGACCCTCATGAGTTTGAAATGTTGTTTTTAGAATATCTTTAGTATTCATTCTAATTTGATGATATCCCGAACGAAGATCCAACTTGGTAAAACAAATTGCTCCATGTAATTCATCCAATAATTCATCAATCAGAGGAATGGGAAATTTATCTTCAATAGTGAGCTTATTGAGCTCCCTATAATCTAGACACATGCACCATGATCCATCCTTCTTGTGTACCAATACTACAGGAGCAGAGAAATAACTTTGACTAGGTTGAATTATACCTGCCTCTAACATTTCTGCAATCATATGTTCAATTTCGCTCTTTGGGACGTAAGGATATCTATAAGGCCTGATGTTTGGAGGAACACTTCCTGGAATCAAATGAATAGCATGATCATGATCAAGAATAGGTGGGAGTCCTTTGGGAGTTTCAAACACCTTGGAATTATTGTCCAAGACTTGTTGGAGATCTGCAGAAATAGATGATTTTGATGTCGGAACTTCTAGTGAGCATAATTGTGCAATTACGCCTCGTTCTTCTTTCTTTAGAAGATTTTTCATGACATTAGAGCTTATTATCCTTCCTGGCTTCCCTTCAATACCCCGTAATTCGACTTCCTTTCCTTATGAAAAAAATTTCAAGAAAACTTCTTGAAAATTAAAAGGTACCATCCCCAAATATTGTAACCAGTGTACTCCTACTACAACATCAGCATCTCCCATAGGAATGGAAAGCATAGGACTAGTCAATACATATTCCCCCATGGTTAGCTTGATATTATGGCATTTTCCAGAGAAATTTATAGTTCCTCCATTTGCAACCATCACTTGACACTTTGGTGCTGGGAATTGGAAGCAATTCAATTCCTTGGCTACCTTACAATGAATAAAATTATGGGTACTACCCGAATCAATCAACACGATTATAGTTTTCTTCTTGATATGTCCTATCTTGAGATTTTGAGGAGTGGTAATTCTTGCCAATGCATTACAAGATATGGTAGGACTCATTTCTTCTTTCTCTAGGGTTGGTTCCTGGTGTATATCCTCTTCTTTTGAAGTTTCTTGTTCATTTTCTTCCTCCTTTTCACAATCTATGTAAAATAATTTCTTCTCAGCACACTTATGACCTTTAGCGTATTTTCTATCACAACTGTAGCAAAGCCCTTTTGCTCTTTTTTCTTCCAATTGTTGTGGTGTCAACCTTGTAGGTTGTGGAAATCTAGGCGTAGCCACACTTCCTTCTTTATAGAATTGAGTGGTAGGCTTCTTTGTCGCCATAATTTTACATTCAACTTTTCTTTCCAACCCGAATGCCTTCTCCAATGAATCACAGTCCCAAAACGTGAACTTCATGTTGAATGTTATCCTTTAAAGTACCTATGAAGATATCAATCCTGTGTTCCTCTGAAATATCAGTTACCCTTATATTCAATTTTTGGAAGTCCTCAATGTGCTCCCCCACTAAACCCTTTTGTTTGAGATTTATCAATTGGCTAAAGAAGGTGTTGGTCTTCGTATCCTCATAATGTGCTATCATTCCCTCTGTAAAAATTGACCAAGTGACACTTTTTTTACAGGAGCAAAGCCATTGATACCATACAAATGTATTTTGTTATAAATGTAAAGTTCCAATGCATACCTTTTGTGTGTTTTGCACATTATTGAGATCAAAATATTGCTCCATATGTAGTATCCATGTTACAGGATCTTTTCCATCAAACTTCCTCATATCCATTTTTGGAATATGGTGGTTCTTCCCGCCAACACTAGATTTTATGAAATCACGATTAACATTTATTTTGTTCTCATCATGAGGTTCTTCTACTATCTTTTCACCATTAGGAAACATTTCTTGTATCAACTTTGTCAAACCTTCGAGGTCTGTTTTGAGATCATTCTTCATGTTTTCCATGTTGTCTTTCATGTCTGCTTCCATGCCATCCATCTTAGCTTCCATGCCATCTATCTTAGCTTCCACTCCTTTCTTCAAATCTTCCATATTCACTTCCATTTCATTTTTTGTTGCTCTTTGCGAGAGTGAAATTTGTTGCACTTGCTCTTGTAATTTTGATAGATCATGTTGCAATTCTTCATCTTCACGAGTCATAGTAGAGCCTTCTGAAGGTTTAATGGGTGTTGAATTATTTTTACGGGGCATATTTTAGAACCAAATACTACTATATATTCTACAATATGCCCTTGGGATCAATTCAAATTGATTCTTCAAAGAAGACTCGTGCAATTTGGAAAGGAAAAAAAATATACACACCTTTTTCTTGCTTTTGAGGAACTCAATATTGAAATTGGATTATCTCTATGATTGCAGCACTTAAATATTTGAATTTCAGTATCAACGTAGCCCTCTGAATTATCTTTCGAATGCCATAGGTATGACCTGATTTGGATTCTCCAAAACAAAGTTGCGTCCAATCTCCCACAATGACCTAATTCTGGACTGGTTCAGTAGAGATAACTTGTATGACTTTCCACGTATCACTGTTTCATCCTTTGTTCACGATGACCTGTTTGGAGCAGAGAAACCCTAGAATCCAAAGCTCTGATACCAAATGTTGTGTAACCAGCTCCAAAAAGAGAAGAAAAGAGATATCAACGCCTTAGAAATGAGCCACTTCGAGGGGGAAACCTCTAATACATTACATAAATGAAAAATTCTTGGATGATACAATTTACAAAACCTCCTTTCTATATATAGGAGTCCATGGGGCCATAATGTAATCCTAGTGGGCCACAATGTAATCCTAGCCGACCTAAAAATAATATTTAAGGGCACAATAATAACAAAATGGGGTTTACAAGGGTACAATAATAAAAATAAGGGGGTTACACTAACAAAAATAAGGGACTATACTAGTAATATAGGGACCTAACAGCATCTGCATCCAACAACCATTCTGGAGGTGTGACTCCTTTTAAGGTACAAGTAAATTTTGACATTCCCATATTTGAGGGTCAAATAGATGAAAATGCCATAGATAGATGGTTGAATCTATTAGAAGGATATTTCTCGGTTCATGACTTTTCCAATAGGGAGAAGATTATTTTTGCACTCCTCAAAGCTACCCGCCATGTCAAGGACTGGTGGGAAAGCCATTGTGAGAAAAAGGACGAGACAAAACCCTCTCTGTTCTCGGTCGTACCCACTTGAAATTCTTTCCGAGATGCCGTCAAGGAACAATACTATCCCGTGGGGAGCTATGAGGACAAGTACGTACAATGGACCACGCTGCTGCAACAAAGGGATCAAGATGTGCATGAGCTGACGAATTTGTTCCATACCCTGTGCACCAAGTTGGGTATCAAAGATTCAGAGAAACATTTGGTGCTAAAGTATCGCAGTTGTCTGCACAGATACGTTTAGGAGGTAATGGAGTTCCTCGACATCTCCTCGCTTGGTACGGCATACCGGTATGTTGCCAAGATTGAGCAGAAATTCAAACAGAAGAAGCGAGACTTTGGATCTGCGAATCAAATGCAAGGGAAAGGTACTCCCAAACCACAGAACAAAGGACAAAGCCAAGGCACGGTGACTCAAGACAACCTGTCGAAGCCACAAGCAAAGAACAACACCGCAAAGCCAAAGAAGGACACAGGAAAGTGGTGTGAGTTCCATAAGAGCTCCACTTGCAACCCAAGTGAGTGTCGGGCCAAGCAGTCGCTGGTGGCCGAGATGCGGGCTTCTGAGTCAGATGCATGCTCTGACTCTGAATCAGAACCTGACAAGGGGAATGAAAAAGGGAAACAGATTATTGATGCAGAGCCCAATGCCACTGTTGCCACTACAAAGATCCAGAAGGAGGAACATCTCTTCCACTCCCAGATGTGGGTAAAGGGCTCCCCGGTACAGTTCATTGTCGACAATGGGAGCCAAAAGAACCTTATTTCAATAGATGCCATGAAGCGGTTGGGCTTGCCAACCACAGCTCACCCACATCCATACACCATCGGGTGGCTTCACCAAGGACACGATGTCTGCGTCAGCCAGCAGTGCCGCCTTCCCTATAGCATCAAGCCCTTCACGGATGAGGTATTATGCGACGTTGTTCCTATTGATGTTTCTGATGTATTATTAGGACAACCATACTTGTGGAAGCGTCATGCGGTGTATGAGTCTCAGCCTTGTGCTGTTATTGTTACTTTGGGAAATAAGTTGTACAGGTTACTAGAGGTACCACCTCCTACTACTATCTCTTTGGTTACTGCAAAATAATGCAGTAAGCTCATTTCCCAAACCAGGAAATTCGTTTTCCTGATGATTCGCCCGCAGGGCAAGAAGAAGACTATGGCCACGACCTCCAGAAAAGGCTCCTCTGCACGACAACAACAAATGGATAAGGTTGTGGAGGAGTACGGGGACATTTTCACCTCACCCACAGGGGTTCCTATACACTGTCAAGTCAAGCACCCGATTGATCTGACCCCAGGTGCACCGCTACCCAACGGACTGATCTATCGGTGCTCTGTTCTGGAGAACCATGAAATCAAGAGGCAGATTTAGGAGCTGCTGCAGAAGGGTCACATCCGACCAAGTTCATCGCCCTGTGGGAGCCCGATAATTTATTATTGTGAAATCATAGTTCTAAATTATCTCTTATTCTGTGAGCAATGTAATCTATTAATTGTAAGTAGATTCATTATAAAAATTCAAACTAATTTTAGGATGAATGATGGAAATTTTTATATTAATTGGTTTTTAAGAGTATTTGTATTATGTAGGAGCACTGGAAAGATAAATCAGGACTTCATTTTCTATTTTCCTTATTTTATTGGGCTGAACTGGAGAAAATTGAATATGAATAGTGAGTTAATTGTAAGATCAATGGGCCAAGGCCATACATCAACATTGACCATAGTGGGGAAGTATAAAAGCATGGATATTCATGCAAGTATAGTTATTAATGTGAGATCAAAGTTAACTCTTAGCTTCACTAAAGAAATAGAAGGCAAAGATCTAGCATCAACTGAAATTCACGTGAAAAAGTAGATGAAAAATGTACAATCATCCAATTGAGAGTTAATCTATAATTATCTAGTAAGACTCTTGGCTATGCCTTGAGGCTAAACTAATTCTCAATATTTTTGAATAATCATCCATTGGAATTTAGTAGGAAAACTATAGCAAATCATTGTCCAATGGCCATGCAAAAATATAAAAAAAAATATATTTGTTGGTTGTTTTTCAATAGGTGGGCCATGATGGGACCACTGAGAAGGTGGGGGTGTTTTTTTAATCATGGAAGTGAGGTTTAGTAGATTGATAGTCAAGTTACCTTTCCCTATAAATTTTCTCGATCAAGTTATTCATTCATTGAACTTTGATTCATTCCTACTGTTTTGATACACAATCCAATCCAGTTGAGTCTTGAGTCTTCATTAAGAATGACATTCATAGGTTGTCAAGAAAGAGGTTATCATGCACATGCACTCTTCTTTTCTTGGTATCTTTGTAACTATGTTCAGCCTGAGTTCTATATTTTTAAATTATCATAATAGTTCGTGATTATTAAGCTTTTATTTTGTCTTTTAAGAATTTTAATTTAATTATTATTAATCATTTAATAACTATAATAACTATATATATATATATAGTTATTATATTTATTAAAATTTCAATGGTACATCAACTTTCATACATGAGAACCCGGATGCGGGTGAAGTTGGTAGTGTTTAACGTGATGGGATGGGGGTGTGGCATAAGGGGAAGCCACTCGCCCACCCGCAAGAGTTTTGTCATTCAGTTCTTAATGTCGACTGATCGACGTTTAATGCCATTTACTCCTCATGCTTGACTCAACCATAGTCCCGCTCCTCGATACACATTCACATGCCGCGCCATGGCTCAGCCTCCAGTTCATACTTATGGTGGTTTATTGCAGTCGATTCACAGTTGCACGGTAGACTGAGTTGTTATTATGGAGCGTCCCTCTGGTCTGAATAGAATTCCCCCGCCTTTGAATCTGTGGTGCGCTCCAGGAGAAGGGCTTTCTAATGTTCGCACTATAACTGGTAAGAGGAGCTGTCTCAATTTTTGTTTGGATTTTGGAGAAAATCTCCACTTCTCCCACGCTGGTTCCTGCAAGCTTGCTTCTATTGCCCTGTTGCCCCTCTCGCCTCAGTCTTTTGTCCATATTTTGCCTCCCTGCCCTGCTGTCTCGAGTGCGACTATGTCGCGCCTTAGGCAGAGAATGCGCTACTGAAGAGGTCCCACGAGGCACCAAATTCGACGCTCTCCCTCCACCTCTGGCACCTCCTTTGCATCTACCTCCCACTCTGACAGTCAACCTAGAGGGCACCTTCTCCGCTCGGGTCGTCGCCTTGCTTCCCCCACTCCTTCCGCTCCTCTTGCTCAAACCCACACCGTGCATTTTTCCTTTAACAACACTCTCAATTGACCCAGGGTGACTGCCTCAATTACGGTCGTCTTTCGTGAAGAGCCTCAGGAAATTTTTCCCAGTTCTCGCCCGAAGGAATTCAGCCTCTCGGCGGCTCAGGATTCGGCGCAGTTTGTTGGGCTGAAGCACCCTGATAGTGCGGACGTGCAGGGTCAGATGGGCAAGGCCACGCAGGACCTGGCGAACAAGGAAGCGGTGGGTCAACCTACTGAGAGGCAGGACACAGTGCAAGCGAGCGAGGCACAGATTACTCCTCCTCCTCCCAGGAAGGTGATCCATTCTATTGTTGACCTGTATAATGCTGATGGGGAACCAGATGAACTCTGGTGTAGAGTTGTCTACGAACCTCCTGATGAGTAGTTCCTCCTCTTCACTCTGGTTTTTTGCTCTATTTCTGCCCATTCTCACGGGCCTGTTCATGTGTTTCCTGCTGTCTCTGAAAATGCATCTGTATTTTTTGCTTCCATATGGTCTCTAGTACTACAATTCTCTGGTTCCCCTGCGCGAGATTTTTCAAATGAATTGTTTCAGACTGGTTTCCCTCTTGCAGGGCAGTCTTCAAACTATGGTTTTTTGTTTCAAATGCCACATCACTCGGCAATGATCAGGCTTCGGCTCACTGTACTGTACTCCTTTTGTTAATAGAATTACTTTTACTTAGAAAAAAAAAAACTTTCATACATGAAAAAATAGATACTGACAAATGGTACATCATGGCATGATTAATTTCGCTCAGCAATTTCAAATGGTATAACATTTAGTCAATAGTAATCATAAATTTCTGCACACAGAAACTAATTTCTCTAGAAGCCTGAGATTTCTTTGGCTTTTTATTCTTATAACTAAATAGACATAATTAATAGAGAGATTTAGGACAGAAAAAATCTAGCGCTTAGTCTCCACTACTCAACATGATTTTGTGAGAAATAATACATAGATTGATTTCTCTGAGTGCCTTAGTGTTCTTTGGCTCATTTTTTTAATCATAACAACAATAAAAAATGCACTGAGGATTTGTTCTTAGTCCGATTATGCAATTTTTATAAGACAAATTATGCAAAATTAATAATAAACATAAATTTATTGCAATTTAGGGAAAGCTCGTTCATGTTTTTTTCTTTATATTGGAAGGTTACTTGATTTTTGAAGTAATTTTTAGTAGATCATAGCATATATTGAGGAAATATTAGTTTGAAAAGAATCAGTTATTTCTCTTGAAACTTTAGGTATTAAAAGTCCATGACACAGATATATCACACTCCAAAATCCAAAGAAAATGGAAGAGCGTTCAATTTTTTTAATCAAAATTTTATTGGTGAAGGGTTAATTTATTATGAGAACATCATTAATGAAGTGAAAAATTTTAAACGTAACATTTATTGACTAGAAAAATAATGACCAAAATGTCAAAAAAAATTGTGTGACGGGTAAAGAGAAATCCAAATTCCAACCCTGCCTGCCACTTGTTGGTGAGTGGAGGTTATTCATTTTTCATTTACAGCTTACCAGGTTACTCATGTTACCAATATTTTCACATGGCTCACTTTTAGGTGACTACTTATTGTACTTCTTCTTTATAAAGAAAAAATGGTAGATAATTGTATATATTATTTGAAATCTATAACAAATCCAGGCAACAAAATTACAACAAATAGAAAATTATGCAAAAAATTCACCAGGGAACTACTAATGTGTGGATACCCTATCATTTCTTAGATCCTCATAACTTACCAACACCTACTATATTGGTATACACATAATATGGCATTCACCTGAAGTATTTCATATGTATCTAGAAGTAAATAAGTTGTATGACAATTTTTATGGTAGATATAAGATGTGTATTATAGTTTATATTTCAATTTTTCTTAAGTGGCATGCATGTGCGGTCCATATAGTGACTACAATTACCAAATATATTTCAATGAAGATTTGAAGATGATCTCTCATTAGGTCCTAATTACTTAAAGCATCATTAATTAGCTTTCCAAATGAATAAAATATGTTAACAAATTAGTAAAAACTAGGAAAACAAATCATGCTTTAAAAAAATATGGCACAATGAGTCACACTCTAAGATTTATTTGATTACTCATCAAGTGTTGCTACAACATATATATGATCACCATTACAATATAAATGGGACATGTGACCATCATTTTGGTTTCACCAATGACATTCCACATCATGAGCATTGTTTAGGGTTGATTGTGTTGATTTTTTTTAAACAAATCATTTATACATTTTATGGAAATTATAGACACAATTTATAATCACATTACAAGATCATGATGTATGGATATTCCTTATCATTTCTTAGATACTCACAACTTACCAACACCTAATAGATTGATATACACATCATATATAATTTACCCCTAGAATGCCACATGTATCCTAAAACAAATTAGTTGTATGACAATTGTTATGGTGCATATATGATGTGTATTACAGTTTATCTTATAATTTTGTTGAAGTAGCATGCAACAATTTACATAGTGATATGAGAACCACTCTCTAGAGTATACATTGATTTTGTACACATGGATTTTCAGTTGCTTTCTAAGATATATGATTGGTGATGCTCACATGATTATATAATGAGCTATTAAGTTGAATGACCCTGATGTCGGGTATGTCACGTTCTCAAAAAATAATAAATTTTACTTTTTCTAATGTCGGCCAAAGCATTAACCTAATCTTGAATTTTATATAACTTGAATATTTATATTGTATATAACTTTATGTATTATTTATATAATTTGAATGGATAGTAAATTATATACCTGAATTTGAATGGATCAAAATTTACCTTTAACAAAAAAATTTACCACATTGAATTTCCAAATTAAGTAAAATTTTAAACATCTTTACTCTTTACTAAAGTCAATACCATTTCCTAAATCAAAAGAAAAGAGTTAATTAAACACAAACAATCAAAATCCAAAATCTTTTAATATTTCTTTTAATTAAATATTTGTAAAATGAATATTTAAAAAGAATACCCATATTCTATGGATAAATTAAAATATTTAAAGACATAAATATTTCCCCATCAAAGTTGCAATATTTTAAAATTTAAATAAATAAAAATATAAATACACATGAGGTATGGTAAATAAATAAAACATATTTTAATACTTACTCCAGGACTATGGTAAATAACTAAAAATATATATAAACTAGATGTATGGTAAATACATAAAAATTCTTTTTACATTTACTCCATAAATTTTTTTATATTTAAAAAAAAATTAAAAAGAGGTTTTGTTTAGATGAAGCCTATGGGACTAATACCATGGGACAAATTAATATTGATACCATGGGCCAAATACCATATTTATAAAATAATTATGGTAAATAAATAAATATAAAAGAGGTATAAAGAGGTATGATAAATAAATAAATATGAAATAGGTATAAAGAGGTATGGTAAATAAATAAAAATATAAATAAACCAGAGTTATGGTAAGTAAATAAAACCTCTTTTCATATTTACTCCATAATCTTCTTTATATTTATGAATATTTATGTTCATTAGTTTACATAAATAAGGATAAATATGGAGAGAGAGAGAAGTGGAGAGAGAGAGAGAGTGATAAGGGAGAGATGGAGAGAGAGTGTGTATGTTTACGAGTGAGATAAAGAGACAAGGTAAGATGTATGGAAAGAAGGGGGGAGAGAAGAAAAGAGAAGGTGAGAGGGAGGGATATTGTAATGTAGTTGGAGAGGGAGAGGGGTGGAATGAGAGAGAGAAATAAAGGGAGATGGGGGAAGAGAGAGGTTTAGAGAGAGAGGGAGAGAGAGAGAGAGAAAGAGAGAGATGGGGGAAGAGAGAGGATTGGAGGGAAAAAAGAGAGGGAGGTAGGAGAGAAAGGGAGAGAGAGGAAGGATGAGAGAGAGGAGGAGAGTGATGGAGGAAGAGAGAGTATTGGAGGGAAGAGAGAGAGCCTTATGTTTTCCCAAAACACTGCAACCAGGTGTTTTTCTACCCATATGTGTTGGATAGGGATTGGTGGTTCATATTGAGACATGACCCTAGACCAAAACGTATTTTTGAGAATAATAGTGTTATCATTCCAAGCAAGCTGGAAGATAATGAGGGTGATCATGAGAATAGAGAGTGATATGGTACATGTGTTATTTCATCATTTATACTATTTAAGATGGGTTTTTATAAAGAATATGACTTAACCTTATAACTAAGATTATTTTTTTTCGAAACATTACAATATGTATTTTGAATTAATTAGTTTGCATTATGTTAATGTTAAAATCATTTCACTTGATAATTTGCAATTATGTTTATCTCGAAAACAATGATCACCTGAAATCAGCCATGGCTCCAAGTGAAACCATCTTCCGGATCCGTCCAACCCAAGCCTCAACAATCTTCTTCCATAAAGGTGCACAAGGATGTCACATAAGGAAGGTGAACATATCAAAGAAGTAAATAAGGGTTTCTTGAACCTGGGAAGTGTATGAGGCACAGGGATAATCAGACTTGATCTAGGCTAAATAGGCTATAATATCAATACCTATCTCTCTCCTCCCTTAGGCATTACCCATGAGGTGTATTTATACTTTCTCAAAACATTTTTTTTAGTTGGGAAATAGTTTAACATGGGTTCTTGTAGGTGGGCTTCCGGTGTAACTCATAAACCCCGCCCAAATAATAGGGAGTTTTATATTTTTTATTTTAAATTTTATACGCGGGTCAGATATGAGTGGACCCGTGACTGCACGCATTTTTTATAGGGCTGAGTCACGTATGGAATTCAAAATATTTTTTTTTAAGAAAATGACCAAGCCCGAATGGAAAGGGCTGCCCAAGGCCAATACATAGATCATCAAGTATATAGAGATGATTAATGATGTTATAACAGTCATGCATCTCCACGATGCCTATCCCTCCTAGCCGCTAGTAGCTTGGAAGCTCCAATGATATGACGCATAATGGTCATCATATCGCAGGGCATGTCTCTCTAGAGCTCTGTGAGCCTACGATCAGCCTGGATCTCTCTGATCGTAGTAGGGCAAACTCCCTCATCAACCAGGAGTCAACCCAGCTGGTCTCCCGTCTCCATCCTGAATCGGATGTCCACCCTATGCCGCATCCACGCAGGTATATGCACCCGAGGATCAGGACTGTCACACTGATCCGCGACCTCTGCCATCTCCTTGTCATGATCTACAAGATCATCCGGTGGGGGTGGAATCATGTCCCCAACAAATGTGACAATATCCACAAAATATATAGTACACAAAAATAATTAGACAATTTAATTAAACAATTTAATAAAACAAGTTAACGAACGTGTTAGAATAAATTTTATTCTAATTAATTAAGAAAATAAAATTAAAATATATTAATTTAAGGAAAACACTAATATTACCTCTAACATCTGGAAGCTCATCTTGTGTGAAGAGGATGTTGGTACACCCTTGCCAATCCAAACCCGTGTAAGGACACAACACCATCAAAAACATGCGATCACCAACAATGGCTAGCAACTCCAGTGAATCACTAGATATCCTGGTTGGGTAGTCAGACATGCCCCTCTTGGGCATCGTCTGGCCCCAGATATGCATCCGTACATGTAACATTGGCCTATGAGGCTTTCGGACAAAAGTAGGCCTCGTCTCCAGAAACCTCTAAAAAAATAAAAAAAATAAACTCTGAAGAAAAAGGGAAGGTCAAACTCCCACGTACCTGAGAACGACATATATCTAATGCTATACAAAACTGTTGTAAAAAAATGGCAGAACATCTCACATGGTGTGGCATCTGGTATAAAGAATCAACATAAAATACAAACGGGAAACTAATGCACTTCTCGTCACTATTATAGTGTGCAATGGTCGTCAGTAATAGTGATAGGCACCTCACCTCCTCTGTACCAAATGAAGTAATGTGTAACTAACCACCAGACACCTGAAAATATATAGAAGAAATTATATCATCCCTAATGTATCTTTGGGAGTACGCCAACTGACTCCCTGCTACATAACCGACGGGGAAATCTGGGAACTGGGGAAAATTCTGGATCTCCTAGATAGGCCAGTAATAAAATAAATTTCCTCCTAAGTTGGCTCACACCACTGGTCAGGACCTACCTGGAAAGCTTGTCAGTGGGCATCTCACCTGTAGATTAACTCTCCCAATAACCCATTGTGCCCCTTCAGGGATGTAGCCTCCTTATAGAGCTTAAGGAGGCCTACCTCCCTTAAGAGAAACTGGGTGGGTGCCGTAATAGGGCGAGGGTACAAAAGTCTCTCCCTTTCTCGTGCCTTCCACTTCTAAATCATGTTATAAAGGTCCTCCATATTCTCTTGTTGTTGCCTTCTCTCCACTGGCGTCGCTGAATGATTCACATATTAAATACAATTTTTTTTATTAAATGACAAATATATATATATATATATATATATTGAGCCAAGAGGCTCATTCTACAATCTAGTATGAGAGACATGTGTAAGTATGTCACATCCTTAAAATAAAAATAAAAACAATTTTCGCTCATGTAGGCCAAACAAAAAAAAACAAAAATTAAATAACCATAAAATAAACAATTAAAAATATACTAACAAAACAATTAACTATATTGTTGATATTTCACTTTCACTCCTCAAATAATAAATACAATATTTAGATGTCTATCTTATATATATATATATATATATATATATATATATATATATCAATATGGTACTTAAATAAATTGTTTGAATATTCATATTAACTAATATGTTTAAGTATGAACTTTCTCTATGTACAGAAAGTGTGTGTATATGTATGTGTGTGTGTGTGTGTATTAATGTTAACCTTAGCTAGAAAAGAAAATGTAATTAAAGGCAAAGTAGAGTATTTACTTATTAATAAGAGGAAAATGTGTAACTCATTCAATTTTTAATATAAAATATTAATAATGGTAAAATATAAAAATATACAATTTATAAAATGAAAAATTATCACTATAGATTTATATTAATAACATATTTACCAAGCACTAAAATGGATTAAGTGACATGTAATTTTTTTTTTTATCCCTCTAAGTTCTTGGTAGATACTTGATTAAAATGCAGTTGCACTAAGCCTTGTGTGAAGGCTATGTGTAATTAGCAACAAATTAACATTGTTTTTGCACTAAAAAATAAGTTTGCAATAAAACAAATTTTATCCCTCTCATCTCATGTTAGATCCATGAATTAGATGGATCTATGTTGGTTTTTATTGAAAAAAAATATTCGATGCGCCCAAAAAAATAGTTGCACATCGCTACCGGTGTGTACCTATTTATCACGGACCACCCACGGTGCACATGAAAAAATTTCACGCACCACACAAAAAGAAATTATTTTTTGTGCGGTGCGTTGATCAAAATATCCACCCTAGGGCGGTTAGTTTGGCCAACGCATCACCTGACAACCACACATAATTCCCGGTGCATTCTGGTAAACGACCGCACCGCTGTACAACCATAGATAGTGTGTTATTTTTTAAATTTTTATATGGTCGGTGAAGCCGAAAACCGACACACACCACACCATTTTAGTGTTAAAGCGGTGCGCCTTTTCTCGATACCACATGGGAACTTGGTTCGGTTTCCATTAACACCATTTGCGGTGCGACCTGTAAATTTACGAGCAACACCACGAACGATGCGAGCTGACCAAATCGAATGCACAACGCATAATTTTTTTTTATATACGATAAATTTTAAGTCAATTTGAGAAATTAATCCAATAAAAGGTTAATTTATTGGGAAACAAGTAGATTACCTGCACATTTGGGCGTCGAGGAGGCATCTTTGCTGAGGAATAATAATAAAAAAAATTGGCCACCGTTTTCGAAAATTCGAAGTCCACACAGTGAGAAATAGATAGAAGCAATGCAAGAAATAGGAGAACCAATGGCAAGGTGCCTCAGAGAAGAAAAAATCACACTAGTGCTTGAGAGATCTAGAGCATTGAAAAATTAAAAATGAATTTTTTTACGACCGGTAATTTTTTTTTAAAATTAACCATTTTTCAGTGTGCTCGATTATGAGATGCACCGAGTGGTTTTATCAATGACACACTACACTTATTTACGGTGCACTGGATTACTGAGACGCATCGGGTCGATTTGTATGGAGATCATAGTGTCTCAATGTGCCATTTGAGAGTACGCACCAGTGCGCTAGATTACTGAGACACAATGGGCCGATTTGTACAAAGAGCATAGTGTCTCACTGTGCCATTTGATAGTACACACTGGTGAAGTTTATATAAAATGCATCTGTGCGTGTTATGATTAGAAATGCACCGCAAAAAAAAATCCGCAAAAACCTTCACCCACCAACCTCCTCTAGTGACCTCTGCTACAAATAGATATCTGGACTATTTTTATAAGGGATTCCTCAAAAACATCCACTAGAGGGTATTTTCCTTGTAGTGTTACCTATATCTTTATATGGAATATTTTGGTCATTTCCTTCTCTTCTTGGTTAGGAAGGCTACTCAGATACACCCCCTTCCACACTGATGTGAAAAAAATACTATCATCCATGTTCAAGTTGCTTTCCACCTGATTATTCAAATTTGTGTCCATAATATTTTTCATCTTAGAATTTATTTTTAATATTTTCTTCTGCTTTAGATATGGATGAAACTTCCAACACTTTTTCTTTGTATTACCATCAATGTTAAAGTGGTTGGAGTAGTTGTTGGGATGATTTCATTGGTGTGTTGTGGCTAACACCTTTTCATCTTTTCGCCCTTTCCACTTATTTTTCCCCTCCTTGGAAGCTTCCTGGTGCTCCTTTTGTTTTGAAACACTTGATCACTCTCTCTTCTAGCTTATGTTCTCTAGGTATTATGCATGTAAATAATCCTCATTCATCATTTTAGGCTTGAAAATGTCACTTTCGTTTGCAGATGGATGTGTAAATCCCTATAGATACTTGAGGATTAAATTTGGATTCTTTTGGAGATACACAACATTTTTTCCACATTCCTAAATTTTGTGGTGTACTCTGGTACATTGTGACGTTATATCTGCCTGAAGTAATACCACTAGATCCATTAGGCCTCTACATGCCTGCCAGGGCAAAAATGTGATTTTATGTGAGTTTTGAAATCCCCCCACTTAATCACTGGAGGATATCCATTTGGACCCAAGGTCTCCTTGTGGATTTATCACTAGGTCCGGGCATGACCCTCTAATTTTAGATGTGCAAACAAAATTTTCTATTCTTTCTCTATGTGGTGAATAGTAAAATAAACATCTACCTATTGCAACCATTGTTTTACCTTCCAAGAATTAATATAACCTTGATATGGTTGATCAACCATCACATCTATCTTGAACATGGATTGTGAATGGTTCACAATAATTAAATTTTATTGGACCTTTTCAGGTTCTTTCTTAGACTCTCTCCGATTATTCATGATCCCTTAGCTTCCCCTTTGATCCGACCTTCGAGTTGAAACCTTTATCCTCACCTACTCCCAAATTGTTTGTTAGATTTTTCATAAGCAGGTTGATGCTAGGGATGATTTCTATGACCTATTATTATAGTCTTTAATACCTATCCTATGCTATATCTCGAGGGATATTAATAGATTCATTGGCCATTGTAGGCGTTTTATAACTTTTTTCTTAAAACAATCTGGATATTCAAAAAATTCCCACAAAATACCTAAGGAAACCTACTATGATACCAATATGATCCATACACTACCATGGATGTTCCATTGGATAGTTCATCACAATAGTCCAATAAAATTATACTCAAAATATGAAATATTTACTACCTGGGTTATTTCCTTAGAATTTTGGATTTCGTAAGTTATTTGTTTTATTCATGTAATATATAGAATATGGAAAATAGATAATATACAATGATACAATCTCTCATAGCCACAATAACATAAGGATTGATTTGGGAAACCCTTTTGGGAGAAAAAACAACTAGAAGGTAAGGTTTCTCTGCTCTCTCTTTCTCTGAATGGAAATGGATGCAAGTATAAAGGAGTGATACATGTGGCCCATGGGATACCCTAGTACACAAAATCTCTCTCTCTCTCTCTCTCTCTCTCTCTTAGCTACTTTTCTCATCTATGGAACAAAATGCACTTGAATATAATAGAACCTCTTTTCCTCTTAGTGGCTCGATTATGACATAGTAAGATAGCTAAATAGAAGTTAAATTTCACACATTCAACCCTTAATATGAGTTACAAAACCCTTCTAGTTTCTTCTTCATTGTGCACATGTGGCTAGCCCATTTTCCATGAGTAACATGGGATGATGTGGTATCCTCTCAAATTATGGTGGTCAATTTTGATAGGTCAATTTATGGAAGGCATAAATTTCTCATACAATCTTCAATTGAGGAAATCATTTCACAATTGTAAACGTATTAATGTCTATATTATGGAATGTAGGTCCATAACAAGGTTGATACCACACAAAAAGTGGCCTTTTAAAGCATCAAAATGGCTCCTAAAATTTTCTCACCCAAAATTTTACAAATTGGGATTGTAAATAAAATTTCCCCTACAAGATGATTCCTCCAAAATTTCCACTCTAAAAGTATCATGATGGATGGAAAATAATATATCGACCCAATCCATTTGAAAACTAGATTTGCAAAAACTTTGTGTTAGTTTCACTTGTACAGACCAAACTGAAATGATAGTGCAATACCTAGATCACGTCGTCATTGCTAGGAAATTTTGAGTGGTACCTCAAGAAGAAGGTTATTCAAGGTCATAGAATTCCTTCCACATGCATCCGTAAACCAAATCCTTACGATTCTATTTCCTAGACTAGTCATGCTACCATTAATATATTTGAACCTTAACTCTCTTTAAATTTAGAAATGTAGTTAAATTTTTTTTTTTTATAATGATCATATTATATATATGAGAGGACATTTTAATGCATTTTTCTTTTAAAATACAAGATTCAGCCTTTTGCAACTAAGATTCACATTCAACACAAAACAAACTTTGTTTTTTCTTTTCCAAGTGAAAATTATATTATTATTATTATTATTGCTGGAGTGGGGTGGGGTTGTGCAAGGGAGCACTTTAAATTATTTTCATGTGTTGATAATAAAAAAATGATATACACAAACTATCTCAATAATTGCAAATCTAAATCACTCCTAAAATTTTATAAGTTTTGTTCCTTAGAGAGTAATATTGCATGAATGTAAATTTCAATCATACAAAAGAAGGAAATTAGAGCTTAATTGGTTTATGGTTTGCTTTGGTGGATAAAAAGTGTAATAAAAAATTCCTAAGCTTTAAATTTATCGAAACACGATTCTAACAATAAAGTAGAATGCTTCATTTTGATGAATGTTGTTAGTATGAATATTTTGTCGAAGTGTACGAAAAAAGACCACTTTAGCTACGGATAACTTATAGCCCTAACATCAAATAAGGCTGCCAATATCTTCAGATCTGCAGTTAGTTGATCAAGACAAGTGCTGCAAAAAAACAGATCTATGCATAGAAATACATTAAGCAGTAAAAATAAGGTTTTGCTCCATACATCCAATAGACAAGACAAGAACAATATTTTTTGAAAGAATTTTTGTATTAAGGGCACCTGGGAGGAAAACAAGAAGGTGTTTCCAATTCTCCTCAATGGGATGGGTTCTTGGAAGTCCTCAGCACTTCAGATCTAACATTTCTCTCTCCTGTTGGTGTAGAAAACCCAGACAAAGATAGAACTCAAAGGGAGCTCACACAGCAAATAATGGAAAATATGAAAATGATAATGGCTCAAAGTCAGACCAAGAGTATAGATCCAGAGTGATCTAATAGGCAACAAAAGGTGAAGAATGGTAGGAAAAACCCTCCTATTTATAACAAAATATTGGGTCATTCTAGATCTTGGTGCATGATTAAAGTAACATTAACCAAATCTAGATCCACCTTTTATGGAATATTTTATTATATTTGTTGGAGGGAAAAAGTATTTGACTTGGGTCAAATCCCTTTATTTGTGAATAATAAATAAATAAATGATTTATTTATCATTTTAAGGAAGTGTTTGAAGGATAATCAAATAAATCATGATTTATTTAATTACTTATGGGTGATTTAGTGATATTTAACAAGGAATATCATTTAAATAAGATTTAAATAATTATTCCTAGAAAATAATAAGATAAATAAAGATTTATCTAATTAATTTCTTTGTTTTGGGTTAAACATGACCAGGAATAATAATTAAATTATTGTTTAATTAATTATTCCTTGAGGAAAATCAAAAAAATATAGGTTTGTTTAATATTTCCTTTTGGGGTTTCCTGTTTAGACCATAAACAACCTAATAAATGTGTTTTATTAAGTTATTTTACATAGTGAAATAAATTTTACTTAGGGTAAAATTGGTCTTACATGGTGTACTTGGGTCCATCTAATGATAGTAGGTTAGATGACCAAAAAATGGTGTAACAAATGTGATATCAAATGTTGTAATTATGAAATCCGAATCAAAAGATTTTAAGGAGATTCAAAGATATTGATTGATTGTATTCCTATTAAATTTAAGGAATCTTCATGGAAAATAGATGCTATTATTCATTGGTTTCCAAAGTTACGGTCTTAGGCGCGTGTAGCCTTGGAAGCATATTTTCCAACTTATTAGTGTTACCATTTATATATTTGATTATCGGATGAAATTGTTGTAAAATTTCAACCACTTGTTGTGTATTTTTGTTGAAACTTACCCTAGCCTACAAATATTGTAGAGGTTGGTGATATGTGTGGATGGTGGTTTCCTTGCTTATCAAATAATACTTCCATTACATAATGTATTGTACTATGACACATATTACCTTGCCATATGTAGGGTAGTTCAAGACTCTATTATGGGACATTTTAGATTGATAGAATATTGACTTCTTCCATCCAGATTTCTCCCATTACATGTCCAATTTCTTCCATCACCATTACAAAGGGTTTTTTCATACCAATGTGAGAGTTTTTTATTCACTAAATTTTCATTTTATCTCTTCAAAATCCTTCCATTGATTTTTTCCCCACTAGATGTTATGGCATGGAGTGGTGGATTCACAATTGAAAAGGATGTTATAAAATTTTTGAAGGTATTTTGATACCTCAATAGAGCTCCTAAGATTCTTAACATTATCCAGAGTTTTCCACTTGATTATGATCTACATCTTGTTAGGATTAATATTGAACTACCATCCTCCAATTATATACCAAATTTACAACAAGGAAGTTTGGAAAAATCCATATGTCTTAAGTTTTTTCCTATAGTTGATACTTGTTTAGGGTCTGTAACACCTACATGAGATGTGACATATGCACTTTATAGGTACAGATAAAAATAAAATATATCATCTAAGTAAACTAATATAAATGAATAAAATAAGGGAGATAATACAACATTTATCAAACACACAAATGTAGTTGGCGAGTTACATAAACCAGAAGGATTTATTACCAATTCATATCAAGCTTGCCTAATCTTGAAGGTATTATTATAGGTGTCTTCTTCTTTAGTTACACTTAGTAGTATCCTAATTTGATATCTGAATTGGAGAAGTACCTGACATGGTGTTGCTGATATAACAAGTTATTGATCCTAGGAAAAGGGTATTGATTCTCGATGGTGATCTTCTTTAGAGATTTAAAGTCAATACCCATTTTTTAATTAACATCCTTATTGGGAACTATGATAATAGGTGACTCAGAGGGTGAGGTGATTTATCAAATTTATTTCTACTCCAACAATTTCTATTATTATTTATTCACTTCATCCACTTATAGGAGGTATTGTTTATACAATCCTTTGTTTGGAAATGGGGAGTCAAGCAACAACTATATCTTGTGCTTCACTTCCTTATTAGGTGGTAACTATTTAATATAATAAAATACTTAGTTAAACACATACAAATCCCCCAACTAATGTTTCATGTCTCTAGTACTCTAGAGATTAATTTAATTTTACTTATTCATCTCCTTATTGAGTATATCTTAAGAAGAACAATTCAAAATTCTTGTTCGAGTTAATCAATTTCTTTTCTTGGTTATTAATTATTAGAGAGATCTCAAATTTACCTTTGGATGCAATAATGATGAAGGAATTATTATTGAGGTGTTGTACCATTTGTAGTTAATCTAAATTGACTAGAGCTTAGTCGATCGATGGACTGGTCAAGTAAGATGACTAGGAATGAACCTCAATCTAGCTGGGAATATTCAATTAGGGAAAACATGTCAATGAGACAATTAAAGTCAAGTCAATAGCTGAGTTGATAGGATGATAATCAAGTGAAGATTAGTTACCTCAGTTGATGTTAATGTGTTACACATAATTTTTCACTGTCCTTGTACTCCCCGTTCCTTGATGCTGGAGGACCCATATAGTGACCCTTGTGTACTTTCCAAGGATGAAATACATACCCCTAAACCACACTTTGTCTACCAATTCATCTCCCTTTAAAAATTTTCTGGAATATCCCTATGAAAACCTAGTTTTCAAGGTTGGTGCTTTGTCTTAGTGTTTGAACCATGCCGATAGTAGAGATTTGCACTAGGACCCACCTCGATTGCCATTCTGTATTAATGTCGGATCCGTGCCGATCCTCTTTTGGAAATATTTTAAAATAGAGACAAAATTTCCACGACTAGAAGCTTCACGAGGCGGCGAGATGGAATTTTGTTTTGAGGATATGGCCGAGTAATTCCCCTTTAGGCTTCTTGTTCCCAAGAAATAGGAACTACTCCAAAGGATAAGATATTTTCCCATTATTTGAGGGCCCATAACCTCCTCCTCCATTGTTATATAAGGAGACCTCCTTCACCTCTACTGCCTTAGTTAGCTAGAGAGGAGAAGCAATTATATCTTCAGGAGAATAGAGCAGAGTGTGATTGTTTTTGTGTGTTAGGAACATAGTGAGATCTTGGACCTTTGTGTATGAGGGTGTTGCAAACATGCTTGGATACATACCTTCTGAAGGAGAGTCTCAACATCAAGGCTTGGTAATCGAACGTTGGTAGTAGCATGTATCGAGGTTGAGGAGAGTGACACATCAAGAAGCTTCGATAGAAGATGACAATATAGAATCAGAAAGAGGTATGTCATCTTCCTTTCTCTAAATTTCATTTACAATCTAGGAAGGTAGATGTTAGTATGTTCCTGTTGTTGCTAGACCCACCCTAGGGCTAGAGGGATCACCTCTGTCCACAGGGGGTATTTACCTGCACAACACAATGGGAAGTTGAGAAATATATCAAAGTCGATAATCAACCAGATCACTTGAAGGGATCATAGTTGGGGAAACACTTGAAGGGATATTTATATGGAAGATTTTGGTAATTTCATTCTCTTCTTAGTTGTGAAGGCTACTTAGATACACCCGCTTCCACAATGATGTGCAAACAATATTCTCATCCATGTTCAAGCTAGTTTCCACCTGATTATTCAAATTTGTGTGCATAATATTTTTCATCGTAGAATTTATTTTTAATCTTTTTTTTTTTCTACTTGAGATATGAATGCAACTTCCAACACTTCTACTTTCTATTTCCATCAATGTTAAAGTGGTTGGAGTATTTGTTGGTATCATTGAACTAGTGTGTTGTGGTTATCACCTTTTCATATTTTCGCCCTTTCCACTTATTTTTCCCCTCCTTGGAAGCTTCTTGGTGCTACTTTTGTTTTGACACACTTGATTTCTCTCTCTTCTAGCCTATGTTCTCCAACTATTGTGCATGTAAATAAGCCTCATTCACGATTTTAGTTTTGAAAAACATCTCTTTATTTTTCATATGGATATGTAGACCCCTATAGATACTTGAGGAGTACATTTGGATTCTTTGGGAGATAGACAACATTATTTACATCTTACTAAATTATGTGGTGTACTCTTGTACATTGTGATCTGATATCTGCCTGAAGTAATCCCCCCACTTAATCACTAGAGGATATCCATTTGGACCTAGGGTCTCCTTTTGGATTTATCACTAGGTCAAGGCATGACCCTCTAATTTTATATGTGCATACAAAGGTTTCTATTCCTTATTTATGTGGTGAATAGTAAAATAAACCTCTACTTACTGCAACCATTGATTTACCTTCCAAGCATTAATATAACCTTGATATGGTTTATTTCAACCTTCACATCTATCTTGAACATGGATTGTGAATGGTTCACAATAATTAAATTGAGTTTTTCCTTTTCAGGTTCTTTCTTAGACGCCCTCTCTGATTATTCATGATCCCTTGGCTTCCCCTTTGATCTGACCTTCGAGTTGGAACCTTTATCTTCCCATACTCCCAAATTGTTTGTTAGAGTTGTCATAAGGAGGTTGATGTTAGGGATGATTTCTATGACCTATTATTCTATTCTTGAGTACATGTACTCTTCTAGATCTCAATGGATATTAATAGATTCATTGGCCATGGTAGGGGTTTTATAAATTTTTGCTTAAACCAATCTAGATATTCCAAAAATTCCCACAAAATACCTAAGGAAACCTACTATGATACCAATATGATCCATACACTACCATGGATAGTTCATCACAATAGTCCAATAAAAGTATACTTAAAAAATGAAATCTTTACTATCTGGGTTATTTCCTTATACTTTTGTATTTCTCAAGATATTTTTTTAGTCATGTAATATATAGAATGTGGAAAATAGATAATATACAATGATACAATGAATCACAACCATAATAACATAAGATATGATTTGGGAAACCCTTTTGGGAGAAAAACCAACTAGAAGGTGAGGTTTCTTTGCTCTTTCTTTCTCTGAATGGAAATGGATGCAAGTATAAAGGAGTGATACATGTGGTCCATGGGATACTATAGTACACAATATCTCTCTCTCTCTCTCTCCACTCTTAGCTACTTTGCTCATCTATGGAAAAAATGAACTTGAATAGAATGGAACCTCTTTTCCTCTTAGTGGCTCAATTATAAAATAGTACGATAGCCAAATAGAGGTTAAATTTCACACATTCAACCCTTAATATGAGTTACAAAACCCTTCTAGATTATTCTTTATTGTGCCCATGTGGATAACCCATTTTCCATGAGTAACATGGGCTGACATGGTATCCTCTCAAATTATGGTGTTCAATTTTGATATGTCAATTTATGGAAGGCGTAAATTTCTCATACGAGCTTCAATTGAGGAAATTATTATACCATTTTAAAGGTATCAATGTCTATATTATGGAATGTAGGTCTATAGCAAGGTCAAGACCACAAAAAAAGTGGTATTTTAAAGCATCAACATGGCTCCTAAAATTTTATCACCCAAAATTTTACAAATTGGGATTGTAGATAAAATTTACCCTACAAGATGATTCCTCTAAAATTTCCACTCTAAAATCATGATGATGGATGAGAAATAATATATCGACCCAATCCATATGAAAACTAGAGTTTCAAAAAACTTGTGTTATTTTCACTTGTAGAGACCAAACTAAAATGATAGTGCAACACTTATATCACATTGCCATTTCTAAGAAAGTTTGAGTGGAACTTGAAGAAGAAGATTACTCAAGTTCATATAATTCCTTCCACTCGCATGCAGAAATCAAAACCTTACCATTCTATTTCCTATACTATTCATGCTACCACTAATATATTTGCACAATTTTTTTTTCTAATTTGGACTAATCTATTAATATGAAACATAATTTGCATGCCGGGACTTACCTCCGGAACTGATTTAATAGCCAATTCCAGAGGGAGTCTTAATCAAAATACAAAAAAATTGACTACCCCTAGCAAGGAAACTGGCCCAAAATATGCTGCCCACAGTTGGGAAACCAACTTTGTTCAGTAGCTTCACAGAGTTATACAAAAACACCCTAATGACCAACATGCCCCAATAAAACAACAAAGCATAAAAATTAACCAAAACTAGATGAGGAAACCTGTCCTTGTGGTGGTTTCACATCATGCTAGGTATCTTTTTGTGGTGGAGGAGGCTCCTCCACAATGAGACATTTGTACTCCTCGGAGGAATAATCATCTTTCTTGGACTGTTGTACAGTAGGCTCAGACGAGGTCGCCATGCGTGCTTGACTGTATCCTTTTCTCAGCTCCCCCTCCATGTGCTTAGAACTCCCGCTCCCGTTACATGCACTGCTTGAGGAGGATGGACCAGAATTGATAGGTAAGGTGGCATATTTTTGAGAGTCTTGTGGAGGCACCAAGGAGATTGTGGACTTTCTCATGTGTTTTCTGGAACCCAAACCCATGGAGCTGGGCTGTGCTTCCTAGAACATGACTTAAATTGTGGCAGTGATCCTTGGTCTGTCTAAGAGGTTGTTAAAGTGGAAAAAAGCTACATTTTCAGCTAGAGGTGAGGAGCTTCGCTTATCATGAATGGAGAGAGGTGGGTGAGAGCCTGCACCTCTACCTCTGCCCTGTCTACATCTCATGCGGTGCCTTATTAGCATTATGGAGCTGGAGGGCGAGCTGGAGGGCGAATGGGGGAGATGGGAGGGCGAGCACGTTGAATGTGCACAGTGGTATGGCCAATTGTTATCAGCACCAGAGGGAGAATGCGTACAGGGGTCTGGTGAAAGGCTATCAGCACGATGGATAGGTAGAAGGCTATCAACATCGGAGGGCGATGAAGCTAGCAGGAGGTGGAGGTCAAGCAGCGACTCAGTGGAGCTTAGAGTTCAAGCAGAGGCAAAAGACAAAGAAAGAGAATTTCTGTGAAATGAAAGAGATAAAGAGGAGGGATGCGTTGCCATTGAAGGAGGGATAGAATATATTGTGAAGCTGGAGTAAAGGCCAAGTGCGGGAGAGTTGAATTCCAGACGCTCATTACCATGGGCATTAAATGCCGTGGTACCTGCCCTCTGCATAGCCATGTGGCCTAGCCAAGTGGCACGCTTTGGGCCAGCCACCAGCCCCTTCCAATTAATTACCCACATTCGAGAAATATATTTGCACATTAACTCTCTTTAAATTTATAAATGTAGTTAGTTTTTTTTTTTAAATGATGTTATATATACGAGAGGATATTTTCATGCATTTTTATTTTAAAATACAAGATTCACTCTTTTGCAACTAAGATTCACATTCAATGTAAAAAAAACTGGACTTTTCTTTTCCAAGTGAAAAATATATTATTATTATTATTTGTGGGGTGGGGTGGGGTTGTGCAAGGGAACATTTTAAATTATTTTCATGTGTTGGTAATAAAAAAAGGATATACACAAACTATCTCAATAATTGGCAAATCTAAATCACTCCTAAAATTGTATAAGTTTTGTTTCGTAGAGAGGAATATTGCATGAATGTAAATTTCAAACATACAATAAAAGGAAATTAGAGCTTAGTTGGTTTATGGTTTTCTTTGGTGGATAAAAAGTGTAATAAAAAAATTCCCAAGTTTTAAATTTATCGAAACACCATTCTAACAATAAAGTAGAATGCTTCATTTTAATGAATGTGATATCAAATGTTGTAATTATGAAAGCCAAATCAATTTTTTTTAAGGAGATTCAAAGATCTTGATTGATTTTCTTCCTATCAAATTTAAGGAATATTCATGGAAAATTGATGCTATTATTCAATGCTTTCAAAATTTACGATCTTAGGCATGTGTAGCCTTGGAAGCATATCTTCTGACTTATTAGTGTTAGTTTATATATTTGATGATATGAGGAAATTGTTGTAAAATTTCAACCACTTGTTGTGTATTTTTGTTGAAACTTACCCTAGCCTACAAATATTGTAGATTTTGGTGATATGTGTGGATGGTGGTTTCCTTGCTTATCAAATAATACTTCCATTTCTTAACATATTGTACTATGACACATATTTCCTTGTCATATGTAGTGCGGTTAAATACTCTATTATGGAACATTTTAGATTGATATAATATTGACTTCTTCCATCAATATTTCTCCCATCGCATGTACAATTGAATCCATCACCATTTCAAAGGGATTCTGCATAGCAATGTGAGAGTTTTTGCTTTACTAATTTTTCATTTTATCTCTTCAAAATCCTTCCATTGATTTTTCCCACACTAGATGCCATGGCATGGAGTGGTGGATTCACAATTGAAAAGGATGTTATAAATTTTTTTAAGGTATTGTGCTACCCCAATAGAGCTCCTAATATTCTTAACATTATCTATATTTGTCCACTTGATGATGATCTACATCTTGTTAGGATTAATCTTGAATTACCCTCCTCCAATTGTATACCCAATTTACAAGGAATGTTGGGAAAATCCATAGTTCTTAAGGTTTTCCTGCAGTTGATACTCTTTTAGGGTCTCTAACATCTACATGAGATGTGAAATGTTCACTTTATAGGTACAGATAACTAAGTACACTATTATAAATGAATACAATAAGGGACATAATACAACATTTATCAAACACCCAAATGTAGTTGGTGTATTACATAAACTAGAAGGATTTATAGCCAATTAATATAAATATTGCCTAATCTTGAAGGTATTCTTCTAGGTGTCTTCTTCTTTTAGTTACACTTAGTAGTATCCTAATTTGATATCTGAATTGGAGAAGTACTTGACGTGGTGTTGCTTATATATCAAGCCATTGATCCTAGGAAAAGGGTATTGATTCTCGATGGTGATCTTATTTAGATATTTCAAGTCAATACCCATTTTCTAAGTAACATACTTCTTGGGAACTATGATAATAGGTGACTCATAAGGCGAGGCACTTTATAAAATTTCTTTCTACTCCAACAATTTCTATGATTATTTATTCACTTCATCCACTTATAGGAGGGATTGTTTATATAATCCCATGTTTGGAAATGGGGAGTCAAGCAACAACTATATCTTGTGCTCCACTTCCTTATTAGGTGGTAACCATTTAATATCATAAAATACTTAGTTAAACACAAACAAATCCTCCAACTCATGTTTCTTTTCTTTAGCCCTCTAAAGATTAATTTACTTTTACTTATTCATCTCCTTGTTGAGTATATCTTAAGAAGAGAAATTCAAACTTCCTATTTGAGTTAATCCATTTATTTTCTTGGTTATTAATTATTAGAGAGATCTAAAATTTACCTTTGGATACAATAATGATGAAGGACTTATTATTGAGGATTTTTACCCTTTTTAGGCAATCTCAATTAACTATATTTTAGTCGATTGATGGAATGGTCAAGTATGATGACTAGGAATGAACCTCAACAAGTCTAGCTAGGAATAGTCGACCAGGGAAAACATGTTAATGAGACAATTAAAGTCAAGCCAATAGTTGAGTTGATAGGATGACAATCCAGTTTAGAGTAATTACCTTAGTTTATGTCAATGGGAAGTTGAGAAATAGATCAAAGTCGATAATCAACTAGAGCACTTGAAGGGATCATAGTTGGGCAAACATATGTAGTCAATAAAGATTGGTGATAAAATAGTGGCCGAAAGGAAATTGAAAAAAATCAAACCCAACAAGATAGCAATTAAGAATCATGAGATTCTCAATATCTTTTCCTATGATCTTCAACCACTTGTATTGGTTTGAAAAATTTTAAATTAGGGTTTTTTGTGCCTATATATGTAGCATGATGTAAGGTTGATGAGAGATGGTGAGATGAAAATTTATTCATGATAAGTAGAGATCGAGTGATGTATGAGTGTATTGGTCTAATATGTGGACCATGTTCCATGTGAATTATAAATTGGAAGTAATATTTTTTGGAGAATACAAGGATGATGAAGCTAAAAGGTTGGTTCACTTTCCCGCTTAAGGGTTTCCACGGTAAAATATTTGTGTATTGTGTGAATATTTATGGCGTGCCATTATTTATTTTCTAATATTTATGTTTTCTCATGTGCATTTAAAGGTGTATGTTAATTAAGATTCTAGTGTGGTTCATATGTATATTCGACTCTATATATATTCATGTGCCTTCAACCCAATGTCCAATATTGTAGATAATTTTGGATGAAGATGGATGTGCCTACTATAAAAGGTTGAGGATACTGAATTAGGATCTGTTCAAGAACATCATGCTTGATTATATATGAGACAAGCCCATTCAAGTGAAAGTCTTAAGACAAAAAATCAATTAAAGAAGGATGGTTGGCAATACAAGAATTCATATTGAGAAGTTTAATGGCTATAATTTTGTACCTGTAAGATTGAAATAGAATATATCCTCATAGATCAAGAACATTGGATCACTATGCATATCAAAACACATTCGAATGACATGTTGACATAGGATTGGGAGAAACTAAGAAGAAAAATGAGGAGTACAATTTTACATTGTCTTAAAAATGTGTTCTTGCTAAATGTATTGGGGGAAGACACTATCAAGAAACTGGTTGAAGACTACCTCACTGACCTCCACAAATACACAGTTTGAAAACTTATGTCGATCGAAATCATTGGTCAATAATTTTTTCCTTAAAAGAAACTCTATCTTATAAACATGAAATATGGTGATACCATCATAAAATTATTGCATGCATTCAATATCATGATTAATTAGCTATTGAGTGTGGATATATATTAATTAAGAGTAAAATTGTATTAGTCCATTGTGTTCTTTGATAGACTCATGGGATCATCTAGTCAAGGCCATTGGGAGTAATATTACTACATTAACTCTTGTTGATGTGGTGGAATCTCTATTATTAGAGGATATGAGGTGATGGAACATGGAAGGATAAACCAAGGATGTAGTGCTAGTAAGAGGTTGAACAATATAAAAAGGAAAAGTAAAATTATCCAAAAGGAGATCTAAATAAAAAGGAAGATATAAGTATCCTATGAAGTTGAGAAGAATATGTTGGAAATGTAATAAAGCAGGGAATTAAAAATGACACTATAGGTCAAATATTGCTAATAAAATAAAGGAATTTGATGAGAAGTTCATTGAAGGGAGAACTTCTTAAGATGAAGGAAATTAAGACACGTATTTAGCTTTAATAAGTACACAGTCATATCATGAGGCATGGTTGATCAACTCATGAGAATCCTATCATATGAAACCCCATAGGCATACAGGGAGTGGTTCTATGAATATGAAGAATATGCTGGAGGATATTTATACTGGCTGGATGATTTGACAACTAGTCTAATTGGTTGAGTTCATTTTTTACTAGTACTAAAAGACAACCAAAGTAGGAAATTGTCGAGGGTTGTACATATTCTAGGTTTAGTTAGAAACCTGATATTTGTTAGTCAAATGAGTGATGCAAGCGTGCATACAATATTTGAGAAGGAACCATGCAAGATGGTTTGTTGTGCGATGGTATTTATGAGAGGTGTTAAAATTGGGACATTGTACAAGTTTTCAGGTCATTATATTGACTTAAGTGGATGTAGTTGTGCAATCATTCTTGAAATCGACGAGTCACCTCTTGTTTAGTCAATGAAACCATGTTGTGGCATGAAAATATGGGACATATTGGAGAGGAAGAAATTCGAGCTATGAAAATAAATTTTATGGTTTAAAGTTACCAGATAACTCTTTGGAAGTCGATTTATATGAACATTACATTTATGGGAACTAGAATCATGTTGGATTTCCATCTCATGCTACAAGGGAAGATAAAATTTTAGAGCTAGTTTATATTGATGTATTTGACCCAATACTAGTACATTCAATGGGTCACTCCATATATGATGTTTCCTTAATTAACGATTTCTATAGGATGATGATGTTGTATTTCCTAAGAAACAAGTTATATCTTTTCATGAAAATTTAGGAGTTCAAATCTCTTGTGGAAAACTAGATAGGCATGAAGATATAGGTGCTAAGCACTAAAAATGGAGGTGAATTTTTTTGTAAAGTGTTGGAAGAGTTCTATAAATAACATGGGATAGTAGACTAAATGACTACTTCATACACTCCTAAACAAAATGGAGTTTTTGAATCAATTAATAGGATGCTGATGCATAAGGAAAGGAACATGCTCAGTAGTGCAGGATTGGTACAAGAGTTTTAGGTGAAGGTCATCAAAAATATGTGTTACCTGTTAAATATGTCTCCATCATTATCATTGGTCGATAAAAATCCATAGGAAATTCGGTTTGGTGAAAATCCATCACTCACATATCTCAAAGCTTTTAGGTATGAGGGATTTCATCCATATTCCAAAGGAAAAGAGGTCAAAGCTGAGTAATAAAGAAATAAAGTGTATTTTCATTAGGTACAAGGATGGGATGAAAGGATATAAGCTATGGGATCCATTGATAAGGATGATCTTTAAGGAATTTAGGTGAAATTCCTATTAGGAATAAAATCATAGAGCAATAAAAATAAATATGAATGACAAAAATAAAATATAGAAAGAAACAATAAAAAATAGACAACATATATGTAGTTCACTTGATTTGGGATACATCCATGGAGAAATAGTTATTCCTTCCTTTTATTCCATCCAATAAAATGACAATATTACAACATGTAGCACATCCACGACAACCTCATATGCCCTCTCTCACAATCTCCTCTCTCTCAATTACAACTCTATCTCAATTATACAGAACCACAATACAATTCTCTCACAAAAAAGAGGTTTTCCTTCTAAGGAAGAAAAAAATTAACATAAAATCTACTATCATGTATATGACCTAATGATGAGTGATCCATATTGACTACGAATTTACAATATTTTAAAAGGAAGATTTTACAATCTTTGCAGGTGAAATCCCCCTAAACCCTTTCTAGGGGATTCCAAGAATTATTGCTACCCCCACCCCCAAGAGCTCCTGGAAAAAGTAGTAGGTGGGAAATCCACCTTACACCCCCATCAGGAACTACATTACGAATGTGGCTAAAAGAAAATAACTTTGAGTAAAGAAGACAATTAGACTCCAAAAAACAACCTCCCACTTGGAGACTGATTATAACAACTTCCCTCCTATTGCACCTATTGGATGATGATTCAACTTTGGACGTAGCTAGTTTCTCCTCTTCATCATCATGCTTTAAGAGAAATTTAAACTAATTAGAAATTAATTTCTCCTTGGCTATTACCTTTGTTATAATATCTGCATGATTTTGGCTAGTATGTATCTTTTCCATTTTCAACTGTCCCTCTTCCAAAATTAATTGTATGAAATGGTACCTGAGCTATATATGCCTTAGCCTTTGAATGAGAGGATGATATATTTCCAATATGAATGCACATTGACTATCATTATATAACTTTTTATGTTTTCATTTATTTCCCAATTCATACATGAACCTATGTAACCAAATCATCTCTTTACTAGCCTACAGTACTCGTAACATACTTTGCTTCTATTGTTGAAATTGCAATGAACCTTTACATTTTTTAAATCCAACTTAATGTTAGTATTTGAATCAACATATCCCTACAGAAAAAAATTTTAATCTTGAAAGAAAAATTCCTGAGTAGTAGTACCTATAAAATACTTGATAATCCACTTTGTTTTCTTCCAATGCTCTTTACCTAGATTAGACATGTTGATGCAAGGCTAAAAAATACATGGGTTTGGTATCTGGTGTTAGCCAAGAAACCCACTTAGCACTGGCCCTTTCAGCATCACTCATAGAGTGGATGAAATTTCACTTGAGGTGCCATGGGGTATTGATGGAACCAACTTTATGTAGTCAAATGGAATTTCTGTGTGTGTAATAGTGATTTCCTAACTCACTGTGCGAAAGAATGCCATCCATTAAAACATCAATATAGTATCCACACTAGATCGCTATGCTACACATGATTTTATAGAACTCTGTTCTAACTACTTAATATATTATTCAATTTACATAATATTATCACAATAGGAACACAAAAGTCATGTCAGTGTCTCATGATGTGTATGCCATCATATAATTCTATGTCAACACTACCTAGCTTAACGCAACAATAAAAATAAAAAAATACACACATTCATGAGAAAATATAGGGGAAAATATGTTCATTCTCCATTACTTCATGATAGAAAAGTATGCAACATGCTTCAATAGAGATTCTTTCAAACCGACTCACTAGCCTAACATGGTAAAACATAAAACATTACATCTACATCATAGAGTATCAATGATCTGAGTAGATTATCCACTTAAGACTAGACTTAATACAAAAACTCCATCCATTGGTGCGCTGAATAAACAACCGCTGGCATACAAAACTAACAATAGAGCAATGGGAAATCTCCTAGAAACAAATACATTGGAAAAACACAACACTAATGATTCTCAATCAAGATAAAAAAACCCCAAACTACATAATTCAAGTCTTTGTATCATTTCTCGATATTTCCTCTATCATCAGGCCTTTGATCCTCATCCATTTTATCCAATATCCATGTCGGCTTAATGGCCCTGATATTTTCTGACAACCTACCTTAGTTATCCCATGCTCTCCAATTGACAGTTGGTAAAGACTCAGAAGATCTTCTAATGATATTTCCTCCAATCCAAAAAAATGACTCTTCCTATAAATATATCCCATGAACCTCATCATGGCAACCCTTCCCACCTTCACTAGATGCCTTCAAATCTTAATTGATAAGATCTACCTTCCACACATACTCACCTAGTTGGCACTATGCTAAACTTTGTGGGGTGCCCTTATGTGTTGCATATCTTTGTCCTACACTGTCCTCTCTAACACATGTTGGTTCCCCTACTTCTGTGCCATTATCCTCTATGTCTGGTCTCTCATACTACAAAATTTCAAAAATTATGGCCTCCAACAGGCCCTCAACTCAAAAAATGTGGCTTGTCCCCAACCACTTAGTCCTTCTCTTTAGGAATATTTATGTTCAATGAGGTTGACCTTATCTTCATATCACAACATCTTTCATGGGTGTCTAGATGTTTTGGATGTCTTTGAACTCCATATTTGTGTAAAAGAGGGTGTCATACTCCTTTTTGTGTGGCTCCTCACAAGGGAAAAAGAGTGTGATCTTCCAATGCAATTTCCGAATGGATTTATTATGCTATCTTTCCCCTATGCTTTCTCCATTATTCTCCTCTTTCTATTTCCTTGGTTGTCTTTCCAATAAATTACCAGATACCTTGACTTTTTATATAACCAATTAATACATATAGGGTGTGTTCATGTTCGCCCAATTAAACACACATCACTTATACTCCTTCCTCTAGGGGGTCTTAGTTTATACTATTTCCTATCTAACTTCTAAGGAAAGGGTCCTCCTTCAGGGACTTCCATGCTACACCCATATGCATGAGAAGAAATCCACAGTTTCTTGTTGCAACCCCCATTACACGGACCGCCTTGACACTGGTTTGCTAGATATGTGTAGAGTGCCCTCCCATAAATATTTCTGAGTTAAATAAAATGTTTCAAATATAACTTACATTTTAAAACATATCTTTGGGTGGTGGGTCTCTCCCTCCTCAAAGCCACCTGGTGTGATAGGGTTTCCATCCACACACTAAATTTTTTTCCTTATGTTATCCATCTCTCTATGTTGGACATTGTCTAAAATTTTAACAATGCTTGGCACTATATCAACCTAGGACATGAGCTCCTCCTCACTGTGTTTCCTCAGGAAATATAGACTACTTACCCTCATTTATTTGGACTAGCGTAGCCCCATATCTCCCTTGTTCCCTAATTGAACCTATGATTCCTCTTAGTATCCCCAATCTCTTTAGTTCTCTCCACTCCTACATATCTTCAAACTTCCACCATTGGTTCATTAACACTACTATTCATTTGTTTGGGGTTTCTAATTGTCTTGCTACATGCCCCCTCTCTCGCACCATCATGCCATTGACCACCTCTATCACTATCTTCATATTTGAATCACTAAATCCCTGATTTGAACTCATGCAAGTGTTGGGTGTGTGTTATAATCTTTCCACGGCTAGTCGCACTCGCAAAGGGGTCATAAGGGGGGTGTAAGCCCCCCATGTTCATTGCTTCAGGTGCAACAGGCGGGTCACATGGGAGTGACATCCCCCCATGTAGAGTGGTTTGTAGGGGGAAGTATCCCCCCTACATGGGACCTGGAGTAGTGCCCCAAGAAATTTTTTTTTGGACCCTATAATTGGTGGGCAGACCTACCTATGGTTTTGTGAATGGGTTTTTCACATCATTTTGGGCACGATGTTTTTATTCCCATGGTATTTTGTAGATTCGGTCAAGGGAACTACAATTATGTTCTAATATAGTGTTATTGGGTTGGGTTTTATGAATGCTTCGACATGTATATATATATATATATATATATATATATATATATATGTATGTATGTATGTATGTATGTATGTATGTATGTATGTATGTATGTATGTATGTATGTATGTATGTATGTATGTATGTATTGTAACATTGAAAGGAATATAATGAAAAATCAATCTGGTAGTCTCGGTTTTGGGATCCAGGGGAAAACCTCTATGTATTTGTTTTATATTCTCGCTATTGTTTATTTTTTGTTTTGTTTTAAGAATTTGTTTGTAGGTAATTGTTGTACGGGGTTAAAACCTACATTTGGTAGAATTTTTCATCTTCAAGGGGATGCCTTTGATGTTGACGAGTTTTTTTCGGTCCTATGGTAGACCCTATTCAGTGGAAAATCTGTGAGATCGATTTTTCCGGTGAAAGAAGATGGTGAGCAGTGGAAAGATAGAGATAGAGAAATTTAACAATCATATTTTTGAGTTGTGGAAGTTCAAGCTAGAGAATCTATTGTTGGATAAATATCAGTGGATCATGGTAGATTCGGGTACTAAACTAACAAAAATTTCAGATGAATACTGGGAGAAGATGGATTCAGAAAGCAAAGAGCACAATATGGTTTTATATCTCAAATTCATTATTGTTGAATGTATTAGGGGATTCTACGATTAAGTATTTTTGGGAGAAGTTAGGGACTTTGTACCAATCTAAGTCTCCGGTGAACAAACTGATCCTGCGGAAAAAGATGTATAACCTAAGGATGAAGGATGGACACTCAGTGAGAGAGTATCTGAATGCTTTTAGTATTGTGGTAAGCTAGTTTTTATTTGTTGATATCAAAATTTCAGATGAAGATAAGTGCATCAGTTTGTTGCGCTCTCTACCATATTCCTGGGATAGTTTGGTTGTTGCAATAGGTAGCAATACTACTACCTTGAAGTTTGATGAAATAGTCTAATCCTTATTGTCAGAGGAGATGAGATGGAAAAATATGGAGGGCCAGAATGAAGATTCCTTGTCTATATTAGGATGGTCCCAGAATAGAAATAAGAATAAGTCCTTGAGTGGGATATATAAATCTAGAGGGAGATCTAAATCTGTAGGAAAACCTGTAAAGGTGTGTTGGAACTGCAGAAAGGAAGGGCACTACAAAAAGGACTATATATCTAAAGATCCTGAGAAAGGAAAATTATCTGATGATGCTCCTTCTACAGAGGCGAAAACCACCTCAGATGAAGGTAAGAATGTTTACTTGGATTCTTCTTCAAGTACACATGTATATCATGAGGCATGGGTGATTGACTCAGGCGCATCCTTTCACTTCACTCCCCAAAGGGAGTGGTTTTGCAAGGATGAGAAATATTATGGTGGTGTTGTATTCCTAGGGGATGACAAGAAGGATAGAATCATTAGACACAAAAAATTCAAGCTGAAGTAGCAAGGTGGAGGGATTAGAACACTTCCCGGTGTTATGCATGTTCCTGCATTGACCATAAATATGACTTTTGTAAGCGAGATGGATGATGCAGGTGTAAAAACAATGTTCAAGAAGGATACTTGCAATATGGTTCAGGGAGCACTAGTATTGATGCGGGGAGTTTGGATTGGAAATTTGTACAAGATTCTTGGAAGCATTTTTATTGATGGGTGTAACATTTTTGTGGTTTTATAAAGTGTAGCTGAAAACCTTGTGGTCTCCAGAGAAAATACCATGCTTTGGCATCAAAGGCTTGGAAATATTGGAGAGAAGGTCTTTCTAATTCTGCATGGTAATCGTATGGTAGAAGGTATGTATAATTTCACTCTAAATTTTGATTTATGTGAACATTGTGTATATGGGAAGCAGAATAGGGTGAGTTTCTCCTCTAGTGCTAAGAGGGTGAACTAGATATTAGAGATTGTACACAGTGATGTGTTTGTACCTGTGTCAGTTCCATCACTAGGTAAGTCTGTGTACTATGTATCATTTATATATGACTTCTCAAGGAATACATGGATATATTTCCTTAGGAAAAAATCAAAAGTATTTGAGAGGTTTAAAGAATTTAAGGCTCTGGTGGAAACCCAAATAGAGAAAAAGATAAAGGTGTTGAGGATAAATATTGGTGGAGAGTTATGCAAGAATGAATTTGAAGAGTTTTGTAAGAAGTGTGGTATATCAAAACAGAAGAATACTCCATACACACCTCAACAAAATGGAGTTACAAAAAGAATGAATAGGACGTTGATGGAAAAGGAAATAAGCATGCTCAATGGTGTCGGGTTAGGACAATAATTTTGGGCAGAGGCAGTGGAGATTGCATGTTACCCGGTTAACGAATCACCTTCATCGGCATTGGAGGATAAGAATCCACATGAGGTATGGATTGGTAAGAAACCCTCTCTTTCACATCTAAGGGTATTTGGTTGTGATGCATATGTACATGTTCCAAAGGAGAAAAGAACCAAGTTAGATAGTAAATATGAAAGGTGCATCTTTATTGGGTATAAGGATGGTTTAAAAGATTATAATATTTGGAACCCATAAATAAGGAAGGTTGTGTACAATTGAGATGTGGTGTTTAGAGATGTGAAATATGTTATTAAATATGAAGTCCTACCAAAGGAACCTGAGAATAAAGAGTTTTAGATAAAGGAGGAAGAATCAGACTCTACAATAGAACAAGAATCAGAATATGAAGAGCCACAAAATCCAACTGTAAGAAGATCAATTCAAGAAAGAAGGTAGCCATAAAGGTATTGCTTTATCTATTACTGATGATGATGCCAGAACTATCATGGAGGTAGTAGATTCAAAGGATGGAAAGCTATGGAAATAGGCCATGGTTAATGAATGGTATCTTTGGACAAAAATGAGGCTTGGGATAAGGGTGAGATGGGGAACCGGGGGAATATAATATCTTTTGGATGGTTTTCCCACTCACTACCATACATCCAAGCCATGCAAAATTATTTGGCATCACCATGTAAGCTAGGCCACCATAGTATTGTGTGAAATATCCTCTGCACCATGCCCTTTCCCACATAATTTCCTCCAACGGCTCTTGTGTGTGGCTTGTTAAGGATCATGGGAAATTCATATTCTATCACAAATTTGTGCAATATCCCATCAACACCCAACTTATACAAAAAACATGTGATGAGTTAGTAATCAATCACTTCTAATACTAGTTTCTTCCTCTGTGCAATGGTATATCTCTCTAGTGCTATCCATGCACTCAAAAATATTGTAATGTCTACAAACTAATCATCTACCATAGTCACACCAAAATGTTGTGTATTTGGAATATTGTCTTCTAGGTTCTACACATCCTCACTTGTGGTCATGCACGATACGTGATCATACCCTAAATTAAGTTTTCTTGGCTTGACCACCAATTTAAAATCATACTCTTGAAAATACTATAACCACCTGCAAATCCTCCCCCGAACACAGGCTTGTTGATGAGGTAATTCAGTATAGATTTTTCCATATATAATTTGAAATTTTTACCTAATATATAATGTCTAAATTTTTGAGTAAATACACCATTATATATCTAAGGATTATGTGTTTTATATCGTGCGTAGAACTATTTTCTAGATCCATCACATTGATATTGAATTCTATCGACGTTTCAAACCAAGCTCTATGGTTCATCATGAGGATTAATAAAGATGACCATCACGAGTTCCTCTCTTTCCATTTGTGGTGTACTTATGCTCTGCTATGGATAACTTCATGCTAGCAAATGGGATGTGATGATATTTTCTCCCTCCACTTGTTCCACTAAAATCACTCCTATTGCAATCTAGGAAGAATTAACATGCACACGGAATTCCTTTAATTTCCAATCTGGGAATACCAAAATCAGTGCAATCACAAGCTTCTCTTTGAAGTTGTCCAGAACTTGAGAACACTCCTTTCCCCACTGGAACGTTGTCTCCTTCAACGACTTCTCCATTTGGGTAGTGATACATGCATATCCTTTAATTAAATTCCTGTAGTAGCTTGTATTCCCTAGGATTGACCGTAAATACCTGATCGACATAGGTGGTGGTAGATCCATTATGAACGCAATATTGGCTAGATCCACGAGAAATAATTTCTTGCACACTATGTGTCATAATAATATTCCAAAATGTGAGAAAAATATACAATTTTTCATATTTAGTGAAATCTACAGTTGTCTACACCTATCCAACATTTCCACATAACTTCAATGTGCCTTTTCAAAATACTGAACACAGTCCAGTTGTCCAAGTAAACCTCTAGGAAATTATGGATAAATTCTTTGAAAGTTGCAACCATTATGTGCAAGAATATAGTTGGTGCATTATTCAAGTCAGATGGCATAACAATATACTAAAAGCACCACCATTCTGTCATGAATGTGGTCTTATGTCAATATTCCTTTGTAATCTTCATTTGATGATATCCTAAAAATATGTCAATGAATGAATAGGCCTCCTTTCCACCCATGTTCTCCAATATTGCACCCGTAAATAAAGTAAAAAAGGGATCATGCACATAGCATAATTTAGATTTCGAAGGTACATACAAATTCTTATTTCTCCCATCTTCTTATTTTGGACCACCATGGGGTTGTTCCACTCTTATTCTTCCATGGGCTCAATAGTTAGTTCTTTAAAAAAATTGTCCAGTACATGTTTAACCTTCTTGGTGTATATTGGATTCAACCGATAGGGCCTCTGCTTTACTGGTTTCACATTAGGCCTTAAAAATATTCTCATTTCACCTAGCTCTCCAAAAAATCCTTTCATCTCCTCAAATGTGTTGGGGGAAAAATCCTAATATTCATGCAACAAAATGATGATCTTCCCTACTGTCTCATCATCTTAGTAATTTCCTATGATCATAATTTTAGGATTATCCTCTATCCCAATATTTACGTTCTTGTTTTATTTCAATTTTGTATAATCAACTAACTATAATTCCAGTCCACTAACTGCACACTCCCATTGAACTTCAGGAATCAATATAATTCTGGGATTTTCATCATCCTCTCCCAACGTTGCTACATTATAAAAGCCCATGAACTCCTATACTTTCAAGGAATGTTTATTTTCGGGACATAGAGGTATGCCCCTTGGCATTGTTGAGTCCTTTTTGGTCTTATCATTTTTTGGCTCCTCCACTTCAAAGTTAAAATTAGCATTGAAAATTTTCACAATCGTCCCATTCCATTGTTTGTCTGTGGACCTCCAACTCAATATACTAGTTCATGGGGATAGTGTCCAGTGTATATGAAAATTTGTGCACCCTATCCTGTTGTGCTTCACACCCTTAGGTCCATGCAACAACTTACTATTTTAGGTGAATTATCGAGCACCCCATCTTGATGTATTTCTACCCAAGGAATCCTAAACCAATCCCAAATTAGATCCACAAAATATGTCTGTACTGCGCCCATCCATCGATATAAACTTTGTGCCTAGTCCACCACCTAGTTGGGGTTGTGTATAACACAACATCCATCATAGAAATCTTTATTCCCTTTGGTACTTGGTCTTCAAATTCCTACACATTTTTTTTTACTTTTTATAATCCATCAAAGTGAGGTAGGATATGAACATCTATTCCTATCCAACACATCACTCGGGTGAGGTGCACACATCTTTTGGTTCTTACTTCATGAAATATTATTTTATAAATCTATGGCACCACATCTGAGTTAGAATTGTAGGATCTTAGGCTATGCCAGCTAAAAATTCCATCAACCTTAGGATTTTTGTAGTCCTCCCGACAGGTTTTCACATTGTAAATGTTATCTAACTCCTCCTGGCTTAGCTCCTCCCTAATAGGCTCAATGTACTAGTATCCTTATCTCGGGTCCAAAGGTGCTACTACTTGAAATTCACCTACCTCAAAGGTATATTTTATTTTCTTCAGGTTGATATTACTTGATTATCAATTTCCCAATATATCCCCAAGAGAGCAGGGTATGGATCAATGTTGTCCATGATTTTGATGACCTCAAAATCAACAGTTCTTCTAAGTACATCTTCTAAGTCCATTGATAACTACCGACACACTCATTAATCCACTAATATTAAAAATGTGAGGTTTATTGGATAGACTTAATTGGATAGGAGACATGTCAGCTTTGGTCTTCCCATCATCTCCCACATTCTCTTCAACATAATATTCGCATAGAATCCCAAATCAAATATGATATTTCCCATCTCATAGTCTCCTCCTTGAGCGCCAAATCTGAATTGTTTTCTCTTTCTTTTCCTTCGTACCACCTAGTTTACTGTGTGTGGTGAATCTCATGCAACAACCACCTCAGTCTCCATGGAATTTTTTTTGACCATTCTCTTGAATTTTTCTAGCACCGACTCATTCCATGCTGATTTAAAGAACATTTTCAATAGATTCTAAATCAGGTTTACCTCCTCATCAGGCTCTCTAATACAAGACTAGATTTGAAACCTCTTGATGTCCCTCTGGCCTATCCCATTCCATAGTGACTATTTCATGCTCTATGCTTCTTTTAAGGTTTTCTTTTCCTTGGCTGGATCAAATTTCGAGGAGGTTTGGGAGTCGTCCTTACCCAATGTGGTTTCTAAGTCCAAATCCTAGTAGCATCATCTCACATCCTAATGCCTCCTCACGTCACTACTCCAACCCATGGTTGAGCTCTAAGGGGCTTGACCACTATCAACTGTACATTTTCCCCCTTCTTCTCCTTCCATTTTGAAATATTCTATGTAAAATTTTTAGTTGCATGATCTAATGCCCTACAATAGGTACATAGGTAGAAGGGGTTAGTAAAATCCCACGTGAGGTGTCATTTCTGTCCACAATTAAAAAAAAATAGGAATTCCCTTACCTCTTTTGAATCCACCTCTTCCTCTCGTTGGTACTCCAAGACCTTTGGATTCAATTCCTTGTCCTCGACAAGCATGATTGTTTGGACTTGTTTCATCATACCCTGACCGATTAAAACCTGTTATCATAGTTTCATTTCCCTCGAGTCCTTGTACTCGGAATGAATCAAAAGTGTGATCACACATTAGTTCTAGTGTGTGGAAATGATGGATGTCATGTCCTAAAAACTTGCAAGTGTCACTATAACACCCTCCTTCCACATTTACCCAAGCTAACCAATCCACTAGGGTAAACATGTGACAATATGCCACTATGATGAGATTAAACCTCGTAGGTTACCTCAAGGAAGTGGAACCGATGAAAGACAATTAAACTGACCATTCATACATCCTAAAGAACCTCCAGGTGCCAACCAAAATTTCCAGGTGCTTAACTCCTAAAGAAACTTTTATTTTACTGACCAAACACCATAGTTTCTCCCATGACAAGGCAACAATGTGACTGGAACCCTACAGTCACTCCCACAACAAGGCCATCCCAACAGTTGTGGGCTTTTTCAGGTAGTTCTGTGCCAGTGACCCCGAATTTTGTGCCACATTTTCAAGGCCACGACTCATAACACTACCCATAACTCCATGAGACTTCCAGAAATGATACATAACACTAAAATAGAGGTACTAATTTAAACATTTGATCAATTACTTGAATGGACCCCTACTAGCCATTATAGTAATTTCGTCAAACATGTCACATATATGAATTCTATAGGACACAATGACATATCTGTGCATATGGTTCTCATACTATTTGAGAATCACTAAGAAGCATTGATGCCTTATCACATTAGTTTCATTATCATATATTAGGTGATATATTCATTGTTTAGTCATTTACAAATAAAAACATGACGAGAGCCATATATCATCACTGTCATAGAAAATACTCATAACCAACATTAAAAAAATTAACAAGGATATAATAACCCTAAATTCCACATATGAATGAGTACATTTTCACATAAAATACCAAGGAAATGAAGACTTATTAATGAATGAAAAACCAACCAGGTTTGGGACTTCCACGTACCACTTGGCCATAGATTAGCTGAACCAAATCTTACTTTAGCCAATCACCCTTGTGCCATATTCCAAGCATGAATGTGAGACTCATAAATAAAGTAAACCAGGGCTTCTCAAGGCTAAAAAAACTCACCCTCATCAATATAACTAGGCTTTACCACGATACACACCATATCACTAGGCACTAAACAAGCATGGATACCACGAGATTTCTCTACCCACCATGAGGAATTTTCTTGTCTCCTAGTCTTTTGGCTTTACTGTATATCCCACCATTCATCGGTTGGGATTCCTAGGCCTAATCGAGACTCCAGTCTCCAAGATTTAACACAATTCCAACTTGATCAATAGGCTTCCTCGAGACTCTACCCTCTAGGATTTACCACAATCTCCACCGGATCACTAGGTTTGATTGAGGGAATATACCTCTAGGATTTACTATATATCTTTCCATTCACTGATCGAGGATTCTTAGGCTCACCGAGGCACACAATATTTGGCTTTACTAAAACCCACTGTTTGGTTCAGGGGTTACTATGCCAGTGGCTTTGCCGCAATCCACTATCCAGTTTAGGGATCACTAGGCCATCTGCTCATTCATTCAAAGACCACCTCACTGAGTTTCAAAATCCTTTTTCTTAATGAGGCCTCTATTTTCTTAAATTTTCCATTATTTTCCTTCATTTTCCTCCTCACATGCAACTTGTGACCCTTCACCTTCCTTTCCTCCTAATTACCATTATTTTCATTAATAATTGCCAATTAATGCCACTTTTCCTTTCAAAAGCCTTTTCCATTGCCTTTTACAATTTCCTTAGCCATAATAAACCAAATGAACACCCACACTAGGATGTTTTTTCCCAACATTCATCTTGGAATAAGTGTCCCATAACTGTGGTTAGTATTTTGCCTTTATTAACTTTTATTACCTAGAATTTTCACCAGGGCTGTTACAAAACCCTCCCCCTTGGGGGAACACTGTCCTCAGTGTTTAATGACACCTACGACCAAAAAAATTGCTGAAAGAAAAACATACTTCCCATGGAGGTTTATAACTTATCTCGTTGCAATATTTACAATGATCAACCTGCTAAGAATCATATCAACATGAAAACATAACAACGTGGCAACCATAATGACATGACAACCATATCTCTTGTTGGATATTTATAACACATCTCATGGTAGTATTACATCGATATACATATGTACATATACTAAAAACATCACATCAAAACATATATCAGGGACATTCGCTCAACCAATGAATATAGAAGGATACATAGCCCACATATGATTTGTCATATGCCATGTAGCTTCATCGGGCCCAAAGTGCGTCCTCTGCACTTTAACATTCTCGATTGCTTGGTTCTAGAGCATGAGCATTGTTATTTTCAAATTACACTATGGTTATGACTGGAATTCTCCTTATGGCTCCACTTGCAATACTGTAGACCATTCAATCACATGATCAACATATTTAACATACTTCTTAAGTAATGACACATGGAGAACATCATGGACTTTCACTTTCGAAGGGAGTGCAAGTAGAGAGGTTACTGGTCTAATCCTTTCAAGAATCCTGAAAGGTCCACAAAATTGAGGTGCCAACTTGGCACATGATCCTATCCTCAAGGATCTATTCTTGGGATTGATGTGCAAGTACACATGTTATCCAAACTGAAACTCCTTAAAAAACTTGTTCCGATATGCATAAATTTCCTGTCTATCTTGTGTTGTCTTCAGATTCTTCCTTATTACCTTCATTTCATGTTCCATTCCTGCTAACATGTTTATTCCAATCAATACCATGTTAACTAGATCACTCCAACGATAGGAGCATTAAAACTCCACCCATAAAGTGCCTCGAAGAGAATCATACTTAGTGACTCCTAATAACCATTGTTGTAATCAAATTCAACCAATGGAAGATACTCCTCCCATTTCCTCTATTGATGCATCCCATACATCCTCAACATGTATTCCAATATCCTGTTGCCCCTCTTTTTTTGTCCATCTGTCTGTGGATGATAAGTTGTGTTGAAGGCCAACTCTATCCATAAACCTCCAAACAACTCCTTCCAAAACTTGGAAGTGAACTTAGCATCTCTTTTTGACATAGTCTTCTTCGGAAGACCATGGATTCTAACCCCATCTCTAATGAATACATGTGCCACATCACTAGGTGAATACATAGTATTCATTGGAATGAAGTGTGCTAACTTAGTCAACCTGTCCACCACAACTATGATGGAGTCATGTTGTTTAGATGTCCTCAGAAAAAATATAATGAAATCCATGGAAATGACGTCCCATTTCCACTCTGGAATCAAAGTTAGATGTAGAATTCCACCTGGATGTTCACACTTTTCCTTTATTTGTTTACAATCCAAACATTTAGCCACAAAATTTTCCAAATCCTTCTTCAAATTGGCCAATGATAAAACTTCTTCACTATTGTCAATGTATTCTGGTATCCTCAGTGACTTGAATACGGTTTTGCATGAAAATATCTCAAGATAGCCTTCTTGAGATCACTATTGTCTGGTAGATATATCTTATACCTAAATCTGATCAAGTCATATGCTGAGAGACAATAGTCCACATCCTATGCACATGTACCTGCACCTATACTCGTACCACTACATGTACCTCTACCTATGCCTATACTCTGCTATAACTTGTGCCTAAGATCCATGTACTTATTATAATGTTGTCCTGCCTATAAGATCCGATCCTCTAATTATGTCCCATAAGAACTGATAGTTGTTATATGATTCACCTGCTTCTACCTACCCAGAACATATGCAACATTTTTCTCCTTTCCCTTGATGTACCTGACCTCGAAGTCAAACTCATTGATCGTGGCCAACCATCTAGCTTTCCTAGTATTCATATTCCACTATTCAAAGCAAGTGAGCATTATCCTTCCTTCAAGTGAGCATCCCCATTCTTTATTTCGAGTAAGTTAGTACACAAGTATCTAAACCCAATGTAATCACTCATGATTACAAAAGCCTACCAAGAAGATAATTCCTCCACATATTTAATGCATGGATGATCATTTCCAACTCAAGATCATGTGTCAGATAATTCCGCTTGTGCTCATTTAGTTTCCGTGACTTAGAGCATACTACCTGTCCTTCCTGCATAAGGACCCCACCAAGTCCTCTCTTGCAAGCATATGTACATACCAAAAATTCCCTGTCTAGATCTGCAATCTTTAACACTAGAGCATTTGTCAATAATTGTTTCAATTGTTCAAAACTTATTGCACATTCCTCTGTCCATTCAAATTTCTTACCTTACCTCTGCAATAATGTAATAGGATATGAAATTTGAGAGAATTTCACGATGGACCTTTTATAATAACCTTCTAGCCCCATGAATGACCTTACCTCTTCCACATTTCTAGGAAATTCTGACTCCATGATAGCTCTTATCTTCTCTGGATCCAATGCTATACCTTCCTTCGAGACCACATGCCTCAAGTAATGTACCTTTTCCTAAAAGAAACTACATTTACTTAGCTTGGAATACAACTAATGCTCTCTTAACAATCTCAATACTGCTTCTAAATGCTAGACATGTTATTCCTCATTCTTACAATATATCAATATTTCATCAATGAATACAATAACAAACTTTTCCAGATAATGATACAACACACTATTCATCAAGCACATAAAAGTAGCTAGAGCATTAGTCAAACAAAATGGAACTACAAAAAATTCATAATGCTCGTGCCTAGTCCAGAAAGTTGTCTTGTAAATGTCATCATCTTTGAGGCATACCTGATGGTATCCTGATCTTAGATCAATCTTCGAGAACACTGATGATCCCTTCAACTGATCGAACAAGTCATCAATCCTCGACAAAATATATATGTTATTGATGGTCACTTTGGTCAAATGCCTGTAATCGATGCATAATCTGAGAGTACCATCCTTCTTCTTCACAAACAACACTGGTGTACCCCATGGTGATACACTTGACCTAATGTATCCCTTGTCAAGCATTTCCTTCAAATGAAACTTCATCTCTACTAACTCTCGAGTGCTCATTATGTATGATTCCTTTGATGTTGTTGCTGCCCCTCGTACCAACTCAATAGAAAATTCTACTTCCCTGTGAGGAGGAAAATCTGAAATATCTGCTGGAGACTCATCATTAAAATTTTGTAAAATGGGGTACCTGCTCAATATCTAATCATCCTCATCCTCCTTACCTTTATCACTGGAAATATGCACTATAAATAATATACACCACTTTATGTGACTATGCTCGGCTTGCATAGTTGTCACCATTCTAACTGATGTTGCCTTATTCTTACCCTGCAAGACACTTTGTTCCCTATTTTCATCCAAACACTTAATAGATTTGTCATAAAAATCCACTTTGGTCCTATGAAGATACAACCAGTCCATAGCCAAGAACATAATGTATGATCCCACCTATAGTAAATTCAAGTGTGCTCATGTAGGCATACCATTCAGTTCAAAATCTCAAGCTCTTACCTAATGATGAACTCTCTTCTTTGTACTTGTAGCCAACTGCACTAACCACAATTTTGCATGAACTTTCTTAGTCAAACCACACTTATCCACCAATTTAGGGTTAACATAACTATAATTATATCCAATTTCAATCAGAATATTAACAAATTTATCATAAATCTTACCATCCATCTCAATGATAGATGTGTGGTGATCTGCTTGCCTCTTATCCGTCATTTCATAAATATGAGGAATGCTTTTACCAACATCCCCAACATTCTATGCCTCATGTTCACTATATAAATGAGGCCTACCACCCTGATTCTGCATACAATCTCTCTTCATATGTTCCTTACCACATTTCCAACACTCCGATTGCCTTGTACCATCACCTTTATTTTTCTGTTGTGATCCATGTCCCTGTCTATCTATGTTGAACTTCTTATATGGTGCAACATTATCTTTCTCTTCTACATTCTAAGGCATTTTTATTTTGGTTTGCCATTTACCTTTACCATTATATTTCCCTTTCCATCCTTGTTGAGATTCATTCTTATGCTTTGATTGTTCATAACAATGCTTCAATTTCCCAATAACCTCCTCAAGTGACCTAGGCTCATCATAATCAATATGATCTCTAAAATCTAATGGAAATAATTTGACAAATATCTGAAAATTATCCTTTTCATCCTCAAGATATGGTACTAAATAGCTCCAGGAACTTGTTTGTATACTCCTCATTTGTCATCGATCCCATCTTAACCTCGTAGAATTCCTTGGCTTTGCTATCCTAGTACATTTCTGACAAGTATTTCTTTGCTATCGTAGAATTCATGCTAGCTCAATTCTTCTATATTGATGTCTCTGACCCATTTTATATCTTCCCACCAAGTGTATGCTTTCCCTTTGAGGCTGAACATATCTATTATGGAATTATATTCTTTGTGTATTGATGCTACTCAAATAATTCCTTCATCCCAAGTAACCAAGCCTTTGCATCCTCGTAATTATTCAAATCTCCATCAAAAGTAGGTGGATTAGATTTCTTGAACTCATCCAACATATATCCCTATCACTCTTCCTGTAAGGATGATAACAATGACGATCACAATTCCTATCAGAACTGGAACTAGAATAGTACCTGTGTCCATCACCTCTCCTGTTCGGAGTATCCAAGAGCCTGCCATCTCCAACATTTCATCCCTATCTGACATATGACCACCATGAGACCAACTTCTATATGCCCCATTAGTCCTATCCTCTTTCCCATGGCTGATCCGAAGTGGCCCTTGTCGCCGCAATTTTGAAAATCTCTGAAGGATTATCACATTAAATTCTACTTGTTTCTCTTGTTCCTGCATGATTCTATCAGTGTTTTCATTAAAACTTCTTATTTATGACTTCAAACTTATTAATGTCTCTTATAATTCAGAAGAGTTCCCATGACCACGCTACTCATCTAATAAGGAGAATCTTGTGAGTTGTAGTCTACCATATTTCTATTCATCTTGATCTCTTTCCTGCAAGGCATACTATGTGAGCTAAACCAAATAATAAACAAACCAACGTACCTTAGTGTAATTCAGAGAGGATATCTCATCTACAAGATTAACCATATTAGCACAATACATGTATAAAAATAATCATAGAAACATATATATATCATCCTAACCATATTCCATACATCAATGCATGGCCATATCAAGCACACATCATGACCTCATGCATGAAAACTACAACCATATCAATGTATGCTTAACAACATGTAACACCAACATGCATAAACAATTCATAACCAATCATACACTCATGGAAACACATTCCACAATAACACCATCAACTTTCACATGGTGACACCACTATAACCATGACCACCACCATGCATATGCAACAAGCACATAGACCATAATTATAAGGAACATATATGTAACTGACATGAATGCATGACCAACACACCACCCATCCAATCCAAGGGGTGAAGCATGCTTTGATACCACTCTGTAATACCCTCCTCCCACATTTACCCAAGCTAACTGGTCAACTGGGAAAAACATGTGACGAGAGGCCACTATGATGAGATTCAACCTCCTAGGTAACCTTAAGGTAGTGGAACCGATAAAATATGTTCAAACTGACAATTCACACATCCTACAAAAAATCCAGGAGCCAACCAACCTTTCCAGATGCTTAAATCCTAAAGAAACTTGTCTTTTATTGACCAAGCACCCTATTCACTCCCATGACAAAGAAAAATTCTGACTAGAACCCTCCAGTTGCTCCCACATCAATGCCAACCCAACGAGTGTGGACTTTTTCATGTATTCCTATGCTATCAACCCCATATTTTGTGCCACTTTTCAGGGCCAGGACTAAGGCCACTGCCTAGAACTCCACGAGACTTCCAAAAATCATACATAACACTGAAAAAAAGGTACTAATGCAACCATCTGATCAATTATTTTATTGTACCCCTACTAGCCCTGATGGGCATTTCATCAAACATGTCACAAATATGAATTCTACATGACATAATAACATATATGAGCATAGGGGTCTCATACTTACTGAGAACCGCTAAGAATCATTGACGCTTTATCACATTATCTGCATTATCATATATTAGGTCATATATTCATTGTTCAGTCATTTGAAAATCAAAATATGATGAGAACCATACATCATCATTGTCATAAAACATACTCATAACCAACATATAAACAACATAAATAACAAGGATAGGATATAACAACCATAAATTCCACATATGAACGAGAACATTTGAACATAATATACCAAGGAAATGAAATCTTATTAATGAATGCAAAACCAACCAGGTTTGGGACTTCCACGTACCACCCGACCATAGATTGAATGAACCAAATCTTACTTCATTCAATCACTCACATGCCATATTCCAAGCATGAATGTGGGACTCATAACCAAAATAAAATACGGCTTCTCGAGGCTAAACCACCTCACCCTCATCAATAGAACAATGATTTACTACGATCCACATTCTATTTCATGGATGCCACCATATTTCGTCATCTACACTATGAGGAATTTTCCTATCTCCTATTCTCTAGGCTTTACTGTATATCCCACAATTCACCGGTTGAGATTCCTAGGCCTAGTCGAGACTCCAGTCTCCAGGCTTTACCGTAATCCCCAATGGATCACTATGTCTGATCGAGAATCCACCCTCTAGGCTTTATTGTAATACCCACCAGATCACTAGGCCTAACTGAGGGCACACACCTCTAGGATTTACCATGTATCTTTCCATTCACCGGTCGATGATTCCTAGGCCCACCGAGGCACACAATATTTTGATTTAATGCAACCCATAGTCTGGTTCATGGGTTACTAGGCTAGTGGATTTACCCCAATCCACAGTCTGGTTCAGGGATCACTAGGCCATGTGATCATTCATTCAGAGACCACCTCACTTAGTTTTGAATCCATTCGGCAATCCAGCTCAACCAAAACATGAGAACCCCATCACACCATCGCTATCCATAAATGGAAAGGCAAGGATGAAGAACATCGTCACTCTTGGAAAAACCCATGGCAATGATAAAAAGAGAACCAAGAACACACATGCATACCCATGCATACCAAGACTAGCAAGGAAATAATACATGCAACTCGATACCTACAAATAATATCGATGTAGCTTCTTGATCCTGCTCTTCCTTTCTCGATCGTTACTTCCTCTTTTCATTATTTTATTTTCTTAATCCAATGCTAAAGTGCTCCAATAAAACTCAAGTGTCCAAGAGTGTGTGAGAGAGAGAGAATAGAGAGAGAGCTCCAAAACTAAACTGACAAATGGTACCCACTAATCCTTAGTCTCATTTTTCATGTAGCAAGGTTCATCAAAAGTATGAAACATGGGTACTCCTTGGATGAGGACTTAAATTTTTCACCCAAAAAGTAATCTCGCTCAGAATTTGAGTAAACACTTAGGGAGATAAGTTGAAAATACAAGTTTAAAAAGTAGTTTTACTATTTTATTATTTTTTATCTTTTTACTTTTTTACTCCAAAAATGGTGAATCATCCCCCAATATTGACATCATTATCTTGAATTCTATTAGTTATTATAAAGTTTATTTTGGTTGTGAATTTTGAATTCAAATTGCATGCATGGCTAGGGCTATTTTTTGTAGATTGACTAGTTAACTAAGAGATTAGTGAGTTAACAGTAGTTAAAACTACTCAACTGAACTCCTATTGACTTTATTCATGACTAGAGTTGCTATAACTGAGTTTCACTAACTATAAATCCACTAGAATGCTAGATATTAGTAATCAACCCATTCACAACTCTATGATTTCCCACAAAATTGAATTGACTGACTTAACTAAGTGACTTAGCCACGTCACTCTTACTAACTACAACTCAAGTCATCCTCCTAATGTGTAAATTTGAGTTTCTCCATTTTACTAAGGCACAAGTCAAATGAAACCTTTTCATGCTACAATTTAACACTCTCTCTTAGCAAGAAAATTGTTCTACACAACCCCAATCCTGCTCTTATGGAACTTGAACTTGCCTCTTGACAAAGTCTTTATCAAGATGTTTGCATCCTGATCCTCTGTAGGAATGTATTGTAACATAACAATCCTCCTCTACACATAATCTCTTAGGTGATGGTACATGATGTTTATATGCTTGGACCTATCATGAAACACTATATTTTTATAGAGTTTTATACAAATCTGATTGTCATAGTGGATCAATGTAGGCTTCATCCCCTAACTGAAGAGACCAACCAGGATCTTTCTCATCCAAATAATATCGTATTTTTCTTGAATGACATACATATACTCAACCTTTGTAGAGTTGAGTTCTACAAATATTTGTTTCTTGTTGTACCAAGAAATTGTTTTTGACCCAACACTGAAGATTGATCTCGATGTGATATTCCTATTTGAGGGACTCCCTGCCCAATATGCATCTATGAATCCTTGGAGATTCACTCAATCAGTATGCCTGTACCATAAACCAAAATTTGTTATGCCTCTGAGGTATCTCAAAACATGTTTTACTGCTTTCTAGTCACAAGATTGGTAACATCCACCATAAACTGACTAAGTTGATTAACTTCAAAACAAATATTGGGCCTTGTGTTTACTAATTACATCAAGGACCCCACCAACTATTTGTAGATAGTGGAATCTACTACCTCTCCTGTAGAAGAATCCTCTTTCCTCCAGTTAGTAGCATAGAGGAGTGTCCATGGGCTTGCAATCTTGCATATGGAATCTTTGAAGGATTTCATATGTGTACTTCCCCTGACCAAAAAATAGCTCTCCATCTACCTGCCACACCTCCAATCCAAGGAAACCCATATCCTTCATCTTAAACTCTCTTGCGAGGTCCTCATTACAAGACTAGATCAACCTATCATCTCCTATCAGTATGAAATCATATACATACATGACTAAGATGAGAAAATAAAAATCTACCATAATGTAGTAGAGATTGGCACCTTCTTCACTCTCAGTGAATCATAATCCACTAATATAAGAATCTATGCGAGTGTACCAAGCATGAGGTGCCTCCTCGATACGATAGAGGGATCTCCTAAGCCTACACACATGTGTCTCCTTGTCAAATGTCTCAATTCCCTCACTCTTCTCAATGCAAATCCCTTCCTCTACCACTCCATTGAGGAAGGAAGTATTGACATCTATATGTTCTGCCAATGCAAGTATGGTCCTAATAAATGAGTATCCTTCCACAGGGGAAAATGTATCCTCATAAGCAATCCCCGCCACTTGTGAGAAGCCTTTCGCCATAAATATGGCCTTATACTTCTCAACACTGCAATCAACTGCATGTTTCACCTTATACACCCACCTAGAACCAATAAAAAATATGTCCTCACATTTAGGCACAACCTCCCAAGCATCATTCTTTATGATGGATTCATAATCCTCCACCATGGAATATACACACACCTGCTAGGAAACAACATATTGAAAAGAAGATGGCTCAGAATCAATCAAATCTGACATGATTGCCATATATCCAACGTATTTATCTGCTAATCTCCTCTATCTTCTCAAGGAGCTAGGAACCCCAACCTTCTCCTGAGCTTCTTGCACTAACTATCATCCTCCCTGGTTCTCTTCCTCCCTTCTTTGGAAGGATCTATGTGAGTGGGTTCCTCCACTTGACTTTCTCTCTACTCCTCCACATGTGGCTTCTCCACAACATCTTGTGGATATCACTGAGGCTCTTTCAGAGCTAGAAGCTCCTCCTTTGGTGGTATGCTCAATTATCGCTCTAGAGAAGTCCTCATGGATTTATCCTCGTTAAATCTCACATCCGTCCTCATAATAATCATCTCGGGTGAGGGTATGTACACCTGGTAAATCTGAGGTGTCTATGTGTATCCTGCACAGATCCCCCTATCTGTAGTGGGATCCAACTTTTTCCTTCTATCTTTGGAGACATAATAATAGACCAAGGATCCAAAAATGTGAAAGTGGGAGACATCAAGCTTCCTCCCAGAGAAAGCCTCTTCAGGCATGATCATTCTAAGAATTTTGTGATGGCTCCTGTTATGCAAATAAACAACCATTAGAGGAAAATTTATACTAAAAGTTCCCATGAAAATTTCACATAATTCCCATGTCATAATATTTAAACCAATCAAAATCCTTTAAATTTAAAAATAGTTACATGTAAATATTGTGGAGGGAAAGGAAGAATAATTGTTTTTTAATTGTATTTTTGGCTTGTCTCTTTATAGGTTTACCCAAATTTTGAAGTGTAGACACTCGTTGGATGCATAATTGAATTCTGCATCCAACGAGTACCAATTATGCATACTTTTGAGAAGACTCACATTGGTAAAAATTGAATATACATTAAACAAACTTGTTCAACACACTTTTTTTAATGTATATTCAATTTTTATCAATGTGGGTCTTCTCAAAAGTATGCATAAGGGGTACTCTTTGGAGGAAAAATTTAATTCTGCATCCAATTAGTGTCTACACTTGAAATTTGGGTAAACCCATAAGGAGATAAATAAAAAATATAATTAGAAAAAAGTAGTTTTCTTCTTTTCCCTCCAATATTCATAACTCTTATTTTATTATTTTAACTATTATTTTATTATTTTTCATTAGGAGGCCACTTTTAGGCTGAAATTTCCTCTAATGTATATTGCATGCCTCTTCTCATTGGTATATTGGCAATCCTTGGTTGTGCAACATTGCTCTAGAAACTCCTACAATGCTTCTATTTTTCCTCTCTTCAACCCCATTTTGTTGTGGTTTGTGCGGAGCAGTCAACTCCCTTATAATACCCTCCTTGGAACATAATTATTTGAAGGCATTAGACACATACTCTCCTCCATTATCACTTCTTAGGGATTTTATTTTATTTCGAGTCTCATTTTCAACTAAGGCTTTAAATTCAATAAACATTGAATACACCTCATCTTTCTTCTTCATGAAATAGATCCAAAATTTACGGGAAAAATCATCAATGAAGATCACACAATACTTGTAATTTGCAACTGAGACTGTAGAAAAAGGTCCACATACAACTGAGTGAACTCACTCCAATATGTCTTCAACTCTGCTATCTTGTCTCTGGAAGGAGGATTTAACATATTTTCCAAGAGTGAAACCTTGCACACATCATGTTGATCAAGGGTGCATTTTGGAAGTCCAATGGTGATATGCTACATTATTTTCAAAGCTCAAATATGGTATAGGTGTCTCATGCACCTAAGCCAGATCTCTCCAACATCTCAACCCTGAACATGTTCTGCCTTGTTGCTCAATGAAGTGTATGCATCCACCTCTAACTTGTAGAGATATTTAACCCGAACACCAATTTGTTTTACTTATCTAGTAGCAACATGCTTCAAATAATCTTTCTCTTTACTAAAAACCACATCATATCCTTTGTTTCCAAGTACAAATACATAAACTAGATTTTTCTTCAGAAAAGGAACATAAGTTACATTCTTTAGGTGAAGATGTGATTTTTACTCCCTCTTAAAGGTGCCAGTTCCAATCCCTTTGGTACTATACCTTCCATCATCTTTAAGCCCTATGTGTAATTATAGGTCCTTATTCTCTAAGTTGCTAAAGAACTACTTATTTCCTGTCATATGAAATGAAGCACCAGAGTCTAATTACCAACACTACCTTGCACAATACTTACCATGCAAGAAATGAGGGTGAAATCCAAATCGAATTGTGATGTGAGAGCATCTCCTCCTACTCCTTCTACAAGATTCTTACTATATTTCTTGTGTGGACACTTGGTCACATAATGTCCATACTCATGGCAGTGAAAGAATTTAATTGTGTTGAAGTCTTTCTTCTTGCCGTGGTTTTGGCTAGATTCTACCTTTCCCTGGGCCTTCTTGCCCTTGGCCTTATTTCCTTTAAATGCTAAGGAAAAATTTTCATCCTCATTATTTTTGGATGTGATATCATCTCTAGTGTTTCTTCTAATCTCCTCCTTCACAAAGTCAGACCAAAATCTCTCCCAATCTAGGAGTTTGTCTCTTCCATTAACTGAATTCTGATAGTTGTGCCAGGACTTTGGTAGACCGAGTGTTAAGCTCACAAGTTCGTATGATGGCACATTTTATCCAACTCCTCCAAGCTCATCTCTGACCTGAGTGAATCTGGATAGGTATTGAACAATAGTTTCAATTTTTCCCATTCAAATGTTCTTGAGTTTGTCTCTCAATGCCAATTCCTGGCATCACTGCTGCTTTGGAATAGACCTGTGAGAATTTTCCACATTGCAAAAGGATTCTCTTTTCCATGCAAATTCGAAACCACATGATCTATGACTACCTCTATAATAATCCTCCTGGATTTTTCTATATCTTTCTTCCATTGAGCCAACTATTGTGCATTTGATGTCATTGGTTTTAGAATATCAGTTTGTGTGTACTCCAATAATCCATTATCATATATCACAAATTCCATTCAACCTTTGAAATAATGAAAATTGAATTTCTGACCAATGCATACTCAGGCCTCAATCCACTGAAAGACATTGTTCCTGCACTGAAGAAAATTATTGCACTCGAATTCCCGCACCTATAGAATTTGAATTCCTGCACTTGAATTCCTACACCACAAATATGCTATTCAAAATTCTATAAGATATAATTAGGAACCTCATTTCTATTTATTTTTTAATAAATATCATACCATGTATAAATAACTTGAAATTTACATTTGCTAATGAAATCACACTGAAAACAATCCACACAAATTTCTTCTACTAAATATGCGAAACGAAAAACATACAATAGAAACAAATTCAATCAATCAATCACAATGAACACATTTTTTGCTAGGCAACTCAATGTTGAGAAGTGTAGCAATAAAAGATCAATTTGGCTTTTCCTTGGTAAAATAGAGAAAAATCGAAAATTTCCACACCAGCAGACAACTTGGAGGCAGTTAACTGAGGTGAAATGGCTCTTGTCACTCAATTAGCTTAATAAATTTAATTTAGATGGATTAGAGTTCAGTTAAGCATGTGTTATTGTTAAATTTTAGCAACTCAGTTAAGTTATTTCCAGTTTTTTTTAGTTAAACTAATTCTAGTAGTTAAGGGAACTAGTGGAAGGTCAGTTGTGCAGTGGGACAACAATCTAAATCAGAGATAATCCAATTAACTGATCAATCAACTCAAAATAGATCGTGCATGCAAGGTTGAATTTCTCAAATGTGATGGAGATTCCAAGGTAGTGTATAATTAATTATATAGTATATTGAGTGTACAATTTATAGTATTGGTCAAGTGAACAATCCTTAGGGAATGCGCAAGAAAATAAGGGGAAATTTATATTTTTAGGAGTTAATTTCCTTAGGTATTGTTCAAGGAAATAGGAGCAAGTGAAAGTAGTGCAAGTGTGGCCAGTGCGAGTGTAGGTAGAGTGAGAACAATTTTACTCTTGTAGTTTGTTCTCAGAGCGAGAGATCGCAATTGTAATTGTTTCTCAATTCACTTGATTAATTCAAACATACTTAAGGGGATTTTAGCAGTTCCTTTCCCCTAGAAACATTTGCATACCTATGCATGTTTGCAAATGTTGTTCTAAATTGTGAATTAATTTCTACAAAACAATAGAGTAGAATTGTCTCTTGATTTAGATTAAATTTCTTGAGCAGTTTCAACTCTATGACCAAATTTCTACATGGTATCAAAGCAAGATTCATAATAGAATAAGTATTCATCCTATGTACTATGTGTTGGACGCCTTTTAGTGTCTTTCTAATTTCCCTAAGTGTTGTGGACAAGTGATAGACTTGTCACAACGAGTGGGTTGTATTTTGATACCCTAAGGATTGACTTTTGGAGCAACCCAGAGCAATCAAGTGGGCTCGTTTTGCTACCCTAGTTCACTGGTTTGGTGTTTTAAAAATCATATATAAGAGGGCTCATTGCAGTAGCAATATATCAGTAAAGGAGTGATTGTATGTGGGAAGACCTGAAATCCCTAAGAAGAGTTACAGTAAAAACTAATATGTCATAGAGATAGGAAAAATATAGAAGGTTGAGCATTATTCACAAACATAGTTGTGAAGAGTGAATTATGTATGAAGTATTAAAAAAATTAAAGACATCAAGTACAATATGCATGAAAGGAGCCATGGAATATTAGGAGGCAGATTGATGGAGCCCTAGTTCAGGGTAGATCCAAAAGACCCTTTGTGTAGACTTATAAATGCAACTAGAAGGCTGCTAGTGGGAAGATCAATGAGCCAATGTTTAGTGACACAAAAAGGAGTTGTGATCATTGATATGAATAGATTGAGAAGCAACAATATTTCCAACATGGATATTGAGACTTAGAGAGAGTCTAATTTTAGAGGGATCATCCTTATGGAATCTAATACTTCAAGATCTAGGGAGATCATACTCATTATTGCAGTAGTTGCAAAGACGATGTGGAAGTAGAAACAAAGCAGTAAAAATAGTATGAGTAGATAAAAAATTTCCATGCATGAAAAAATACCTCTAGGAGTCAGGTGGGGAAATGTAGATCCCTAGCTCGAGAATTGCAAAAATTTGGGTGGGGTACAGTGAGGCATTCTCCTCATGGATCATTACCTTGCTACAGGGGCCCACAATATTCAATAGGAGGAGGATCAATTTACGTAAGATACTGAGGAGTGTAGAGGAGTGTTGATAGGAGAGATAGAGGCTCAGTAGTAGAGTCAACAATAACACATTTTCCCCTGTAACATCCCCATGTTAAAAGGTAATGCAATAAAGTTAATATAGGAAAAATATGACCAAGGTCATGGGACACATATTCTTAGATGAATTTTGGGAAAAATATCCTATTGGGAATCACTTGTGTATTATGGTTAAGGGAAATTTGGAAAAGGCATTGAAAAAGGCAAAGAGGCATTAATTGACATTTATTTATGAAAATAAAGAAAAATAGGAGAAAAGGGAGGTGAAAGGTCACAGGTTGCATGTGAGGAGGAAATTGGAGGAAAATTAAGGAAAATGAAGCAATTAGAGGCATCAATAATAAAAATACATCAGAGCATCAGTTTGGGGCCTTTTTGTCAATTCATTTTCAGAATTGGTTTCAGAAAGGAGAAGAGAACCAAGAGGAGAGGGTGTTGGAATCACGATTGCTGTTAGACCAAAACCCGCAGGCATTAGTCTCCGCTACAATCGCCAGAGTTAGGATCCACGAGAGGTGGTTAGTCCATGTCACGAAACACATGGGGAGTGTTGAACCCAATGTCCAACAATCTCCCCCGCAACACGAGTGGAGTGAGTTTTGAAATCGAGACCTGATGCTTTGATACCACTTGTTGGAATCACGATTGCCGTTAGACCAAAACCCATAGGAATTAGTCTCCTCTACAATCACCAGAGTTAGGATCCATGAGAGGTGGTTAGTCCATGTCGTAAACACACGAGGAGCATTGAACCCAATGTCCAACAGAGGGACAAATAGCAAGCAAAGGAAGGATCAAGTAAGGAAAGGTTGGATCGAGTAGATTCAACAAGAATACTTATAGGTAACATGTTGCATCTATTATTTCCTAGTTTTTTTTGGCATGAATGGTATGCGCATGTGGGTATTTGGTTGTTTTTATGTTATTGGCATGGGTTTTCTCGAGTTTCAGTAGTATCTTTTAGCCTTGCCTTGCCATTTCTAGATAACCATGGTGAGATGGCATTATTTCTCAGTTGAGCTTTGGATTTCAAAAAGGTTTTTAGATCTAAGTGATATTTTGGCATGAGGGTGATTGGTTGAAAGAAATATTTGGTTCAACCAAATCTATGGTCAGGTGGTATGTGGATGTAATATCCCAAAATGGGAATGCACAGCAGTGCCTGATGAAATAACGCACTTCTGGGAAATTTGTGCACTGAAATGAGTTTATAGCTCCTGGATCCCTTATATCAGTGGATCTGGGGTCTAGATCCAAAAGGATAGCAAAAACAAATTAAACTAGGTGTGGTAAAAAAATCTCCCACCACCTAGTCTAGTTGAAAAACACCCAAAGAGAGGGGATGCAGCTATGTACAACAAACTGCTTCAGAAATAACACTGTTTTGGAAAGAATGAGAAGGAGGCCATCAATAAAGATCAAATTTTAAATATATAGCAGAAAATAAGATTTATATTGATGCTCTTACATTATACATCAAAATATAGAAGACAAGAGAGAAGAAAATCTTCAGAAAAGAAGGCTGCAACACATGTATTTACTGCAAAATGGCTTAACAACATTATTTTATGGAGCTGCAACAAATATATGTTACACTTCAGATCTAGATCAGATTTGTGTACAAAAGATCAAATCCATTTCATATCTGTACACTAGAAAGGCTCTATTACAAGATCCCCTTAGGGTTTTGATCAAATCATGCAATACAAAGAGTAGATTTGAGTTTAAAGTGACAGATCTGCAATATTATTCAGAAATTTATGAAGATGTTTTACAATAAGAATAGATCAGATCTATACAGAACATGGATCAGCAAGCTAATCCATGGATCACCAAAGTGAAAGGCAAATCCCAACACCAAAGATCTCTTCTCAAAAAGGGGATCAAAACACCTTGCAAAACATCCACTGAAAATAACGTAGTCCTGGAAGGGAAACTGCGTTGTAGCTTGAAGCACTGGGTTGGCCTGATGCCAAGATGTGAAATATCAGCTCCAAATTTTTAGAACTCTCTTGCACATGGGATAGAAGACTTTCCTAGTGAAAAGAGGGCCTGAAATGGCCTAGATCTGAGCAGATCTGACCTCCACTTGCTGCAGCTTGCAAGGAAAACCTAATCCTAAATAGGATCATCGCTGTAGTTGAAAGATGAGCTTGGAAAAATGCCTAATAGTGGATGAAATCAGCAAGACTCCTCCAAGAAATCCTCAATGGAAGAGATGGGATCCCTACATAGGAACTCCCAAGTGCTAAGAAACACTATTCTCAGCTAAACAATAGAGAATGATATTTGTCTAAACAGACAAGATACTCATAAATATGCACAATCAACAACCTTCTCTTTCTGCCTCCCTCTTCCTTTTATAAGATGAAAGCCTTGTCAAACCCTAAACCACCTTGATGAATTAGCTCCTTTCACATGAGGGGCCTCCATATAGAACTGCGTTGTCCCTCCATGTGGTACATTGTATCTAGACAACGCTATAGATTTGGTCAAGTTTGACCTAGTCTCATAGCTCAAACCCCTTTCACACCTGCAAGTGATTTGTTTACATGGCCCAGATTTATCCCTGTTCATATGGTCATTGATTTATTCATTCTTTTAAGGAGTTTTACATGTCCTCCTTTATTCATCTATTCATGCAACAGAAAATGAGACAAAAATGTATATTCCTCTTAGCTCAGGCTAAGTAGGAATATTACAGTCCTCCCCTCCAAAATGTTTCTTGTCCTCAAGCAACTGATAGGGTGAGTTTTGTAGTACTCCTCCTCCTTCATTGGTGACACCATCAAGGATCAAGTCCTCCTCATAAACCAAGTGTTCACCAAGCCAACACATCATGAATTGTTCCTCCAAGGTCATCACAAGACGTACATAGTCCATCCCACAAGGAGTGAAAAATTCAATAGAAATAAACATGGCTGGAGAAATGCTTTCTCTAAAACATGTAGCATGAGCTACATAGAGAAGTTCCATTCCATGTGGTACATACAAACTGCCCATCCTCCCTCCATACAATCCCATAAATATCACAACTATGTCATCCAAGTATGGAAGAAAAATTACATATAAACTATTATAGGTCAATTTGGGCACCATTCCCAATGACCTGGTTAACTAGGCATCATCTCCAGGACTAGTGATCAAGGGTCTATCATTCCCTATCATCTCAGTTACTACATGCCCTAAGACAGGAAACAACATAAATCAAACAAGACTTTCATCAAGCAAGGGTTTCCATGGTTTGAAGCTTATTATTTAACATATGAGAGCTGACCAACGTAGGCTCTAAGGGGCCTAAGTGTGTTGCATATGTAGGTAGCCCCATTAAAGGCTGCTCTGCAGAGCACTTCCTGACATTCAAAGGTGCGTTGGTCACATTGGGAGCGAAATTCTCATTGTTCCGAAATCTCCACTTGACTAGTGTCTTCTAGAAGGGTTCACATGTGTCAAGCGTCGAATCCAAGTGTCCATTTGAAATCTACATGAATGGAAACATGTATTGCCTATTTTTGGAATTCTATTGATTTCAAAACAACCTACAATTCATCTATAAATTGAACACAGATCTAAGTGTTTGAGGAGGAAGAATTTGAGTAGAGAAATGCTGGAGAATTTTCAATTGAGATTTTGATTTGTGGAGCTGCTGCTAGAGAGATTTATGCTGTGATGGGACTTGGGAAATCTTCTGGAATGTCACTTCAAATCAGTCACTAGGTTGTAACCTCTCCTTCTATCATCAATAAAGAGTACTTCTTGTTTTTCCCTACATGCATCTATGTTAAATTTTATTTTCCATATTGTAAGATCTTGGTTGATGAATGTAGTTTATGCTTAACCGATTTAGCTAACTAGCTTGAATAGATATCTATATTATTTCATCTTCTGTTGTTTCAGTGTTCTTTCTTGCAGGAAGCATTCAGCCAACAAAACTGCTTGAATTTGAAGTTGTAGCAGAAGCGACAGAAAGGAGTCATTTGGAAGCAACTGAAACAAGTAAGCGTCCAATCCTCTCTGTGTATCTGTTATGAGTTAGGAGAAATGGTAGTATAGTATTTCACCTATTTTTCTAGGCTAACACCTTCCTAGGGAAGTGTAATTTATCCATAGATTACAATTATGGCCCAACATACACAAACAAAAATTTGAGTTTTAGGAGGTGGGTCAAAATCCCACATGTGATGCCAGTGCAATGCATCTCCTGCCTGCATTAGATCAAGGTGTGGCAAGTGGCATTCCCACCACACATTTGCTGCATGATTCATCTTAACATAGTTGAAGATGTCAGATATGTTTGGTTCCTTTGGGAAGCACCCATCATGAAAAGGAATCTCCCTTTGCACAACAAGGGAGTGGCTGAGTTCATAATTTCTATTGGCCCACCAAAAGCCATGAGATCTACATGATATATCAATCCCTTTAGGAGTCATGGCCTGCAAAAACATGGTAAAAGAATGTGATAAATCAGAAAATGAAACTTTCTTTGCATGATCAGATCCTTTACCATCATAGTTCCTCATACACATGGAGTTGTGCATGGGCATTCCCCCTCTCCCAAAAGAATGAATAAATGGTTGAAATGACTCTTGCATAGAGTCCATTGGCTGTCCCAACTCCACATAGATCATGCACTCTTGAAAGTGCTGATGTAGTTCCTCTCTCAAGCCTTCCCAATCAAAGCTCCTCATGATCAGGGTGTAGATCTTCATTGACTGCATATGGCTGAGAAAGAATTCTTTGTGTGCCCCTTGTAGTATCTTCTGCTTGAGCTTGGAAGCTCTAGAAAAAAATACATTACCATGATGATAGATGACTCCCCCTTGGAATAAGTAGCCCTCTTCTTGCTGCATGTCATCTAATATCATACATGTGTGGAGATATTTGGAATAATCTACAAGTAGTTGAGATTTCCAGTACAGGTCCACACTTCTCAACAATGACAGCGTTGATGATACATCCATGGGATTGTCTGTCATGTTACTGATCTCCTCTTTGACATATCTCATGCCAAAGATGTGTGTTGGAAGGTAGATCCTCCCATTCTTCTCCTCCCACAACGCAGATCTAGAAATGAGAGGGGGTGATAGTGGTGAAGGGAGAAGATCCCCCTCACTCTTGAGCTATCCCAAGCCTCCCAGCACTGTAGTGTGGTCTTCCATTGCTCCAATCCCTCCTGGATATAAATTTGGAGAAGCACTTTGTGAGGCCTCCCTCACAAGATCTGAATCTGGTGGCCTCCCAGGTGATTTTGCACTAGATAGGAATGTCCCATGCAAAATTCTCATGAACATAAGAGAATGGACTGTGATATCCTTGCTTCCACTGTGAAAATCCATCTCTGTTGTTTGTGTGGAAGTGCTAGGTGAAGGGCGGGTATACATGTCACAGATCATTTGCAGTTTACCACTCTTCATGTCCACCCATTCCATTTGCAAAGCCTTCTAATCAGTGGTGACTTTCCCCAATGTAATCAACCATTGGACACCCAAAATGATATTGGTATCTGGTATGTCAACTACAAAAAATTGATCCACCAAAGTGTAGGACCCCATAGTGGCTGAAAGTGATGGGATATAGTGCATGCATTGAATTTTCCTATCTCCTAAGACTAATACAGAGAATCCCTCAAAATTATTAGTGGGTATTTCCCTCCTCTACACAAGATGAGCATCAATAAAGTTGTGGGTTGCCCCACTGTCAATTAGTACAGAAACCCTCTAATTCATGGTTGAACCTTGTATTCTTAAGGTTAAGTACTTAGGTACTCCTCTAAAAGATGCAATAGTTCCTCCTATTGGAGCAAAGGCTACATTACCATCTCTAGATGGTGTTGGACCTCCCTCAACATTGTCAGCGCTATGACATCCTCTTGGTTCATCATCTCCTTCTTCCTCCTCAAAATTTGAGAAGAATTCTATGTAGTGTGCTTTCCCAGCAGCGCATCTATGTCCAGGTGCCCATGACTCTTGGCAAGTGAAACATAGTATCTTCTTTCTCAGCTCCCTCCTGACTTCAATATCAAGAGGCTTCTTGAATGGTCTCTCTTCCTTCCCTTTAGAAAGGTAAGGGGCCTTGTTCTGAAAATTTTCCTTTGCTTTTGGCAAGGTATCTTGGAGGTCTCTAGCCCTCTCAATGGAATCATGCAAAGTGATGGGCTTGGTAGATTTAACCAACCCATGCAAAGGTTCATCCAAGGCATCGTTGAACATGTACACCCTCCTTGCTGTAGACAAATCAGGAACCATAACAGATAATCTCAGAAACTCAGATATATAAGTTTCTGCATTTCCTAATTGCTTTGAATTTGCAAGGCTCATGAAAGGTGCCTCTGGATCCTTCATGTAAAACCTCTCCACTAGTCTTCTAGTGAATTCAGAATAGGCAGTCACATTGGCATGACCCAATGTAGACAACCCATGGAACCACCAATTGTGTGCTTCACCTTCAAAGTGCAGCGCTGCAATCTTGATGGCTTCAATATCAGGGAATTTATTCAACTGAAAGTAGATATCCAACTTTTTTACCCATGCCTTGGCAGAACTAGTGGATGACCCATCAAACTTTGGCAAAAATAATCTTCCCATAGAGTGATGTCTATCATGATTCTGAATGAATCCACCATCTCTATATTGATGCCATGGTCTTCTTTTGTCCTTAAGGTGACAAAACTCTTGAAAACTCAAGTGGTCCTTGAATATCTGATTCTGAGACTCATATTCCTCAAATTAGTCTTCAAGGGATGCTTTCTCTTGAGGCCCTTCATTCTCCATAGCCAAGAAAGTAGGCATAGTAGAGCTTTGTGGAGCTTGTGGAGCTTGTGGCTAGTTCACTGGTTGATCAATCCAGTGATGAGACATGCCAGAACTTTCCCTAGGATGAAATCTCCCAGGATATTCTTTCATCCTGTCCATTCTAATCTCTTTGATCTCTCTAGCAAGATCTTGCACGCCTACCAAAATAGTTCTTGCAAACTCTTCTCCTTATTTATCACTTCCAGATTCAGGGGCTTTCCCCTTGTCCTGATCATCATTGGTGTAATCAAATTTATTATATCCTCTATGAAGATATATCCTCTATCAATAAGAGGCTCATATTCTCCTGAAGCCATATTGGTTTCAGATCTTCAATGATAAGCACAGGCTGTGCCAAGAAAGAAGCTCTGATACCACAATGGGAATGCACAACAGTGCCTGCTGAAATAACAAAATTATGGGAAATATGTGCACTGAAATAAGTTTGTAGCTCCTGGATCCCTTATATCAATGGATCTGGGGTCTATATCTAAAAGGAGAGAAAAAACAAATCAAACTAGGTGTGGTAAACAGATCTCCCACCACCTAGTCTAGTTGAAAAACACCCAAAGAGAGGGGCTGAAACTATGTACAACAAACTGCTTCAGAAATAATGTAGTTTTGGAAAGCATGAGCAGGAGGCCATCAATAAATATCAAATTTTAAATATATAGCATCAAATAAGATTTATATTGATTCTCTTACATTATACAACAGAATATAGAATACAAGAGAGAAGAAAATCTTCAAAAAACAAGGCTGCAACACATGTATTTACTACAAAATGGCTTAACAACATTATTTTATGGAGCTACAGCAGCTGTATGTTACACTTCAGATCTAGAGAATATATTTATACAAAATATCAAATCCATTTCAAATCTGTACACTAGAAAGGCTCTATTATAAGATCCCCTTTGGGTTTTGATCAAATCATGCAATACAAAGAGTAGATCTGAGTTTAAAGTGGAAGATCTGCAATATTATTCAGAAATTTCTAAAGATTTTTTACAATAATAACATATCAGATCTATACATAACATGGATCAACAATCTAATCCATGGATCACCAAAGTGAAAGGCAAAGCCCAACACTAGAGATCTCTTCTCAAAAAGGGGATCAAAACACCCTGCAAAACCTCCACTGAAAAAAATGCAGTCCTGGAAGGGAAACTACATTGTAGCTTGTAGCACTGGGTTGGCATGATGCCAAGATGTGAAATATCAGCTCCAAAGGTTCAGAACTCTCTTTCCCATGGGATAGAATACTTTTCCAGTGAAAATAAGTCCTGAAATGGCCTTGATCTGAGCAGATATGACCTCCACTTGCTACAGCTTGCAAGGACAACCTAATCCTAAAAAAGATCAGCACTGTAGTTGAAATATGAGCTTTTCCAAATGCTTGATAGTGGATGAAATCAGCAAGAATCCTCCAAGATATCCTTAATGGAAGAGGTGGGATCCCTGCATAGGAACTCCCAAGTGCTAAGCAGCACTATTCTCAGCTAAACAACAGAGAATGGTATTTGTCTAAAAAGACAAGATACTTAGAAATATGCACAATCACCAACCTTCTCTTGTTTCCTCCCTCTTTATTTTATAATATGAAAGCATTTTCAAACCCTAAACCACCTTGATGAATTAGCTCCTTTCACATGAGGGGCCTCCATCTAGAACTGCGATGTCCCTCCATGAGGTACATTGTATCTAGACAGCACTATAGATTTGGTCAAGGTTGAACTAGTCTCATAGCTCAAACCCTTTTCACACCTGCAAGTGATTTGCTTACATGGCCTAGATTTATCCCTGTTCATATGGGCATTGATTTATTCATTCTTTTCAGGAGTTTTACATGTCCTCCTTTATTCATTTATTCATGCAACAGAAAATGAGACAAAAATGTATATTCCTCTTAGCTCAGGCTAAGTAGGAATATTACAGTGGAATTTATTAACTTGGTTTGATTTTGCATATGGTTAATAAGATATAATTTTCTCTTATCTTTGATGACTAATTATACTTGTTACTATGTGGCTTTAATGGATTTTCTACCATTGTTATCTATCTTGTTATATGCTAGTTATAAGCATGGTTTTATGAAAAATTTAAGTATGAATCTTATCACATTTTAATTAATGAATGTTTGGTTAATGAATGCATAATCTAATTTGTGTTGTGAAAAATATTGTGAGAAGGAATTAATCCTTCTTGTTAAACCTCAAATACTTTTTAGATCCATATGTTCATATATGCATTCATGTTCATCAAGTATTTGATGGAATGCCAGTCCTGGATGGGAGGGTTCAAGTCAAGTGCTTGTTCAAGTTTTGGTTTGGAGGCTTTGTTTCTATGTTATTAATAATTTATGGAAGTAATTTTGAGTTTTGGGCAAGAGCCTAAGTCCTAGCCGTGAAAAAAAGGCTGGAAAAATTCGAGGTCATTGGCATAAAACTGACTATAAAAATCCATGGTCGCTGGGAAGTGGGCATATGGGAGTGACTAGAAGGTTACAGTCACTTTGAGGCTTTGACAAGAGAGTGATTGAGGCTCTAGGTCAGTGAACAAGAGAGTTAATGCAGGGGTTGGACACTTGGAGGGGTTGGGTAGCTCCTAGAGGTCCTGTAGCACCTATGGGAGGTCAATAAATTCTTAATTTGTCGACTCCATTTTCTTAAGGTAATATAGGAGGTTGGGTCTTATCATAGTGACCTTTAGCTCATATTTACACTGGAAAAATTGGTGAAAGTGGGTAAATGTGGGAGGAGGAGGTTACAAGGTGGTATCAGAGCGGGTTTCCCTCTATTTTGGTAAAAATATGATGTTTTAAAGGCTATGGTTGTCATGCATGGGGTCATGGTATAAAGTTCGTGCAGTCATGAATGGTGTTTTTATATTGATATGATTATGATTATACATGTATCCTGCTAATGCGGACTGACTTTGGATATTAGACAAGCCTCCCCTGAGCATAAATGAGGCATGATTTTGATTTTGGTATCTATTTGGTTTATTTGACATGGCCTACTTGTATGAAGAAGAGAATCAAAGATGTCAAGAAAAATGGTAGACTACATTTCCCGCTACTCTGCCTACAGATAAGTTAGGTAGCAACGAGATGAGTAGTCTCTTGGTATAGTAGATACATTGAGGACTTTGAGGGCAGGGATCAGAAGTTGCAAAGAAGACAATGATAGGTTGGTTGAGGCTTAGGAAAATTAGGTAGAAGTGAATGCAACAATTCTTCAGAGCTTTTCAGAATTGTAGAGACAGGGACAGTTGAGGATCAATCAATAATAGGAAGAGAAAACTAATGGAGCCTATGGTAGTATGTATTAGTACATATATAGGTTAGATAAAGGAGATATAGTCAGAGATGGAAAATCACTAGATACACCCAACAAGAGGACTGGTATGTATGGGCATCACTCTAGCTCCCCATCCAGGAGACATCATCATAGTCATCACCACTATCATCCTTATAAGAGGAGTGAGTACTTTCTAGAGGATTTCAAGAAAGTCAAGCTTGCTAAATTTGATGAAGAGATGAAGAAGTCAAAAGATTCAAATGCATGGTTGCTTGGGATGAAAAAATTATTCAAAATTCATAACTATTCAAAGAGAATGAAATCCAAAGTAGCTACCTTCAGTCTCAAAGGGAAATCAAATATTTGGTGGGAATATGTGGACAATTTCAAGCGCATTCGAGAAGAAGAGTTGGTTTGGGATGAGTTTGAGAGACTCCTTAAGAAGAATTACCTATCTAAGAGATACTATGATGAAAAAGATAAGGAATGTTATGAGCTACAGATGGGTTCCATGATAGATGATGAGTATACCAGTAGGTTCCTAGAGCTATTGAGATATGTTACTTATCTCAAGGATGAGAAATAAAATATTCAAAGGTTCGTTAGTGGGTTTCCAGTAACAGATAAAAATCGGATTGAGTTTGATGAGCCTCGGTTGTTGGATGAAGCCATCATGAAACTTAAGCATTGTTATGAGTAGTCTAAGTGTAAAGCTAAGACTAAGCACAATTTGAAGGGAAATAAAAAGGTTAAAGGAAAGTGGCCACCAAAGTGGGGAAGACCTCAGGATGCAAGTGACAAAGAATTTTTTTCTCCTCACAAGAAGTTTAATGCAGTTGATAAGGGAAATGGATCACAACTTGGAGAGGAATAGAATAGAGGTGATGGTCGTGGACCATCCTAGTGCTATAATTGTGGCAAAGATCATCACAAGAAGGATTTTCCACTATACCAGGGTGGCAGGCCTCATATCTGCAGTGCTCAAGAGGCACAAAAAATTGGGGAAGTGGGCCAAAATATTCCATGGCTTTATGTAGTTGTGGGAAACAAGAAGACAGATCATCGGGCATCCATTATTGAGATGGAAGGTAAGCTTTTTCCTTGAGTTATTTATATTTTCATTGACCCTGGATCTAATTATACTTATGTTAATCCTAACCTAGTGGATAAGTGTGGTTTGAGAAAACAAGTGCATGCAGAGTCTTGTTTGGTGCATTTGGCTACATGTACTAAGAATAGAGTTCATAATTGGGTAAGATATTGTGCATTTGAGATGAATGGTATGCCTACATCAATGCACCTAAATGTGTTTCAATTGGGATCATATAGCATGATTTTTAGTATGGATTGGTTGTGCCTTTGTGGTACCAAAGTAGATTGTTCTTACAATTCCATTGAATGCCTAGATGATAATGGGGAAAAGAGAATCTTGCAAGGAAAGAAGAAGCCTACATCAGTGAGGATGGTCACTGCTATGCAAGCTAAGCAAAGTTGTAGGAAATGGTGTGTGATGTTTGTAGTTCATATTTATAGTGACAAGGGTAAGGATGTAGAAATATTCCATAGGTACCCTGTATTACAACAATTTTAGGATTTGTTTTTGGCAGAGATTCAAGAGGTTCCCCCCCACAAGGAAGTGAACTTTTCTATTGAGTTGGTACTAGAGGTAGCACCAGAATCAAAGGAACGTTACAAGATCAACACACCAGAGTTAGTAGAGTTGAAGTTGCAGCTGAAGGAAATGCTTGATAAGGGATATATTAGGCCAAGTATATTTCCCTAGGGTGCACCAATATTTTTCATGAAGAAGAAGTATGGTACTCTCATATTGTGCATTGATTACAGACAAAAAATCAAGGTAACCATCAAGAACAGGCACCCATTTCCGAGGATTGATGACTTGTTTGACCAGTTGAAGTGAGAAACGATGTTCTTGAATATTGACTTGAGATTAAGATACCATCAGGTACACATCAATCAAGAGTACATCTACAAGACTTCTTTCAGCACTAGGTATGGGCATTATGAGTTTTTTGTGGTTCCTTTCGGTTTGACTAATTCTCTAGTTGCTTTCATGTGCTTAATGAATGGTGTGTTGCTCCTTATTTGGACAAGTTGGTGATTGTATTCATTGATGATATATTGATATGAAAGCCATTACCCTAGATTGGTTACCAGTAGTGGTATTTTTGTTCTCGTTATGACCCATGATCATGGTAGGTAGGCTCGTAATGATACCTCTTATCCGTGAATTAATCTGTCTTATGAAAAAAACTCTAATTATAATCAACCTTAAATAGGTTACTTAATAGTTGGGGAGGTCATTCTACCCCTTAAGAGCATGGGATGGCATGAAAAATTTGTAATTACTAATATTTATTGGTTGGTCCTTCTACCCCGAAGACTCATTTTAAAGAAAACGTCTTAGATAATGGCTAAAAAAAATCCTCAAATTGATCATGCCAGGTTTCTTATGAAAGCTTGTTAGGGTTTTGTAGGCGTGGTACACCATAGGAGGATTCTCATCAATACCTTCGAAGATGAACTTGAAAAGGTTTCCTAGATGATATTTTTTTAGAATGAATAGGTTAGAAGTGTGTTAGGAAGTATTAAACATAGCTCTAACAATACCCCTCATTGACATATTGGTAAATAATCAAAGCAACTTTAAAAAATATGAGGCATTAAGAGTGAATTTCTTCAATGACAAGTCTTACCACAAGAGCGCTTAATGACAAATATTTCAATAGCTGTGCCTTAGGGAATCAAAACTTCAAGAGTGTTTTTATACAATTTTATTTCAGATGGCATATTTATTCATTTATCTTATATGACCCTACCCTATTTTAAAGGGAGGAAGATCACTTTTAAGTGTAGGTGTACTTCCAATGTAGCCATGTGCATAACAGAATGCTAAATATATGCACACTTAGTTTTAAAGGATAAACTTCGAGACATACCAAAGTATGAGCAACCAGTTGCTTTAATAGATATGGTCACAAGAGTTGTCGAACGATAAGGGAATTATGTGTGTTGATGACTGATTGAACCAAGATTCAATGGGATCCACATATTCATGATTCTCCAATTGATGCAAGCTTTCCAAAACTTGATAATCACTCTTAAAGAGGTGTAAGGGATCTGATGAAAGAAAAAATAAAAATCCCTCAAGTTTGGGCTCAAATATCTTCTTTTCAGGTTGATAAGAATGGTTGAGAGAGATTCTATGGTTTTGAGTTTCAACGACAATTTTGGAATAGGTTCCAATTATAGATTGTTCCTTTAATGGTATTTTAATCAAGGCTTCTTCCCGAGATATAGGTATTGTGGTAATGTGGGAAGTTTCGAAATTCACTCCCTTCCTCAATATGGAAGATATAACATTTCGATAAATAGGGGAATAAATGAGAATAATAGGTGTTTCAAATTGTTTTTCAACTTATTGGTTTGGATTAGGGGGGCTATGGTTTGGGCTAAGGCTTAGACTAGGCTTAGGATTTGGGTTAGGGTTTGGGCTAGGGTTAGGTTTAGGGCTTGAATTAAGCTTAGGGCTGGGGTTTAAATAAGGGCTAATTCTAAGGTTTGAATGTGGGCTAGGTTTAAGGTTTGAATGAGGGCTAGGTTTATGGTTTTAATTAAGATTTTCATGAGGGTTAGGTCTAGGGTTTAAATTAATGTTTTCACTAGGGTTAGGATCAGGGCTAGGGTACAAGTAAGTATAAGGAGTAGGGTATGTATTAGGGTAAGGGTTAGGGTATGGATTAGGGTAAGATTTCACAGGTAACTGGGACCATGGAGGAGAATGACTTGATAGTGCATTGAACAAAAATTGTGATTTTTCTTGTTGATTAAGTAATTGATTTTGCATGAAATAATTCTCTAGAGAAGCATATACAAACCACTCTTGAGGACAATGGGATATCTAACTCGAAGAAGAAGGTCAAGGATGGGGCCACTGTGGCCATGAAGAAGGGTATTCAGTTGGAGGAGGATTAAAATTTTTCCATGAAATTGAAGGGTTATAAACATGCTGAGGAACCTGCTCAAGAGAATAAGCATTAATCCAAGTATTGAATGATGATAAGTTTTGATTTATACCTGGAAATTCATTTGATTCCTTACTTGATTTTCTGAGTACCTTTAGTAATCTTGGTAGTGATGGACAATGTTCTGCTGAATGAGCCTCCTCACAAATTCTGCAAAATTTTAGGCTACTAAGTGGACACTTTCCAAGGAAGTGTTTCTTCATACAATTGGCACAAAAAATTAGCAGTGGTTCTTCATCCTTCTTATGTTCTTCCTGCAAATCATCCAAAGTTGAAATCAAATATTTAATAATATTATTTTTATGTTCAAGAAAAATATTAAATTTTTCACTTTTGAGTTCTTCATTGGATGATCTCTACGACGACATCAAAACTCCTCACTGAATGATTCCTCAAAATACCATTTTCTTGTTTTTAATAAGCCAACTAGTACATTCATCAACACATGAATAATGTATATATACGCAGGGGGTTCTTACAACACTGGAGAAAATGAAAAAACTTAAAATAACCAAGTTGTGTAGGAAATAAATAAATTCAAAGAACATAAATGTTCAAGAGAAACTAGGTAAAAAAACAAACCAAATGCAACAGGTCACCAAGATCAATCTCCTGAGTGCCTCCCCGAAAACGACACCAAAATGTTGGGAGTAGTATAGGGCATATTAATGGAACAAAATGTAATTGTCAATCTAGGAGTTCGTGAACTTTGAGGCATAGCACTGGAAATGCTAGAGAGAGCCCCCAACAACCTGCAAATAAAACTCTAGTCTACATTTCCCATCAATCTCAAAAGATTAAATTGAATCCTGCACTTCAAAGGAAACTTGAGAAAACACAAATCCTGACAATTTAAAACAAGCTTCGATCAAACATTGGAAAAAGAAAAGGAAAACTTGCACTATTAGAAATTACGAAAGGAAATCCTAATTATTGGTAAAAAAAAGGTAAATCCTAACTATTTTTTGACTGGAAACCAAGTAATGCTTGAACAACATAAAAAAGGAAGATCGTAAATGTTGAAAGAAATTCAAGATCATTTCAAAAACATTCTTTGTGTAAATCAAATTAAGAAAGAGAAGAACAAAAAAAAACCTCATAACAAGTTTGCACTAATTCTGACTCATCTATCTCTGTGTAACAAAATCCTTTAAGAAATTAAAGTACATTCACTATGTGGGGATAAGATCAGAACAAAGAAAAACTCTCTCTCTCTTTGTATGAGTTTGAATGAATAAATTCCTTGCAAATGATAATAGGGAAGAGAATTTTTGTTTATGGGAATAAAAGAAGGAAGTAAATGAATAATAGAACCATGATCTTCCAATCTTAATATGATAGAGTTTTCACCCATCAATAAATGTTCTCAACCATGATTATAAATGATCAAATAATAGAAATATGAGACCTTCGTTGCTAATGTATGAACGAGTATGAGTATGTAGCTTCAGAGTTTTTTAGAATTCAATTTATTCATTCATCAATTCTCAATCCATAAATATTTACCTCAGATAACAATCGTTATAATTAAAGTGAATTCGAAAGATAGGATTAAGTCTTGTATTTCTGGAATACAAGGCCAGAAGTTCCCATCATTGATTAATATTACACAGTCAAAAATTGTAGAGGAAAGAACTCCTAAAACAAAGCATTTGGATTTTGAACAACTCGCTTACCTTGTGCACCATGATGTGATTCAGAAATAGACAGATTGAAGGGTACTTAACAAAAAATTCATAACATGAGGTTGTGAAATTAAAATCAAGTAACAAAGTGTCGAGAAATCAAAATGTCGACCAACATAATCAGAACACTTTGTGGAAGGAAAGATACACTAATTTGACATAAATGACACGCAATCAATAAAGCATTTGGTATAAAAATCCATTATGTTCACAAAAGAAATCTTCTTAGCGTTACACTCAAAGCATGACATAGATAAAAAAAGGCTGATAAATTTTTTTTGGAAAGAAAATATCTTGATCTAGTTATACATACACTAGTCACACAGTAAATGATAAATTAAACACAGTCACTCAACAAACCATAATCCAACCTAATCCTGAACAATTCAGAGTGGTATTGAGCTGGTCTGGTGGCTAATCCAACTGGCTCGCACCCTCTGTCAATGATCTAGTTCACACAAATATTATAAACATGAAATTTTTAATCAAATTAAAAAGAACCTGACATGAGGTGATCCAATTAATCTTGAAAATGCAGTATTTACATGGTGCAGGCATAGATCAGACTCCAACAAATAAAGGGAGCGATACACATATTGACGATACTCGCGTAATGTTACATTGGGACCGTCTCCTCCCCTTCTTCATCATCATCCATGTGATCTCTGAGTTTATATAGATATTGAAATTACTAATCGGGCTATTAACAAGCCAATCAAAATACAAAAGGAACACATTACAAATCGTAACAATTTTCCATGGATAAAAATTGGATTTGGTTCTGGCGCAACTTGTTGCAAGCAAAACTACCCTAAGATCTGGGTTGAGGGACCTAACAGAGCGGAAGGCATAAAATCACAAGAAGCAATCAAATTACAAGTCCTAATTCTTAAACTAGTAAATTAGGGATATGTGACCTTAACCGTATGTCCTATGTTTGAGGTCGTTCCTATAGGGTGTAAACCCTCTACTACTCCTCGTGCTTCAAAACCTGCAACTCACTCAAGACAAAGCACCGAGACTAGTTGTACAACATATATATCCTAAATGTTAGTATGTTAGATCATATAAAATCACAAAAGAATCATGAAATAATGATTACAAGATCATTAACATGTATATGAAACATATAAGAACATGACATCAAGAATGGGAAAAAGCTTATTTTATTGATGTATGTAAAAATAAAGTGGAGATATCACCTGAAATTAGCCATGGCTCCAAGAGAAAACGTCCTCCGGATCTGTCCATCCCAAGCCTCAACAATATTCTTCCATAAGAGGTGCACAAAGGATGTCACATAAAGGGGGTGAACATCAGAAGGAAACAAGGGTTTCCTGAACTTGGGAAGTGTAGGAGGCACATGGATAATCAGAATTGATCTGGGCTATAATAGGCTATAGTATCAATAACATTCTATCTCCTCCCTTAGTCCTTCCCAATGAGGTGTATTTATACTTCCTCAAATCATTTTTTCAGTGGGGAAACAGTTTGGCCACGGGCTGGTGTAGGTGGTCTTCACGTAAAATCTATAAACCCCACCCAATTAATAGGGAGTTTATATTTTTTTTATATTTTAAATTGTATTCACGGGTTAGATATGAGCGAACCCGTGTCTGCACGTGTAAAAGTCTGGGAAAAGTCACGTATGGAATTCAAAATAATGTTTTTTAAGAAGTTGACCAATTTTGAAAGGAAAGGGCTTCCCAAGGCCAATACATAAGTCATCAAGTATATAAAGGTAATAAATTATGCTATAAAAAAATTGAATGTCGAATAGAGGAGCTAAATTTGGTACATGAGGGACTATTTTGGTAAATGGCTCCTCTTTTCTTTTTTTGAGGCTGATGGTGAACAAAGTGTGATTTTGACCAAAAATTACTTCCTAAAACATCCTTGAAATACTATTCAAACTGTCAGCTAAGTAATGTCCTTAAAATTTGAATAATTAAAATAGTTTATGCATTCCTTGACTCCAGTGCAAGAACGTGAGGGAAGTGCAAGAACTTGATGCGTGGTGTAGGAACATGAGTGCAGTGAAGGAACCTGATGCGTGGTGCAGGAACTCTTTTGAGTGCGAGAAATCCATAGTAAACTGGTGCAGGAATCCCAATTAATATAGGAATCTGCTGCATAGTACAGGGAGGTGAATGCAGCCTTCAAGCCCTTTGGCATATGCATAAAAATATAATCAACTTTGTATGAACCTGAAAACACACAAACTATTATTAATTATGCTTTTAATGCTTAAATCTCATTAAAAAAAGGGAATCATGGCAAACAGTAAATACTTACTCTATTATATTTGAGAATGCATAAAACCACGACAATAACCATTAAAACTAAAAAAAAGCATGAGGGATTTCGAGTAAAAGGTGATATAAAGAAAGACAAAACAGAGGCCTAACACTTTGAACAAAAATTAACACTCGATCTATCTTTCTCTAAATCCTTTTCTAGCTCCTTTTTATGTTCTTTTCTCTCTCAAAAATTTCCATCTAAAAAATCTTATGCATTGGAGCTAACAAAATTATTGAAAAGTATAAAATCTCTCTCTAAATATTCTATTGGGATCACCATCTTCTAAGACATGTTCAAGACATGTGCTTCTATATTTTAAATTCTCTCTTTTGAGTCATCCCTTGGATCGCTATTATACTCATCCATCATTGCTAGAGTTTGAAACTTATTTTTTGAAGCTAGTTTCTCTGTATTGTAATTTCCCGCAAAACCTCCAAAAATCTTCTCTAATACCAAAATGATTTATAAATTTTTATGAATATTTCATTAGAGAAGTTTCTCACAAAGAATCTTACAATTTTATGCAAACTCTTTGTTATGTGGTGCTTTACTTAAGCTTAATATTTACTACTACTAAGCTAATCAATCCAAAAAACACCCAAATAAACTAAGACTAAAATAACATATGTTAAAAAATTTACCACACCATCCACACAATGAATCTGTTGAAAAATGCAGCAAGAAATTCTCAATTTTATTTTTCCTTGATAAAATTGATAAAATTCAAATTTCCACATCAATAGACAACTTGGATGATGTTAACTTGAGTGACATGGATTGTGTCACCTAGTTTACTTAGTAAATTCGAGTTGGAGGAGTTATATTTCGGTTTAGCATGTGTGATTACTAGTTTTTAGCAATTAAGGGTAGTTATCTAAGGTTGTTTTTAGTTAAACTAGTTCCAATTGTTGGAAGAACTAGTGGAGGGTCAAGTTTTGCAGTGGGAATTCACTCAAACTCTGTGATAATCTAGTTAACTGATCAATCATCCCAAAATAGATAGTGCATGCAGAGAATTAAAGTTACCTAGTTGAGATAGAAATTCGAAGGTAGTGTAACATTAGTTGTAGACTAATTCTAAGTGTACATGTGTTGCATGCATTCAAATGATTAACCTAAGGGAATTGCACAATTAATTGGAGAAAAATTCCTAAAAAATAGGGGCTAATTCCTCAAGGAACAATGAAAGGAAATATGAGCTCAAGCAAAGGTGGAAATTGACTACGTCATTGTCAAAGGCCTTCAGTGGGTAGAGAGATAGGTTGTGCACTTGTAGGGAGAGCTCAGTGGAGTAAAATAATTGTATCACATATTTATTTCATCTGATTAATGCAAGAGGCATTTGGGTTTTTATTAGATTTCTTTCCCCGGATAAAAATACTTGTTGCATGTGTGATATTTATTCATCCATGTCTAAAATTTTGTTCCAAATTGTGAAATAATTTCCACAGAACAGTAGAGGAGATTTCTGTCTTGTGATTTTGAAAATATACAACATAATTTCTACATGGTACTAGAGCTATATTTACAATATAGTAGAAATTTGAACTTCTTTCTTAGAGGGTTGAATTTGGAGATCAGTGTTGCAGGTTTTATTTAGAACTAAGAAGATGGATTTTAGTGTACTAAGGATAGAGTATGCCTTGGAATGCACCTCAATTTTTTTTCATGGAAGGATCACATGGAGGCGGTATTGGATGATAATGGATTTCTAGAATACATCACTTTAGATGTTGAAAAACCATAAGCATATGATGCCAAGAACCTTGCTCAGTGGAAGAAGGATGTAGCCAAAGCGAGGAGAATCATATTGGAGGGAGTATGAGATAATATTGTCTTGAATATCAACTAAAAGGAAACTCTTTTTGCGATGTGGAAAACATTGGCATAATTGTTTGAGAATACTAGTGACCACAGGAAGTTGCCGCTCAAGGATAAACTTTGAAGTATCAAGATGCAAAAAAATGACACAATTCTGCAGTATCTGATCGGTTTCACATAGCTTCGTGATGAACTTGGAGGGGTCGTTGTTAATTTCACTGACTAATACTTGGTAAGCCTATCCCTTATAGAACTTTCCAATAGTGGGCACAACTATCAATATTCGGTGAATGAGAGGGAGAAACTACAGAATTGGGAGTGCTTATGGTCCAATTTGGTGCATGAGGAAATAAGGAAAAATAATAGATATGGGAATTCATCCAAGGTTGAGGATGAAGAAAAATTTTCATTGGTTGAAAAGGAAAAGAAGGGAAGAGGGAATAAATCCCAATCCAAACCAAAATCTAGTCAAGGGGAAAGAAGAAATATTTGTCGAAATCAAATTCTTCCATTGTCGTGAATTCGAGAACTATGCAATGAAGTATCCATAAAAGAAGGAAAGTAAGAATAGAGTTAGGAGGAGGAGTAGGTGAGGCTTTGGATTCACAGTTTGATCTTTACTTAATTAACCTCATTGCATGCCTGGTCAACATAGTGATGGGGAGTGTGTGGTACTTGGACTCAGGTGCCTCATTCGACATGATAGGGAATAGATATTTTTTCAGTGACATGGAAGATAAATACTTGTAGATGCAGATTGAGATGGGGGACCATGGAATGTATATCAAAACAAGGGTTGGTACAATCATCTTTCAGAGGGAGTCGATCTCCCCCCTCAGGCTTAAGGATGCCATGTCCATTCTAGGCCTAAATAAAAATCTCCTCTCCGTTGCAGTTTTAGAAGACTATGTATATGATGTCATATTCAATAAAGGAAAAGAATTCATGAGACACATAGACACATGATAGGTGAATCATATCAGGGTTCAGATGAAGAACCTGTAGAATCTAGATGTGGAGGATTGTGATGCATTGAACACAAAGGTGGAGAAGGTGTAGGGTCGCGATGTCAATGAACTTTGGTATAGAAGGCTTGGTCATTTTCGTCATGGTGCCATGAAGATAATGCAATAGATCACCACAGGCCTTCCCAAAGGATCACTTAAGTAGCAGGATGTATGAAAATGATTTACTTTGGGGAAGTACAAAAAATCCGCTTTCCATGATCGAGACAACAAAGCGCATGCAGTCTTAGAAAGGATCCACTCTAAGGTCTGCAGACCTTTCTCGACAACCTCCACTGCTAGGCACAAATATTTTGTCATTTTTATTGATGACTTCTCAACGAAGTGTTGGATCTTCTTCATGCGGAAGGAGGATACATTCTCCAAGTTTGTAGAGTTCAAGACACCGGTGGAAAAATAAATGGTAAAGAATGCGAAGACTCGGAAGAGCGACAATGGAGGTGAGTACGTGTCAAATGAGTTCAATTTTTTTTATGTAAAAGAAATAATTCAACAAGAGTTGATATCACCCCTCAACCCATAGAAGAACGGGGTGGCTAAGATAAATAATCATAGAATTGTGGGAGCAGCGAATGTGATGTTGCATGACCAAAGACTACCTCTGTAATTGTGGGCTGAAGCATGGAACACAACAGTCTATTTGCAAAACTTAAGTCGTCATCATATTTTTGGCTGGATTACACTGTAAGAGACTTTCTCGGGGAGGAATTTTAGTCTGTTGCACTTCAGGATCTTTGGAGCCTCTTTCTACTTCCATGTCTCCAAAGATGTCAAGAAGAAGCTAGAGCCGACAACATAGTTGGGGGTATTTGTGGGTTACACAAAAACTCCCCACAACTACCGTGTGTACATGTTATCACTTAGAATGACAGTGGTGTGAAAGGATGTAAAAATTTATGAAGATAAAGTGATGTGGTTCTCACTTGAGAGGGAGCTTCAGATCCCACCATAAGAGAAGCTTTTAGCTCCAAAGGAGGAACCTCAAGAAGTTGTGGAGCAACCAAAAATTGAATAGCATAGAGTGGAGACAACCACTCAAGAAGAACCATCCATAGAACATAGAAAAAGGACCAGGGAAGTTGAGATACTTGTGCAGGGTGCAAGGGAGAATTTGGGTGCTCCTTCAAATCAACACATGAAGAGAAGGTCACTAGATCAGTACACTAGCTATATGGCTATAATGACTAAGCTTGTAGAGATTGAACCATCCTATTTCGAGGAAGCAGTAGAGAAACCTATATGGGTTGATGTAATGGTGGAGGTGTATGAATCCATTGTAAGAAAAATGTTTGGAAATTGGTCACAAGACCAACGAATAAGTAAGTTGTAGGTTCGAGATGGATCTTTAAGGTAAAACATGCAAAATATGGAAGCATAGAAAGGTACAAGGCTAGATTTGTGGCCAAGGGGTACTCTGAAGTTGAAGGGATTGAATATGAGGAGACATTTTCTTCTGTAGCAAGGTACCCATCCATCAGATAAATTCTTTCTATGGCTGCACAAATGGTGTGGAAGATCCACTAGATGGACGTGAAAACATAATTCCTCAATCGATTTATTGAGGAGGAGGTGTATATCAAGCAACCAGAAGGTTTCGAGACTTTTGATTTATAGTATCATGTGTGAAGAATAATGCGAGTATTGTACAGACTCAAGCAAGAACCTCGTGCTTGGTACACTAGGATCGATAGCTATCTCATCGATTTTGGCTTCACCAAAAGTGAATCAGATGCAAACCTATATCATATTTTGGTAGAAGGTACATTATTGATTATTGTATTATATGTTTATGATTTTATTTTAAATGGTGATGAACAAATGATCAGATCTTGCAAGGAGGAACTTGCAAAAGTGTTTGAAATGAAGGACATGGGTATCATGCACTACTTTATCATATTAGAAGTGTGGAAAGGAGATGGGGAATTATTTTTCTCTTAGGGAAAGTATGCCAATTAGATTCTTCAGAGATCCTGCATGGAAAAATGAAAACCCATGGAGACTTCTCTAGCGACCAACTGGAGGAAAGAGGATTCCACTTCAGGTTAGGAAGTGGATGCTATTGTTTACCAACAGTTGGTTGGTTGAATCATGTATCTTGTGAACACACATCTAGATATGTACTATGCATTCAACTAGTTGATCGAAGCTATGGTTTAAGCAACCAAACTATTTTGGAGGGCAGTTAAGCATTTTCTAAGACACCTCAAAGGCACTACCCAGTTTGGACTATGGTACATATGAACATAGGGAGTGAGGCTACATGGTTTCATAGATGAAAATTTGGTATTTATTCCATCAAACTGTAAGTGTACATCAGGTGGAGATTTTAATGTTGTGTCCACAATGGTTTCTTGGTACAATAGGAAGAAAATATATGTGGCACTCATCTCGGGGGGAAGCAGAATACATAGTTACCAGTCAAACATCATGTGAGGCGATTTAGATGAGAAAGATACTTGTTGGATTGTTTGGTTAGATGATGGATCCAACTATGATCTACTGTGATAATCATAGTTGCGTCAAGCACTCTAAAAATATTATTTTTCACCATCTACATGATTATGTGCAGAGGCATATCATATTGTTGCAGTACATTCTAACAAAGGAAAAACATGTTGATATTTTGAAAAATGCCTTGTCAAGAGGGAATTTTGAATTCCACAAGTGTAAGATAGGGGTGCTTGATAATCCATTTCTTGTTGAGAGGGAGTGTTGAAAAATGAAGCAAGAAATTCTCAAAAAAAAATTGCCTTGATTAAATTGAGAAAATTTGAATTTCCACATCAGCAGACAACTTGGATGATGATAAATTGAGTGACATGGCTTGTATCACCTAGTTTACTCAGTAAATTTGAGTTGGAGGAGTTAGAGTTCATTTTAGCATATGTGATTTCTAATTTGTAGCAATCAAGTTTAGGCATCTAAGGTTTTTTTCAATTAAACTAGTTCCAACTATTGGAAGAACTAGTTGAGGGTCAAGTTATGCAGTGGGAATTCAGTCAAACTCAGTGATCATCCACTTAACTTATTAATCAACCCAAAATAGCTAATGCATGTATAGAATTTGGGTTACCCAGTTGAGATGGAAATTCCAGGGTAGTGTAACATTAGTTTTACACTAGTTCTGAGTGTACAAGTGTTGCATGCAGCTAGATGATCATCCTAAAGGAATTGTGCAATAAATTGGAGGAAAATTCCTAAAAAATAGGGGCTAATTCCTCAAGGAAAAGCGCAAGGAAAGAAGAGCTCAAGCCAATGAAGAAAATTACTAAGTTTGTGTCAGAGGCCTTCAATAACTAGAGAGATAGGTTATGCACTTGCAGGGTGAACTCAGTTGTGAAAAGAAATTGTATTGCATCTCTATTTCATCTTATTAGTGTAAGAGGCATTGGGGTTTTTAGCAGATCGCTTTCCCCAGATAAAAATACTTGTTGAACGTGTGTTATTTCTTCATGCATGTTTGAAATTTTTGTTCTAAATTGTGAAGTAATGTTTGTGAAATAGTAGAGTAGGCTTGTGTCTTGTGATTTTGGTTAAAAACTTCATGAGAAGTTACAAATCTACAACATAATTTCTACAAAATCATCCTCCACCATTAATCTAAAAAAAATATCTTTTGGTTTTAAAACATTTTTTTTAACTTTCATTTTAAATTTGTTTTGAATGGTATTATTATTATAAAATTAAAAAAAAAAAATGTTTTTTTCAATAGTAAGAAAACGATTTGAAATTATGTTTTTTTTTTCAATTTTGATTATATTCTTAAGTTTTTTTTGTATTTTATAAGGAATTATATTATAGAAAATAATAGAGGATACCTGAATTTTTTCTCTTTGACCTAGTGTTTTCTAGATATATCTAGAGGCTAAGTGACAAGTGGACACAAAAAATAACATAAGGAGAATATTCCCAAAAGGGAGATAGTATATTTCTTCTTGGAATTTTTAGTGCATCAAAACAGAGAACAATAAAAAGATAAGAACACAAGGTGTACTGGAACGTTGCGCCATGAAAATGCCAAAGTCTACCTGGAGAGGAGAACCTCAGCTAGATAATGCTCTAGTTGATCTTCCCATTTGAAAAGTGTAAGATTCTAGTAGTCCTCTTTATTGGGTTGAGGATGCATAACTGAGGAGGGTTGACCAAATGGTGTGGGGTGGGGGGGAAGTGAGTAAGTGAGGTGGGTGCCTTCAAAGTTGCTAACAGAGGAACCACTGCTACATGAAATCTATAGACCTGTTGGAGTGCGTTTAGTGATGCTACCAAACTGCTATGGAATGGGGGAGGGATGCTCACTAGTGTGCCCATAAGGTTGATTGTGAGTCTTAGAACCTAGCATGAAAGAGCTATTAGGGACTGAGAGGATGTGACATTCATAGTGGACATAGATGGAAAAGAAGAATTTTGAAGCTGCATGCCCAAAGTGTTGAGGACCATGTGTATCACAACTAGAGTGATAGTTAAGTGAAAAATTAGGTCTAGAATGTGACCTTCAAGCATTGTTGAAGCTTCTTCTTAATCCTTGAAGTGGAGACTAAGCACATTGCGAAGAGCCCATAGATCATCGCCTACAATGTGAATCTCCTAGGATTCGATGTCTACAATCAGGCATAAATTTTGTTGAGAAATACTAGCATAATTTTTTTTATTTCCCTACCCATGCCAGGGAGGGAGGGGTGTCCTACAATTTCCACTGCATCCTCTATGAGGGCAACTGTACTCCCTCACCATGGCTACCGAAATTTCAACTGTTACCTCACATCATCTATCATCTTTGGTCTTCTAGAAACTAGTTATGTGATATCCAATTCTATTAAGTTGGGATTCCCTAAAATGTAGTTCGTCTTGGTGATCATGTGGATAGGTGTACCAAGCCCGATGACCCATTAAATGCAAATATGATGTCTTATTTCCACCACATTTGTGCATTGGTCTATGGACATTGAGGAGCACATGCCATGGATGTCATTATTCCCCTAAATTAATCTCATTGACTGATTTGATCCTTTACATGGTTAATTCCCCTCATTGACGCATGAACACCTAGATCCAGGTATTTTTTTTAAGGTTATCTCCCACCCCCCCTGCCCACCCTCCCCCCCATTTTTTTTAATCAAGGGTGCATAGGGTTTAATAAGTTTTTATTTCTCTTTTTTTATTTAAAATGTGATTTAAAATTTTTTTCCCTCTTTCCCTTAAAAAAAGGCTCTTTCCCTTTGTTTTCAATGTTTTACCATTTTTAATCCCTGCGATGGATGACAATCCTGATTCAATCATGAGATGATGAGCTCTCCCAACATGCCACCACTTCCCGTTAAAATGTTTCTACGCCAAATAGAATCTTGTATAAACCTTGAAAAGTGTGACACAATGCAAAGAGTCATGGCTCATCATAATCAAATTAATGGGAAATTCAACATTATTATCTCCCACATGCATCCATCATTATGAATTATTTCATAGACTTATCTCTACAATGGTGGTGGTTGTTATTGATTTATAGAGGGAAAACTTCAAAATATATCCATGTTGGCCTAATATCAAGCTTTTCTCATATTCTAGGTAAGTTTCCCTTATTTCTATCAGACCTCTAGCTCCTTTATGCATTTTTATTTGATATGGTTTCTATAATTTCTTGTTGGAAGGTATCCCTTATTTCTAACCCCTAAAACGTAGCCTCCATCGCCTCATCTTTGGGTTCAACAAAGAGTGGTTAGGAAATCCTATCCTTAGCCACTATTATTTGCTCTCCTCCTTTATGGTTTCCATTATGTTTGACTTCCCTGTGGATTCTTCTCTCTAAAAAAATTTCCCCCTTCCACTTAACCCCCACTATGTTGTATATCATGCCACATCCAACCACCTTGATTGCATATCATGGGAGACATGGACATGAGAACCCCCCTCGGTAATGAGATTAGGCCAATGCAAAGGTATTTGTTGCAAACTACTAGAATGATACATCTAAAGGTACAACATAGGAAATTGATATATCTAAAAGGAAAGTAAGGATGTAAAGGTATTTCCTCTCAGACATAGAAGTGGAGAAATACATTAGGAAGTGGATTCCAGACTTGGGCAATACTCATTTGATACAAACACAATATATGAAAATAATTGACCTCTAATGGAATATTGTTAAACACATAAAATTAATGTAAAAAAAATAATATATAACGTGATTTTCATTTACTATACAGATGGCATACATTTATAATAAATTCTAATGACCCTTGGTTTACATATTCCAAGAGGTCTCTTCGACTCCATTGACTATTCAAATTCCACACCAACCCTTATCAGATTAGGTGTCCAACGTTCCCCCTTTTATCCGAAGGGATATATATGATTCCAAGTAGAGAGATATAATACAAAAATACAAAAATACATGGCAATAATAGGTTGAATGTGCTATCTGAGACGGTAGTATAAGGTGGGAGAACTTGAGGTCTCAACTGGTGGTGGTTTAAGGATGACCACTAACACTGGAACGCTTAGTGCAGTTCGTGGAACTCTTCCAAATCTCGTAAGAAGTTGAATTATTCTTCTAGAGGAAGTGCTCCCTATTTTTTTTAAAAGGTAGACCTTTGGGGTCTCAACCTAGAATTCTTATTGCTATTCCTAAAACTCTTCCAAATCTAGAAAGAAGTTGAAATCTTCTACTAGAGGAAGTGCTCCTTAATGATTTGAAGAGGGAGACCTTCAAACTGGAAAAAGGGAGGCATTCAACCTACGATGGTTTAAGGAAGGCCACCAACCAAAGACATGCTTAGGGGATTCTTTTTCTCTATCTACAACTTTGTGTTGAATTTTGCAACAAAAAAAGTGAAATTGGCATCTAGAAACAACATCCTTGATCCTAGTGAAAATTAAGCACCTACACTAGGTGGGGCCCACACAGGCTATTTTTAGGTGGATTTCTATTTATAGATGCATGAGAAAATTCTATTTATAGATTACGTATGATTTATAGATGTATGCGCAAGTTCTATTTATAGATTGCATGTCTATATATAGATGCATGTCGACTATTATTATCCCTTAATATTAGTTGGACAATAAACAATAATCTATTCTCAATGAGCACCTAGAAATAGTTAACTGAAGTGGAAAATCAGTTAGCTACAGGAATTTTGAGTTGAGTGGTTGGTTGGTGGGACATGTAGGTTGACTTGAGTTGTAACAGAGTGATTCTAGTTGTAACATAGTTGGAAGTGTAGTGGTACATTAGTTAATGCAAGTTGTAAATAAGTTTAACTCCGTTAAGTGATTTAAAGTCAGTTATGCTAGTTGTAACTAAAGATACACTAGTGAGAGATCAAGTGAATTAAATATTAATCAATTCACATGTAGTGATCTCACATGCAACTGATGTTTTTACTATTATTAATTGCATCCATGTCAGATCCAGTGGAGACCCAGTTGAGATGTAGGTGAAAGGGACATATTGACTATCAATTGTGACAATATCGGTTGCACACATGCAACCACACACACATTAGATGTGACGATGGGGATTGCGCAGTCAAGGCAGGAAAGATTCATTCATTCATGGGTTCTTTTCCATCAGGGATTTTGCAGTGGAGGCAGGCTGTCTGGAGGTAGTAAATTGGCAAACTTGCCAATTTTTGTATGACAATGTGATACAATTAGCTATTGTACTGAGAGCTCTTGGATTGGAGCTTTGTATGTAATTGTTTCATGATCCATGATATAATACATAATAGAAGATAGTGTGGTTTTTAGCTTTATGCTTTCCCTGTAAATTATCTATGTTATGTGTGATTGATCTTTCTTCATGATATTTCTATTGGCGATTGTGTTTTAAATTTTGTAGAAGCGATTCTGTATTTAACAATGGCATATAATTTTTAGATCAGGAGAATCCAGGAAATACATATTTTGTACTAAATTTTTACATGGTATAAGAGCACAAAAAATTGCAATTTTTAAGCAGAAGCTGAGTTTGTTGGTGGAAAGAATTCGAATTTGCGGAAATAATTTCTTGGTGCTACAACTGAGTTAACATTGAGATAGATTTCAATAGCTTGAGGTTAGAGTATGCACTTGAGGGCATCTCGAACACATTGCTTGGAAGGACATGATGGAGGTGGTGCTCGAAGATAATGGATGGAAGGAATTCATTAACAATGATGTTCCTAAGCCTACTTCGACAGATGTTGCATTACTTGATGCATGGCAAAAGAAAGTGACAAAAGCGAGGAGGATTCTGTTGGAAGGAGTACGAGACCACATTGTCTCAATCCTCCATGGGAAATCCACACCATATGCTATGTGCAAGGCTTTGACAGATCTATTCCAAAGCAACAATGACCATAGGAAATTGGCGCTCAAAGATAAACTCAGGAAGATCAAGATGGAAAAGAACAACACTATTCTGGTATACTTAACAAACTTTGTCCAATGTTAGGATGAGCTTGGGAGTGTAGGAATAAGTGTTTCTGGTGATGATTTGGTGAGATTAGCTCTCTTCGGACTTCCTAAGAGTTGGAATAGTTATGAAGACTCTGTCAATGGATGGGAAAAAATTCCATATTGGAAATGACTGTGAATGGATCTGGTGCAGGAGGAGTTCAGAAGGAACACTAGAGATGGCTCTTCATAAAAGCATGATGATGAAGAGGATTTTTCTTTGGCTTCCAAGGTGAAGAAGGGGAAGGGGAATAAATTCCATTCTAAATATGAGGGAAGTGAATATGGAAAGGAGCACAACATGTCCAAAGTGAAGTGCTTTCACTGTCACGAGCATGGAAATATTGCCACAAATTGTCCACAAAAGAAGAAGAACAAGATGGATGTTTAAGCTGCAGTAGGTGAGGCCCTTGCCTCGAAATTTGAGCTTTAATTCTTATTGATATCATGCATGGTGTCAAGTGCATTGGGATCGGGGTGGTACTTGGATAGTGGTGCTTCCTTTCACATGATGAGAGATAAGAATCTCTATAGAATTGATGTAGATGGGATTTATACAGAGCTTCTTACTGTTGGGAAGTGTGAGAAAGCCATGCAATTGACCTTGAGAGGGAGCTGGATTTGCATGCAGGTAAGAGTGAAACTCAGGATGTTGAGCAGCCATAAGATGAGAATATGGAGTGGAAGTAACCACTCATGCAGAGAAATTTTTTTCCAGATGGGCAGTGGGAGTGCATGCAACTATACCACCATGTGAGAGGTGGGGCGACATGCATTCTTAATCCCAAGAATAAATTTTGGGAAAGATTCATTGAAATGGTGTGGATCTCATGAATCAAACCTATCTATGAGGAGCCCACGGATTAGCAGTAGCATGATCAATTGGATTGATGCAGTCAGATGTCGAGAGGAAATGAAATCAAAGTGGCAGTGCCAGATGCTAGAGTGTGGATCAGAGTTGACAACAAGTGCAGAGTGCATGGATGCAGAGGTCAAAAACACAGTGGATCCAAAAGACATGTGTAGTTGGTACCAACAGAAGTCATAAGACTTTGATGATAGATGCATTATACTGATTCAGTTTTTTGGAGGCTATTCAATTTTGGAAATGTTGCATGAAAAGGTTGTAGGGCGCATGCATGGAGTTGCATGGCACATGTAAAGGTTGCAGGGTGCATGCATGGACTTGCATGTCGCATGCAAAGACATCCCTTTCTTGTTGAGAGGGATCGTTGAAGTTTGCAACAAGAAATAGTGAAATTGGCATCTGGAAACAACATCCTTGATCCTAGTGAAAATTAAGCACCTACATTAGGTGGGGCCCACATAGGATTTTTTTGGTGGATGCCTATTTATAGATGCATGAGAAAATTCTATTTATAGATGTATGTGCAAGTTCTATTTATAGATTTCATGTCTATTTATAGATGTGTTTCAACTATTATTATCCCTTAATATTAGTTGGACAATAAACAATAATCTATTCTCAATAAGAACTTGAAAATAGTTAATTGAAGTGGCAAACCAGTTAGCTATAGAAATTTCGAGTTAAGTGGTTGGTTGGTGGGACATGCAGGTTGACTTGAGTTGTAACAGAGTGATTCTAGTTGTAACATAGTTGGAAGTGCAGTGATGCATTAGTTAATGCAAGTTTTAAATCAGTTTAACTCAGTTAAGTGAGTTAAATTCAATTGTGCTAGTTGTAACTGAAGATACACTAGTGAGAGATCAATTGAATTAAATATTAATTAATTCACATGTAGTGATATCACATGCAACTGATGTTTTTAATATTATTAACTGCATGCATGTCAGATCCAGTGGAGACCCAGTTGAGATGTAGGTGAAAGGGACATATTGACTATCAATTGTGACATTATCAGTTGCACACTTGCAACCACACACACATTGGATGTGCCTATGAGGATTACGTAGTTAAGGCATGCAAGATTCATTCATTCAGGGGTTTCTTTACCATCAGGGATTTTCTAGTGGAGGCAGGTTGTTTGGAGGCAATAAATTGGCTAAGGAACTTGCCAATTTTTTTATGACAGTGTGAGACAATTAGCTATTGCACTGAGAGCTCTTGGATTGGACCTTTGTATGTAATTGTTTCATGATCCATGATATAATACATAATAGAAGATAGTGGGTTTTTTAGCTTTATGCTTTCCCAGTAAATTATCTATGTTATGTGTGATTGATCTTTCTTCATGATATTTCTATTGGAGATTGTGTTTTAAATTCCACAAAGATTTTGTAGAAGTGATTCTGTATTTAACAATGACATATAATTCTTAGATCAGGAGAATCTAGGAAATACATATTTTGTATTAAATTTCTACACTTTGAATTTTGATATGGCTATCTATGGTTGTAGCCTTAGGCAACAGGTTTAGGTTGTTGCTCATTCTCTCTTGATTTATCATTAAAACTTGTAGATTAATATCAATTCTCCCCTTCCAGATACAAGGTGAGAAGATAAAGATATCTCAATTGCAAGAATTTTCAATATTCTAGAAGAAATTCTAAAATATGACTAAAATATATTCTTGGTTGTTGAAACCCATTTCCAAGAAGCGATCCATCCAAGGTGAATTTTTTTTCTTATAGGAGGTTTTTTGTTGAAGAATTTGTTTGAATATTGAGTGTGCTAATCACAATGCTCATGTAGATGAATATCAAAACAATGATCTTTCACATGGACAACTCAGTCACAATATTGGTATTTGATAATTTTGACTGTGAATGTGAAGGACATGTGTAGAAAATCTATAACATAGCTATAATACCATGTAGAAATTATATCAATGGATTCAATCAGATCATGCAATGTACTAAAGCAAGATACTGAATCCTTCTACTATATTTGCGGAATATAAATCACGATAGCTCAATCACATCCAAGTAAGAGAAAGAAATAATCAATCACACAAAAAAATATGTATATGGGGAAAGCACCTGCTCAACACCCCTCTATCATATATTGTACATAGTCAAAGAATCATGAAATAATACAATGATTTCTCACACTGAGAAAATCCTGCACTATCCTAACTATCTCACTCTGATCTTGCTCAAAACTGTCTAGCAATTCTTAGGAAAAATTTACCAACACTTAGACAATTCTCAGCCCCTCCTTAGCCTAACCTTTCTCACGCAATACCTAGGAAATTAATCCCTATTAAATAGGATAATCAACCTTTCTTGACTATGAAATCCCTATGGAGCCTTACTCTGACTTTATAACTGCACCTGGGAAGTTCACTAAAAATACAACTGATAGTTTACTTGTCTTTAACCTTTGTCTCAACTAGGTTTCCATGAGAATTGACATGCATGCAACTATTAATATTGAATAATTAGTTACTTGGTAGATCACTACTCGTGAATTAAATCTATTTTAATTCACTTGATCTTGCACTAGCTCATCAATCAGTTATAACTAGTTAAACTGATTTTAACTCAATTAATGTGAGTTAACTGATCACACTCACACCACACTAGTGCTACATCTGCAAATGGACCCTGTAAATAATAGAATCACTCTACATGCCTATCCTTTGACCCTCAACTCAAAATTATTGAGCTAAATAAGTCTATCACACTTAGTTAAATATTAAAATTTGTTATGAGATAAGATTACAATTAATTTAAAAATTGGTTGCACATTAATGTGTCGCTAGGATCCATCACCTTGTGACTTGTGATCCCACACTAGTGTGTGTGCATTTTCATGTTGTTTCTGGATGCCAATTTCACTGTTTCTTGTTGAAAATTTCAACACTCCCTCTCAACAAGAACAGAATCAATCTGTCTCGATCTGGTACCTTTGGAACGTTCTTACATGCAACACTGCTCTAGTGTTGTTTGCACATGAAACTCTCTTGAAACTGAATAGCCTCCAAACAAATGAATCAATATAATGCATCTATCATCAGAGCCTTTTGACTAATGTTAGCTACTTCACATGTCTACTGGACTCTCTACGCTGCTGACATCTGCATCCATGCAGTCTGCACTGCAGCCAACTCTGATTTGTGCTCTAGTATATGACATCTGTCACTCTGATTTCTGCCCTCTTGACGTCTAACTCCATCAATCTGACTGATCCTTCCTGCTACTACTGTACCATGGGCTCTTCGTAGCTAGGTTTGATCCATGAGACACACCATTTCAATGGGCCCTGCCCAAATTTCTTCTTGGGATCAATTCTACACATCGCCCCACCTCACACCTAGACGTCATTAGGGTAATTTTGAGGTCTAAAATGGGCCTCCTAATGAAATAATAAAATAACAGTGTAAATAACAAAATAATATTATATTACATCATTAAATTTTAGAGGGAAAAAAGAAAAAACAATATTTTCAATTCGTATTTTCAGCTTATCTCCCTATGGGTTTACTCAAATTTTAAGCGGAAACACTCATTGGATGAAAAATTTGATTCCTCATTCAAGGAGTACCCATGTTTCATACTTTTGATGGACCCTAATACATGAAAAATGAGAAATAAATGGAAAATGTGTTTGCAATCACGTTTTTCATGTATTTCTCATTTTTCTTGTAGAAGGGTCCATTGGAAGTATGCAACATGGGTATTCCTTGGATGAGGAATTAAATTTTGTGTCCGAAGAGTACTCACGCTTGAAATTTGAGTAAAAACTTAAATAGATAAGTTGAAAATACGAGTTGAAAAAGTATTTTTACTTTTTTATTATTTTTTAATCTTTTTACTTTTTTACTCCAAAAATGGTGAATCATCCCCCATGGATGACATCATCATCTTGAATCCTATTGGTTCTTATAAAGTTTATTTTGGTTGTACATTTTTCTTAGGAGGCCCATTTTAGACCTCAAATTTCCCCTAATGATAGCTGCATGTACTCCCTCTACCTAGCTGGCTCAAAATTCCCCCCCCTGGGAGGTATTTTCTTGAGTGGACCCTTCCACTCGGTCTCCTCTTTGATTCTCCAATTGTGGTTGCTCCGAAAACTTTTGAGACTGCTTCTAAGGCGGCATGTTGAGAGATAATTTCTCCCCCTCAATCACCAAGTCATTAACCACTTCTTTGCTCTTTAAAGCCTTGAATGCATCCTCAACCTCGAGAGCATACAAGTTCTTGACTCTTGAACCGATATGCTTCACCTGTCCCATGACTATGTGTTTAAGGAACACCTTTCATTTTCTAAACATCACCTCATAACCACAATCTTCCAATACATCTACAGAGACAAGATTATTCCTTAGTCCTGGAACATGCAAAACATCTGCTAGTCTGAGAGGGGAGCCAGACTCCCTCTGAAAGGTAACTGTACCTATGTCAGTCTCGTTATACCTCCCTTCATCTCCAAACTATATTCTTGAGGTCCTTCTCCTCCAATCACTGAAGATATCTCTATTCCTTGTCATGTGGAACGAGGCATTGCTGTATAGATACCACATGCATCCCATTATAGTGCTGGCCATGCATGTAATGAGAGTAAAATCAAGTTTGAACATTGAAGCCAATGCTTCACCCGCTATAATTGCAAGCTCCTTCTTGCTCGCCTTCTTCTGTGGACAATTCGAAGCATATTTTCCATGTTCGTGATAGTAAAAAAATATGAGCTTGGACAAGTCTCTCTTGCCCTCTTCACCCTGGGACTTTTTTACCTTGGCTTTCTTTCCTTTTCTGACTCACGCACATTGTAATTGTCCCGTCATTGCAAAAATTTCTAAAAAAAGAGCTAATTTTAAATCGACGATATCTCCCTCATACGAGCTTTGATTCGATCGATTATTTTACTTTCAATTTGGGTATTTTTTCGCAAGGAATTGAAATATGCTATTTGTGTTTGAAAATTTTGCATCAAAATTTTTAGGTATTCTCTACAAACTCACCGTCCAAAAAATTCCTGCTCTGATACCATGTAAAAAATATCTAACACAACCATAATACCATGTAGAAATTATATCAATGTATTCAATATGATCATGCAATATACTAAATCAAGATACCAAATCCTTCTACTATATTTGTAGAATATAAATCACGATCGCTCAATCACATGCAAATAAGAGAAAGAAATAATCAATCACACAACACAAGATGTATCTACTGAAATCACCTGCTCAAAACCCCTCTATCATATATTGTACATAGTCAAAGAATCATGCAACGATACAATGCTTTCTCACACCAATAAAATCCTGTACTATCCTGACTGTCTCACTCTGATCTTGCTCAAAACTGTCTTGAAATTATTAAGGAAAAATTGACCAACACTTAGCCAATTCTCAACCCCTCCTTAGCCCAACCTTTCTCACGCAATCCCTAGGAAATTAATCCCTATTAAATAGTATAATTAGCCTTCCTTTACTACACAATCCCTATGGAGCCTTCCGCTGACTTTATAAATGCACCTATGCAGTTCGCCAAAAATACAACTGATAGTTTACTTGTCTTTAACCTTTGTCTCAACTGGGTTGTCATTAGAATTGACATGCATGCAGCTATTAATAATGAATCATCAGTTACTTGGTAGATCACTACTGGTGAATTAAATCTATTTTAATTCACTTGATCTTCCACTAGATCATCAATCAGTTAGAACTAGTTAAACTAATTTTAACTCAATTAATGTGATTTAACTGATCACACTCACACCACACTAGTGCTACAACTACAACTGGAACTTGTAAATAATAGAATCACTCTACATGCCTATCCTTTGACCCTCAACTCGAAATTCTTGAGCTAACTAAGTCTATCACACTTAGTTAATTATTACAAGTTGTTATGAGATAAGATTACAATTAATTTTCCAATTTATTTAAAAATTGGTTGCACACTAATGTGTCACTAGGATCCATCACAGTGTGACCTGTGATCCCACACTAGTGTGTGTGCATTTTCATGTTGTTTCTAGTTGCCAATTTCACTGTTTCTTGTTGCAAATTTCAACAAGATGGATTTAGAAGAGGTGAATATAAAACCTCTTGTAGAAATCAAACTCTCTAAAATTGGATTGGCTTGTTATAGTCCAAAATATGAAAGGACATATCCTTGTCATATCCAAGACCAATTTTTTTCCTGTTTTTGACAATATATTCCCTAGGTCTGATGATTGGCATGGGAAGTGAAGGTGGAACGTGACCATTTTCATGCAAATATGTTCCTAAAATTGGCACATGATGGGGATCAACTTCAAATTTACTAACATGATTACTAGGTGGTTTTTTATGGGTATCTATTTCAACTTCAAATAGAGGATAGTTCTGAATAAAAACAAGTTCATAATGATTCCTTTTGTGTTGTAACTCATCTTGCTGAAGTTGTGACTCAAGCTGCAAAAACTCTACCTATTCTTTTACATTTTGCATACAAGTTTGAATGTCTCTAAGAATGGCTTTGTCAATCATGATTGTATTGTTGACAGTAGAATGTATTAGATTTTTCAGTAATTCCAATACTCCATCAACCATTTTCCAACAATTTATATTGTTGAATGTAATCCCAAAATAAAATAAAGGGTTCTACACCATGCTATAAACTTAACATTTGATACGAGGCAACAAATTTAACAACAATGCAAACAAAGTCCAGCATAATCTGTTATCCTCATAATGTCCCAAGGCTAAGAATGGAAATCGACGGAGGTAAGCTCAAACCAATCTTTTAGTTTGGCAGCTAGCCCTACCAAAACAGAGAGGGATATCTCTATGATCACAACCAAAGCTTGAATGGAGGAAGAAAGGATTTGAGGATAGGTATTTTTAGCTCTAGGGTTTTGAGAATTTAGGGTTTTTTTTGGATCGGGAGGAGAGGCAAAGAAACTAGGTAAGATCCAAAGGATTACAGTTGTAGGGATACAAAGGGGCATGATAGATATTTTCTATGGAAACTTAGGGTTTTACAATTGTAGTGTAGGGTGTAAGAGCAGGGGATCAAAATGAGCATGTTCAACATGAATTCATTTATCGTAATATTACTAACACAAACATGATTTTCCTACCAAAACAAAGCATGAAAATAAAGATTTATGTTTAATATATTATAGGAAAGTCATTGAAAAACATAGATATGGAAAGAAGATGAATCAAGCATTCATAAAAGTAAATTATAGTAGAAAATTTTTTCCACAAACTCATACCACATGAATCCATATATATATGCTGCAACTGAACTTGAAAATGTCAACTGTACACAAGAATATAAACCTCCTAATCTCTGATGTCAAACCTTGATTATAAATGAAAACTAGATAAAAATATACCAAAACCATCTTCCCCTCTCTTAGGGGTCGAATCCCTCTTGGTAGGAACAACTTACAAAAAATTCTCCAACCAAAACCCAAGACTAGGGAGGTTGAAACAAACACTCATTTTAGCATTTGACTAAGCTACCCATCAGAAATAACCTTCATAATTACATAAAAATGACATTAACAAGCCTATTTACATTCATATTCATTGGTTCAACTCAAAACAAGAGGATTTACATCAGGAAAATCTTAATTTTACTGAAGAAACTCGAAAAATTGACCAACAGGGAAAAGTGCACTACCAACATCAAAAAACATAATTCCATCTTGTAGGGCACTTTTTACTTCTTTCCTGAGCTCCAAATCCAGATTTGAAGGTACCATTGGAAATATTAGGATGTCTATATGTCCATAGACTCCTTAAGAAAGCAAAATGGCCTCTCTAAGGCTGAGAAAAATGCATTCTCCCAAGGTCACTCCAAAAGGGCAGCGCCTGGTCAAAAAGGTGGCAAAAAGTGACATTTTGGCATGTTTTTTGTACTTTTATCCCAACATGTTTGCTGACATGGAAATAAAGTGTATATATATGATATTCAGGTCAGTATATATCCATTGGTGTATATTTTAGGTCATTTTGACCTCTGAGGGAAAAGTGCAACACCAAGGCGCTGCACTTTTGGCACCATGAAATCGCAAAATATTCTGGGTTTTCTGCAAAAATAGGGCTCAAAGGTGGGGCTATATATCTATAACCATAAACCTGTTTGAAAAAATTGAGAGAGATTTTTTTTCTTTGGAATGTTATGACAAAATACTCCTCCATTTTTCAAATATACTTTCCCATTTGTTGAGAATCAAAGTGTTAAGTTGGTTGCTAAAAATTGAAAAAGCGCAGTGCCACTACGCGCAACACCATATTTGAGAGGGTTTTTAGACGCCTTCCCAGAGGATTTTTGGGCTGCCAACGATATGGTTGGAAATATTATGATTTCTTATACATAATTGAGTCATTAAGAACTGCAAACACCTTCTCCAAACCCCTGAAAAACTGACTTGAAGTTGAGCTGTCCAAAAGTACAGGAAACCTCCTGTAGCAACTATAATTTGGGAATTTATTTAAAATAATAACACCTGTGTATAAAATTAAGGAGGTTTTTGTTCCTTGGTATATTATGGAAAAAAAACCTCTTTCACTTTTGTCAAATTCATCTTCCTTACTTCATAAAATAATTTTGAAGTAAAATTGTCCCTGTGTGCAATGTAAACCCTAGGCATCCCACATATTGGAAAGGTGAATCTATGATTTCTTGGACTTTGGTGGGTTCATACCTGATTATTTCACCTCCCTTATGCCTCCTTTTCTCTGTAGTCTCTGAATCCATAGGAAACCCTAGCTCAATAGGAGGGGAATTAGGGTTTTAATGTAGGAAAAACAAGGGATTTTAGGCAGTTTTAGGAATGAAGGAGGATGAAGGGGTTTGAGGGTGTATAAATTCTTGGGAAAATATAGGGGGGTATGAATAGATTTTAGGGAGTGTAGGGAAGTGTAATTTTAGGAAATGAGTGAGTGGAAAGGGTGAAAAAGTGAAAAACACAAAGCTAGCCTAGGAAAGTGTAGTGTAAGCTAGGGTTTGAAGGAAAATGATGAAAATGAGGGATAGGGGTGAGGGAAAATGTTTATGAAATTATATGAACGGTGAGGGAAGGTGAGGGAGATTGAATGTGAGGGTTTTTCTCAGCGAATTGAGCAAAGATACTATGAGACCAAGAAAATGCAGCAAACCATAAGAGTGAATTTTGAGCTAGCATGCAATGAAGTCAAAAGAGGTAGACGAGGGACCCACTTACTTGTAATGATGTGCTGGAACCTAAAAATGATGATGAAACCACTGAAAATAGGAAATTTTCCTTCATAAGGAAAAACACAACAATGGTGAGAAAAGCGCAGTGCAGCCAGTGATATGCGTAAAGCAGTAAGAGAATCCTCCTTTCTAAGGGAAGGAACTAATCTCCAAGGGGTGGCAAGCTCCTGTTTGATGGAATGATGTATTTTGAGAGAGAAATGAGCAAAAAATGAGCTTTTTTAGTCTTCTTATAGGTTGGAAATCGATTTTCCCTCTTGGTGGTGATGTGGCCCCACCTTATCTTTTCATCAATTGATTTGATGGCTTGTGTACTGCAACTTAGGAACCTTTTTACATATATTACATCATCATAGAGATAAAAACAAACTTTATAAACCTTTATTAAACAATTTTCCCTATTACTACTCCTTCAAATGATGATTTGATGCTGAAATGACCTATTTTCATGATTTCGACCCTATGACCTAATGATGACACTACATGGAAGAATAATTTGAAATATGACCAAGATGACCAAGATAATTTTGCAAAGGACAATGACCTGACCATATTTATGCTCATTTTTAAGTCTACGTTTCGGGTCTAAAACAAGACCCATCATCAGGACATTCTTGCGGGTCCTGATGATGGGTCTTGTTTTAGACCCGAAACGTAGACTTAAAAATGAGCATTGTGGAGATTCCGAGCTTTGATTCTAAAAATCGACACCACAGAAATATAAAATCCATCATATTTATGCTTATTGACCATGGGACTGAAAGGAGTAGTAATTATCTAGCTAGACTACCCAATGATCAAATTTTTATTTGAATACTTGCTGAAACTATAAATTTTTTCCCTAAGACCCTATCAATAATATGAAAGAGCATAATTTGATCACTGGTGACTGGCAGGACTTACAGACACTAACATTGGATCCAACTGGGGAGGACATCTCCTTAGGAGGTGTCAAGAACACTGTAGACTAGGTAGCCTCATCCATTGGGCATGGAGTCAAAAATAAAACACAAGACTCGAAACTGAAATGATTGACACATTGAAAAAATGACCTTAATTACATATGGAAGTAGATCATCGAGCTTCAAATCTTGATGATAACCACCCACCTGTAGAATACATATATACAATAATTTGAAATCACTAAAAGGAAAAGACCCTCTAGCAGAGGTTATAAAGGAGGTTTTTAGTGTTATAAAATTGGCCAAAATTGTCAAAAAAATATTGCTACAACATCTGTTTATGGTTACAGAGGTTTTGGCTGAGCTTTTAACGGAAATTCAACAAAACTAAAAAAACTGAGCTGCCAAAGGTTATTACAGATGTTTTTTTCATTAGTGCGCTACTAAGGTTTCAACGCATCGGTGTGTGTCATCTAGACGGTGGCCCCAGGGTGGTCGAAGGTTCCTCCACTGGGCCGTCAAGGTATAAAACAAAATCGTGCACAGTGTTGGTGATACAATGCATGGGGCCGTACCACTTGGTCTTGGTATTTGTGCGGTGCCCATAGGTTGTCTCAACGCACTAGTACGTAGACTTATAGAAATGCACCGGTGCGTTGTATCAGACAAACACACCGATATGTATAATTGGTATTGGTATTTGTGTGGTGCCCATAAGTCCTAGAAATTCACTGGTGTGTAGTCTTACATAAAAGCACCGGTGCACAGCATCGCACAAACGCATTGATATTTTTAATTGGTTTTGGTATTTGTGCGGTGCCCATAGGTCGTAGAAAAGCACTGGTGCGCTTCAATATAAAAAAGCACCAATGTACAGTACCTAACACGCATTGGTGTTTATTTTGTATTTTTTAGAAACATCAACCTGTGATAGTGCAATTATAGTGATTTTTCTAAATTCATTATTCATCAAAAGTCGACACATCTTATAACAATATTCATATTAATTAAATTTTTATTAATGAATATGAATGTGATTTTTGGCTTAATTTGTTATATCATATCATAATTATTGTGGTTTTTTAAAATTCATTATTCATAAAAAGTCGACACATATATATCTTATAAAAATATTCATATGAATTAAATTTTCATTAGTGCATTTGAGAATGACAATGGAGAACACAATAGAGACAATGGAGAACGCAACAGAATAAATTAAAACATATTTTATTATATATATATGTATGAATAAGACAATCTTTGTCATACAAAATGGGACAGTTATTGGTATCCCTTTGTCTTTCAATTGGGATACTATGTCCATTACATTAAACAAAATGTCTGATTTCACAGACATATTTCAAAAAATACAATGCCTTGCTTTGATATCCAAACATAGTGATGATCATTCTTTGCTTGAACTGCTGTCACTGCTAGAGCTACTTCCATGACTTGGGTTATTTTCAGGAATGTTTTTTTCACGGCATTGATTGTTTTCTTCTTCTTCACCTTCCATCTACAAACATAAAAATAAACTGAAATGAGTGTATATACATTGGTGAGAATAATTGAAATTGAAATATTAAATAATATACATCAATGTAAATCAAAAAGAAAAATGATGTACCATAGCAACAATTGACTCATAAACTACACACATTCTTTCAAAACTATGTACCATGCCATCTTTCAAAAGTTCATCTGTTGGCGCAGTTCCATACTTTGTTTCCTGCAAGTTTTATACCCCATAAAAAATCATATATTTAATATAAAAGTTTTTTTATATATATAATTATAGACGGAGCTAAGTAAAACAAGATCGATAGATGCTTACAAATTCCACAATTAATTTCTGATATGCCAACATATACTCACAACCCATATTTAACCCAATTTCAATCAATTCATTTGATGGTTCTTCTTTGTATGTTAGCACCTATTTGAATACATTCAATGATGATTTTTGTAAAACAACTTAAAAAATACAAAAATGAAATCTATTTAAGTTGTTATAAGGAAGTAACAATTACTCACAAACTTAGATATCAACCCTTTTCTTACTTTTCGTCCTGTTTTATGTGTTGAAAGGGTTCCATTTTCTTTTCTTTTCTGCAAGAAAAATCTTGAAAATTAATATTTAATGCTAAATTGTTTATTTATTGTACCTAATGATCAAAAAATTCAATGATTACATATTACATTTGAAGCACGTTGTTGTTGAGATGGCTCCTCTTGCGATACAATTTTGTTCATTTCTTTGACCATCTCCTTGTACACCTTTTTGGACATTCCTACTAGCATATTTCTGATATCAGATCGTTCATCTTTTGATATTTTCATAATCTTCCTGAAAATGTAACATAACAATAAACTATTTAATTTTCATATTGATATATGAAAAGTAAATATAACAAAAGTGATATTATAAATAATTCTAGACAAACATTTAAAGGAATATTACCTTTTCATTCCTTCTTTTTTCTTGTTGTACGTTTTTGCTATTAAAAGTGTGACATGTCTCATTGACCAATTCTCTGGAAACTCTTCCTGTAGTTTAGATAAAATTTGTTTCTTGGAGTCATTGGATTGGTTTTTTTATTGTAAGTGGAAAGAACTTTTATACATTCGTTCCACTAGATCCCTCAAACTTTTGTAATTTTTTTCCCCCTTTCGTAAACCTCCAACAACACTCCAGATGAGCTAAGGACTTAGAACAACATTCCTTTTATGAGTTATTGGTCCCTGTAGAACATTAAAAAGACGTGAATTAATAGACTGTTTGACACATGGTATATAATACTTTTAAGCATAATATTAATGAAAATTTAAAAAATAAACTCATATTGGATCGATAGTATTTTTTTATTCACCTGATTCATTCTTTTGCAATTTTTCCATCAAGATTTTACGCTCTTCTGGTCCTAGATCAGAAATAATCTTATCGAGCTTCGTCATTTTATGGGTCTGCATGATACAAAGTAAACAATACATATTAGTTAAACTTACATATAGTTCAAAAATAATATGTTTTATAAAGAATTTACAAAGAACTTGCCTTTTTTTCTTTTCTTGATGTGTTATCAGTATTTTTGTTACTTTATCTCTTGTCAGTCATTTCTTTATCAATATGAAACCTATACCATATCATTCATTAATATATTTATAAATAAATTTTCAACTTTTTAGGTAAAAAATAAATCTCAAGAAACCAGTGCGCCTTTCATGATGTACACACCGACGTTGGTGCGTGGGGGTATTAGAAACACACCGCAAAAATAGTATAATAGACTGTACGGTGCATGGGGGTATTATAAATGCACCGCACAAATAGTATAATAGACTGTATGGTGCTATCCTCGTAACATAGAGCACCGATGCCCTATTTTAGATATGGCGCATCGATTTAAAAAAAATGTTTTCAAAATTTTTATTAGATAGTACTTGTGTGGTGCACTGTATAATACAACGCACCAGTGCCCTAGGTTATGCAGGGCGCACTGATAAAAAAAAGTACTTTTTTCCAAAAATTCACACAAGGGTCGAATGGATTGGGATACGACTATGCAAGTCGTCCCGTGGGTTGGATGTCAATCTAAAATGAAAAACCCTAATTCTGAAATCATAAAAACAGGGAGAAGAAAGGGTAGAAACAAAAAAATGAAGGGTTTAGGGTAAAAATGGATAAAACTGTAGAAAAAGTAAAAAAAATTAATCAAATTTAATCACGAGATGGTCTGAAATTCTATGATACAGGGTTGGAATCACCAAAGGTTTGTTTTCTGATTGTCTGAATACTTTTGTTCGAACGTATTTCACTGCTCCACAATGTTATCTTGCTCTCTTGCTCCAGGTATGTCTCTTGCAAATCTCTGGCTGAAAATTTTAGCAAAAATAGTGAAATAATGAGAAGTGCTTAGTATTTAAAGAATTATTTTATGAAATTAGATTTTCGAAAATATTTTTCCACCCATTTTTCAATTTGCTGTTTTTTTTTCACTTAAAGAAAATAGAGTTGCGCTTTTTTTATTTGCATTTATTCGTCACTGATGCGTCACTTAATAGCACTGCACCGATGCGTCCATTTGTAACATCGGCACCAGTGTGCAGTAACTAAAACGTACCAGTGCGGTTATATGTACAGTAGCACCGATTTGTGGTTAAGGCACTGAAATTACTTTTAGATGTGTACACCAAATTTTAGTGAACTCCAACCATAGAAATTGAGAATTAGAATTAGAATTAGAATTGACAATTGGAATTAGATAAATTCTTGATGGAAAGAACTATTCTTCCAATGCATTTTGTTTATTTCAAGAGGTCCCCACTGATTATGTGGAGAGAATGCAACGTGGGGCGTGTGAAGATGCAATACTACAGGACCCAAGTGGGCAATTGTGGCATGTGAACCTGTGCTATGCTAAGACGTGGGCAGTTTTCACAAATGGTTGGGAAAGTTTTGTTTCTGAGTATTTTATTGAAGTTGGAGATATTTTAGTTTTTAGACATGCTGGAAATGTATATTTTGTTGTGAAAATATTTGGGCCATTTATTTTCAAAACTACGCCACTTCTTCTTTCAGAAAAAGAAACTTGAACCTTTCCATAACTTGCAACAAGAAAAGGTGCCCCATGATTTTCTTGCTCATTTGTAAGTTCCTCCTCCATCTTGGCATCCAATTTCCTATTTTCTCCTTTGTGATTTCTATCTTGATCTTAACAAAATTTATACAATCTTTGTTTTACGAGAAAATGACCTTGAATTTTCTGGGAGCAATGACAATGAGTCCTTTATTCTGCATTTGTTAGCAGAAGAAGACCGATTTTCGACTAGATGATGCATTTATTACATGTGGAGGCAATGGTTTTCCATAGAAAATGAATATAGGGTTGAGCAGATGAAAGACATTTCAAAATGGGCTATTACATTAGCTTTTCCAATGGGAAACCGATTTGTAGGTGGAAATATAGTAGCTGCAGGTATCTATGCTTTTCTTCCTATAGAAATGGTCACTGGATTTCTATTTATAATACAAGTAGACTTCTTACTATTTTCATTCACAGGACCACAACTCAGACAGGTTAGAGATTCCATTCAAGTTCAATTGAAAACTGAAATGTGATTTTATGCGATGTCAGCTTTCCCGGTAAAGGTTTATGTAAGCCAACCGAAGCTCAAAAAATACTCCCAACCGATTTTAAACGCATTATGGAGAATCTTTCCCTTCATGGGACCTACCAACCCAGTCAAAAATGTTAATTGATCTTTCTCTGTTGTCCTTAAGGGAATGTGAATCCTTCTTTTCATGGTGCCTCTTGGCTTTATCAACTGCCTCGATTGATCTTTCTCTATTGTCCAATATTTCCCTACCATCCTTTTAAGAATGAGAATCGTTACCTTCATGTGATCTCTTAGCCCGTTCAAGAGACTCAATTGATATCTCTTTGACATCCCTTAGCGAATAAGACTCCTTGCTTTCGAAGGACCATTTCACCTTGCTAGTCGCCAAAGCGTCAACGGGTATTTCTCTACCATAAACTATGCTCTCTATTTCTCCATCATGGGACCTCTTAACCCTATCACTGACCTCAACCGAATGCTCTCTTTCAGTCTCAACATGTACTCCTTTTCTGCTTTTGTACTTTGTCAACCTCTGTAGCTGTTTGCATCCCTGTAAGCATCTTTGTTTGTCTTTCTGTTTGAATCACTCATTTTCTCTACTATAAACTTCTTAGTTGAAATTAAATATGGTATTTTCAAACCCTCATCTCGTCAGAAAAATTCTTGCCCACGATTCGAACCCTCCGCTGCTCCCATACTACACTTTACATAATAACCTTGTTTCGATGTGCGGGGTTTTATAGGCACAATGGTGCGGTTTCGTAAGATCAAGGTTTATGTTTTGGCACAATGTTTTATGAAGCACCAATGCAGAAGAGGTGTGAAGCATCGGTACGTCTTAGTACTAAGATGCACCCGTGCATGTTATGATGATAAGCACACCAGACTGTATAAAGTTTTTTTTTTTTTGGTTTGTAAGATCATAATAAATAATGATAATTCTAAAGTACATGAATTTATTTGAATTATTTTCTAGACTTTATTATGTTACAAAAATTCATATTATTCTAGATTTATTATTTTACAATTATTTACAAATTTACTAATTTTAATATTTTAATAAAATAATTTCACATTAATACAATTAAAATTTTACAAATATTTTACATACAATTACAATTACAATTTTACAATTTCACATATAATTAGAATTAGAATTAGAATTAGAATTTTAATTTTACATACAATTACATTTACAATTAAAATTTTACAATTACAATTATTTCACGGTAATACAATTAAAATTTTACAAATATTTTACATACAATTAGAATTACAATTACAATTTTACAATTTTCCATATGTACAATTACAATTAAAATCACTTCACAATAAATCAAATATTACAATTACAATTAAAATTTTACATTAAATATTTTACATACAATTACAGTTAAAATTACAATTACAAATACAAATACAAATTTACAATTTTACATACAATTAAAATTTCAATTTCAATTACAATCGCAACATAATATTTAATAAATATCATGGTCATTTAATATTAAATTAATTAATAAACATCACGATCATGATAACCATTGTACAAATATCATATTCAACTAAAAAAAACATTCAAATTCACTAATATCATCGTGATCATGATCATCTAACAAAACACAATTAGCATTGTATAACATCATCACAACACAAACATCAAATATACATCTCATGTCAAATAACCCATGCTATCACATACACATCTATCAGGTGCAAGCTGCATATTAAATGAACATCTCTAACATGACCTAAAAATCTACACATCATGATGATCACCAACATGTAAATTAAGTACAACTACAACATGAACATAAAATACATGGACCATATATATATATATATATATATATATATATATATATATATAACTGAATAATGTTAAAAATATACAACTGTAATATAAATGTCATGGATCAGCTGGTGGTACAACATCAATAGTAGTACTAGTCGAGGCCTACTCAGTCAATGGTGTAGCCTCGACGGTCGATGGTCTAACCTGCTCATGATCATGAGTATTGAAGGATGCTGCAGCCTGCTGACTGGATGTGGCCAATGGTCCAACCTCATCTCCATGATGACTGCTGCTAGATGCTAGTGGAGGCTCATGCTCATCTAGCGCGGCGCGAGGTGAATGATCATGAGATGATGAGTCGCTTCTCGCGGACTATCCATCACGTGCTGCGTCTCGACCATGCCTATAATGTGCAACAGTCCTCCTCAGCAGCATAACAACTGTCATAGCTCCTACGATATGTCGCATCAGGATGTACATGTCATGCAACATGCCTCTCCACATCTGTAATAGCCTATCATCAGCCTATATGTCTCTGTAATGAGCGGGCCTGATGCCCACCTCAATAATCAATGCACTAATTTGGTTGCCCAACTCCATCCTTTATCTAGTATCAAGTCAACCATGGCTAGAAAAAGGCGGTACTAGTGCACCAGCAGGAGCATGTCTCTCTGTGCTGGCCTCTTGATGATCCTCGACATCTGGCTGATCGTCATCAGGATCCACACCTCGATCATGTGGCGGTGCTGACATCTCCTCGCCATCAAAAGAGCCAATGTCTGCAAAATATATACTAGTACACAACAATAATTAGACAATTTCATTACACAATTTAATAATAACAAGTTAAAGAACATGTTAGAATAAATTTAAATAAAACAGTAATATTACCTCTATCATCTGGCGGCTCATCATCTGTGAAGAGGATGTTGGCACACCCTCGCCAATCCAATTCAACATAAGGGAGGGGGGCCATAAAGAAGGTATGCAACTCATCAACATTGGCTAGCAAGTCCAGTGCATCATGCGATATCCTGGATGGAAACATAGTCTCGCCCCTCTTGGGCATCATCTGCCCCCACATGTGCATCCGTGCCTCCAACATCGGCCTACAAGGCTGTCGAACAAAAGTAGGCCTCATCTTTGGAAACCTCTCAAAAAATAAACAAAAAATATCTGAAGCAAAAGGGAAGTTGACCCTTCCTTGTGCATGAGCATGACATCTATCTAAGGCTATACAAAACTGCCACAAAAAAATGGCAGACCACCTGACAAGTCGTGGCTCCTGTATTAAAGAATCAACATAATATAGAAGCGACCAACTAATGCATTTCCCATCACTGGTATTGTGTGAAATGGTCGAAATGAGAAGTGAGAGGCACTGCACCTCCTCACTACCAAATGCACCAATATGTAACTGACCTCTAGCAACCTGAAAATCTGCAGGAGACAGTACTGATGCTCCAATGTATCTCTGGGAGTAAACTAACTGACTTCATACTACAAAACTAGCTGGAACCTCTGAGAACAAGGGAAAATCCACCCCTCTCCTCGATAGCCCTGTAATGAAATATATGTCCTCCTCAGTGGGTGTGTACCACTGGTTAGGACCAACCTGGAAACCCTGTTGGTAGGCATTCCACCTGCGGATAAGACGTCTCAAAAACACACTATGGGCCTTTAGGGAAGTAGCCTCCTCATAGAACCTGAGGAGGCCTACATGCCTTAGGAGCCCCTGGGTTGCTGCAGTAATAGGGCAAGGGTACGCATCTCTCTCCCTCTCTCGTGCCTCCCATAGGTGAACCATGTCATACTGCTCCGCTTGTTATTGCTATTGTTCCCCCTCTTCTATCTGAATCATTAACACATTAAATATTTGTTTTTTATTAAATGATACATGTATTTAGGAATATACATATATAATTTTTTTTGGAAAAAAAAAACAGACTAGTCGGTGCCCCACAAAAAATAGTCATGCACCGGTTCTGGTGCATTGTTTGTTTGTCGCACACCGAGGGCAGTGCCCCAGATGAGATCCAACGCACCGTATGCGGTGCACCTGAAAATTTTTAAAGCACCGTTGCCTGTGTATGGTGTCATAAGAGCGGTGCACTGAATAAAATATACGCCTCGACGTGTATAGTTGTGTCAGCACACTAACTTCAAGACAAATTACATAGTCAACGGTGCGGTCTTTTACTAGGCCGCACCGTTGACCCTATCGTAATGCCAAATGCGATGCGCTAACAAACACCGGGGCAGATATTTCCATCAATGCACTGCTTTGCTATTCCCATGGTCAACGGTGCGACCAGCTAAATGACCGCACTGCCCTTTTTTTTTTTTAAATAACGTGGTGCGCCTTTCGATACCACACCAGACACGGCGCGGATACCGTTAGCACCAATTGTGGTGCGGCCTAGAAATTTTACAAGAAGCACCGCTTACTGGTGCAAGCCGAACGGCTCGTGTACACCGCACGAAAAATATTTCTTTTTTTCTTTTAAATGGTTAATTTTATGGTTATTCAAAATTCTAATCTACTAAAAATCTTAATTATGGAAAACAAGAAAAATACCTGTGCATTTCGTCGTCAAGGAGGCATATTTTCTGTAGAATTTGCAAAATAAAAATTGCCCGCCGTTTTGCAAAATGCAAGTTGGAGATTGGTGGGAAATGCACAGTAGCAGTGCGTGCAATGGGTGCAATGGGAGCACCAATGTCAGGGCAGATCAGACAAGGATACATTACATCGGTACTTGAGAGCTATGGAGCACTGAGAAAAGTGAAAAATGCAGTTTTGTGGCAGTTTTTTTTTATTTAACCCTGTTCTGTTGTGCGGGGTTTTATAGGTGCACCGGTGCTGTTTCTTACGAACGAACCAGTCAATTTCTGTTTTGGCATGGTGTTTTATGATGCACTGGTGTGGTTTCTTAACATCGCACTGAGCATTTTTTGTTTTGGCACGGTGTTTTATGATGCACCGATGTGGTTTCTTAACACCGCACCGAGCGGTTTTTGTTTTGGCACGATGTTTTATGATGCACAGGCGTGGAAGAGTTGTGAAACACTAGTGCTCTACAGTAATATGACGCACCAATAATTAAGAGCTATGGAGCATTGAGAAAAGTGAAAAATGTAGTTTTTTGGCCGTAATTTTTTTTTATTTAACCCTGTTCCAGTGCGCGAGGTTTATAGGTGCACCAATGTTATTTCTTACGAATGCATCAGTCAGTTTCTATTTTGGCGCAGTGTTTTATGATGCACCGGTGCAGTTTCTTAACACCACACCGGGTGGTTTCAGTTTTGGTGTGGTGTTTTATGATGCAGCGATGCGAAAAATTTGTGAAGCACCAATGCTCTAAGGTAATACGATGCACCGGGAAGGTGTGTACAGAGCGCACGGTGTTTGGTGTGCCAATTTTTTGTGCGCACCGGTGCTTTCTCTTGTAGAGCACACCGGTGATATAGAGCTTTGGAGCACTGAGAAAAGTGAAAAATGTAGTTTTTTGGCCGTAATTTTTTTTTTATTTAACCCTATTCCAGTGCGCGGGGTTTATAGGTGCACCAGTGCTATTTCTTGTGAACACACCGGTCAGTTTCTATTTTGGCGCGGTGTTTTATGATGCACAGGTGCAGTATCTTAATACCACACCGGGTAGTTTCTATTTTGGCGCAGTGTTTTATGATGCACTGGTGCAGAAGAGTTGTGAAGCACTAGTGCTCTACAGTAATACAACGCACTAGGTGGGTGTGTATGGAGTGCACGGTGTCCGATGTGCCAATGTTTTATGCACACCGGTGCTTTCTCTTATAGAAAGCACCGATGCGATTTTGGATGATAAGCGCACCAAGAGGAAAACATCCGCAAAACCCTCCGCCCGCCAACCTCCTCTAGTAACATCAGCTATAAATGGATGTATGGGGTATTTTTATAATGGGTTCCTCAAAAAAATCTGCTAGAGGGTATTTTCCTTGTAGTGAATGATCCCTCCAGTGTAACCAATCCAACAAACGGATACTTACTTGAATCACACTCACACTTTCCTTGAGAAGAAAGAAAAAACAAAAGATAGAAAACTCCGAGTGTCCACTAAAGATGTGCTCATGATCCATAAATACAAGAAAATACATCATCCCTATTGACTGCAACAAATCAATGTAAGGATCCTCAAAAATCTGAAATGTTACCTTGTCTTGAAATCCAACATAAATATAGGCACTGCTCTCATTTTCCAATGAAAAATATTTGTCTAAATTAAAAAAGACAATATTCTCATCAAGTTTTTCACTTGCATCATGGAAATAATTTTCTTGAAAATAGGCATTTGAGGCAGCCACCTTCTCAAAAACATAAGTGTCCACATCCACGAGATTTGGGACAAAATCCTCTTCTTTGACGGAATCTTATGAACCTGAAAGAATATTTTCCTCTGCAAGAGACTCTAAAAAAACCTCTTATTTTTCACTCCTTTCCTGCAGCTCAAGATGGTCAATTTGAAGCCTAGCATCTTCAAAATCTAAAGCTACATGCATATCTCTTTCAGAAATAGAATTCATGAGAAATCCTTCATGTGAATCTGAATTAAGAGTTTCTAGAGCATTTGATTCATTAAATATTTGGAAAATATTACCTTAAATACATTCTTCCATAACTGGTACAACAAGATGCAACTCTATGTCACATATCCTCTTAATCCCATCATCTTGGGGTGCATTCTCACACTGCTGAAAATAAGAATTTTCAAAAGGGTTTGTAATCTACATTTCCTCAATCATTGACCAAGAAGATGAATAAACAAATGGACTATCTAAATTCTATTTTCCTTGAAAAGTAGATGATCCTCACCATATTATGGTTCATTTCTTATGTTTTCTATACATGTATTTTCAGAATTCTGACTTGGACCAATTTCTTCCAGACTATTAGGATGTAGATCTGTTTCATCTTCAAGCAAAGAAGGAATTAATGTGTACTGTGAATGATCCTTTGTATCAAGGAAACAAATAATTTTTATTTTATGTTGAGAAGAAAATTCATGAAGGGCGTATATGATCTCATCATATAGACACTCTTCATTACCAAAAGCCTTGTCAAGATATTGAATGAAATCTTCACAGGATTCAAAACAATCTTCGAGAAACAAGAACGAATGATGAGATTTTCCATAAAACTCAAAGAATGTTGTGTGTAAATATTCAAGAGAGAATAAGCTACCTGGCTTCAACCCTTCACACCATGATATGGCTTTCCCTTCTAGGGTAGCTATACAAATTTTCATCAAACAATCCTTAGGAAAACTAATCTCAAGCTTATGTATATGCCAATGAAATTTTATTAGATGCATAATAGCTTCATCCTCCTTTCCATCTATGAATTTAGGAATAAAATTTTTCCAATCTATGTAAGGTATTCAATTTGGAAAACTAGGAATGTGAACATGATTCATAGGAGAACACCTTCTAGCAAATGAATCCATCTTCAAGATAGTGAAGTCACAAATAATTTCTTCAAGCTACCAATTTTTGAATAGTGGAGTCGCCATGAAAATTCTGAACTTCTGGATTCTTCAACACTGGAGTCACTAGGTGAAAGATGCACAAACTTCTTGTGCCTAACCACTGTTCATCACCAGCAATTAGGGGTAATCTTTGCTTTTCTTTCCCAGGGGATATTTATCCTTCGTTCCCCAACAACGGTGCCAAAAATTTTATCCTCCACAATGTCCCAAGGCTCAGAATGGAAATCGACAGAGGTATCCTCAAACCAATCTTTTAGTTTTGAATCTAGCCATACCAAACCAAAGAGGGCTCTCTCTATGATCACAATCAAATATTGACTTGAGGAAGAAAGGATTTTATGCTAGGTATTTTCAGCTCTAGGGTTTTGAGAATTTAGGGTTTTTTGTTGGATCAAGAGGAGAGGCAAAGAAACTAGGTTAGATCCAAATGATTATAATTGCAAGGATACAAAAGGGCATGGTAGATATGTTCTATGGAACCTTAAGGTTTTTCAATTGTAGTGTAGGGTGGAAGAGCAGGGGATCAAAATGAGCATGCTCAACATGAATTCATTTATCAAAATATTACTAACTCAAACATGAGTTTCCTACCAAAATAGAGCATGAGCATAAATATTTCGATTTAACATATTATAAGAAAGTCACTGAAAAGAATAGATATGGAAACAAGATGAAAAAATCATTATTAAAATTAAATTACAGTGGAAAAACTATGCCACAAACTCATACCATATAAATCCATTTAAATATATGCTGCAACTGAACTTGTATTTCTGAAAATGTCAACTGTACATAATAGTCCAATCATCCTACTCTCTGATGTCCAACCTTGATTTTGAATAAAAAATAGAAAAAAATATACCAAAATCATCTTCCCCTCTCTCAGGGGTCGAATCCATCTTGATAGGAACAACTTACACAAATTTCTCCAACCAAAACCAAAGACTAGGGAGGTTGAATCAAACACTCCTTTTATCCTTTGACTGACCTACCCATCATAAATGACCTTCATAACTACATCAAAATGGCTTTAATGAGCCTATTTACATTCATATTCATTAGGTAAATTCAAAAAAAGAGGATTTACATCATGAAAAAATTAAATTGACTGAAGAAACTCAAAAAATTGGCCAACAGGGAAAAGCGTAGTGACAATAGGGAAAAACGTAGCGCCATCTTGCAGGGCATTTTTGACAGCCTTCCTGAGCTCCAAATTCAGATATCAAGGCACCATTGGAAATATTAGTATATCTAGTTGTCCATAGAATCCTTAAGAAATAAAAATGGCCTCTCCAAGGCTGATAAAAATGAATTCTCCCAAGGTTTCTCCAAAAGCGCAACGCTCGGGTCAAAAAAGTGGCAGAAAGTGACATTTTGGCATATTTTTTGTACTTTTCTCCCGACTTGTTTTCCAAAATGGAAAAAAAAAGTGGATATTTGTGATATTTAGGTAAATATCTATCCATTGGTGTAGAGTTTATGTCATTTGGACCTCTGAGGGAAGCGTTACACTTTTGGCATCATGAAATTGCCAAAAATTCTGGGTTTTTTGCAAACATAGGGCTCAAAGACGAGGCTATATCTCTCTAACCATAAAATGGTTTGAAAAAATGAAAGAGGTTTTTGTTGTTTGGAATGTTATTAACAACAAAAACCTCCAGTGTTCAAAAATAATTTCACATTTGTTCAAAATCCAAGTTTGAAGTTGGTCACTAAAAATTGGAAAAGCGCAACTCCACTAGGGAAAAGTAAAGTGCCATATTTGAGAGGGTGTTTGGAGGCCTTCCCAGAGGATTTTTGGGCTGAAAGTGGTATTTTTGGAAATATTATGATGTATGCTACACAATTTAGTCATTAAGCACTGCAAACACCTTCTCCAAACCCATGAAAAACTGACTTGAAGTCCAGTTATCCAAAAGTGTAGGAAACCTTCTGTAGAAATTGTAATTTGGGAATTTATCTCAAATCATAACACCTATGCAAAATGAAGGAGTTTTTTGTTCCTTGGTCTATGATGGAAAAAAAATTCTTTCAATTTTTTCAAATTCATCTTCCTTACTTCATAAACTATTTTTTAAGTAAAATTGTCCCTGTGTGCAATGTAAACCCTAGGCAACCCACATCTTGGAAAGGTGAAGCTATGATTTCTTGGAATTTGGTGGGATCATACCTGATTATCTGACCTCCCTTATGCCTCCTTTTCTTTGTAGTCTCTAAATCCATAGGAAACCCTAGCTCACTAGGAGGGTAAATTGGGGTTTTAGTGTAGGAAAAAAAAGGGATTTTAGGAAGTTTTAGGAATGGAGGGGGATGAAGGGGTTTGAGGGTGTCTAAATTATTGGGAAAATTTAGGGGGGTAGGTATAGATGTTAGGGAGTGTAGGGAAGTGGAATTTTATGAAATGAGTGAGGGGAGAGGTTGAAAAGGGGAAAAACATAGCCCTAGCCTAGGAAAGTGTAGAGTAGGCTTATGGAAGGAAATTGTTGAGGTTTGGGCTGGACGAATCCGAATTATGGTTTCGCTTGGAGCCATGGCTGAATTAGGTGGTATTCCTCCATGCATCATATTTACATACATCAATAAAGAATCTCTGTCCCATTCCTGATGTTCATGATCTTAATGCTTTATACATGTTATGATTTTGTTATGAATGATTTCATGTTGTTTTGTTTATAAGCTTATATGATCTAACACTAACATATTGAACATGATTTCAATTATTACTAGTATATGTGATTTTCTTGAATGGGTTGTAGGTTTTGGAGCACTAGGAGAAGTAGAGGGTTTTAACCCTGCAGGATCGCCTTTAAACATAGGACTGTTAAGCAGGTAAATCCTCTTTGCGGACAGAGACGATCCCTCTAGCCCTAGAGTGGGTATTGAAACAAAGAGACATGCTAGAGTGTTGCTTCCTAATTATTGAATGAACAAAGGACATGGTAGATCAACCTACTTGGAATCCAATGTTTTCGTTGTAGTGGTACTGGCCTCTCGCTCCTGCCTTGGAAAGTCACAATCCTTCCGTAGTTACGCTCAGATACCTGTACATAGAACAACATACGACATAATGGTTTCACTCATAACTACTAGCCAGTAAAAGAGGGCTAAGCATATTGCATTAAGCATCTAACATAATACAAAATTGGAACCAAACAATAGTCACGTATATGTATTGATAGAAGGAAGAGTTACAACCAATGCTTTGACGTCGCAGTCTCCTCTAGCGGGGTTTAGCCGAAGCGCGTCTCAAATTCTCGTCAGGGAATTCGGATGGGATGAAGGCATGGACTCAAGCTCTCTTAGAAGTCATGGACTTAAGCTTCCTCAATGAAATTCCTTCTTACTTTATCTTCTTCAGTGGTTCAGCTATAATATGCTCAATTCTCCAAGTTCAGCTAGCTTAGGCTAAGAGAGATAGCTTCTTTTTATAGAGGAAAACAAGGAGGTTAGGATCCCTACAAAGGTGGGAGGGAAGCCTATCCTTTAGGAGGTTCTCATGGGAGGTGGAAACCATAAACTGAAGGAGGGATTCTGTGGTTATTCAGTCCAACCACTCCCAATGACTCATCGTTGAATTTGTTGAAGTGGAATCTTTGCCTCTATTTTTAAAAAACATTCCATAAACATCTTAGCGCGGGTGGCTAACTAAGACAGAGCACCAACTGCTGTGGGGCCCAGTGTTAATTTTCCCCTTCGATGTGAGGGCATAACTGACTACTCGTGCCAAGGCAAAAACAAGGGTTTTTGAGTCTCTGCTAAGGGAATTGTCAACAGAAGTAATATTTCTCTCATGTAAAGGGATGAAATGATGGTATTTGCAAGGCATGACACTACTTATTGATCACGGAAATGACCCTCCAATAATCGAGATGGGGATTGCAGGGACAATGAAAAAATGATGTGAAACAGATGCCCCCCAAAGCATGAGGTCCGAGGGAGAGGGAGGGGCGAAATGCTTTATGAGAACGCGTTCGAACCAAACACCGTTGTCGGAAAACCTGCAATTACAAATACAACTAATATCCCTGATACATGAACATGTGGTATGGGCACATCCATCCATAATAGAGTACATAAAAGCTGAGATCCAAGGCATGGATTCAACCATCCAGTAGTAAGGATCAACAAATAGACTCAGATATGGTCGCAGCCATCAAATCAAAAGAGTCATGCAACAAGTCATAATAATCCACAATAATTCATAGCTTGGACTTTATTAGACAAAACCTAAGGTATTTCACTCCATCTTGACCTGAACAAGTACAAATTCAAGCATGTGTATATATGAAGTGAAGTCAAACATGCAAGAAAATCACTTGATTACCAGCCAATGATGAAAGTTATTAACAGGCTCGAGAGAAACCACTGATAATGACAATGGCTCTCAAGGTACAATCGGTACAATCCACGGAATGTGAACAATGATATGGCGTCGAACATCCGCAGAATCACTTGATCGAAGACTAATGATGTGGACCTTGCGTTGAATGCGAAAAACCTGCCATTAAGGCATGGAGGCTCCAAGGTACCAGAAGGGAGTCTCTAGATAAAATTCCTGGATGAGCTAAAGTTGACAGGAAGTGACCTGATCAAAGGTGGGCCATAATGTATCCCACATCATTGATACAAGACAGAGAAATATGATGATAGTGAATTAGGACCAACAGAGAAACAGAGGAAGGTTGAAAACTGCAAAGGGAAACTTCTCTTGAACGTATCGGCGACACGACACTGGATTTGGCAATATTTGACATCAAAGAATCTGAGGTCATGATGACATGGAAAAGAGAAGATGAGAGGTCAAAAGATATTACCCAACCCCATGGAGGCAAAAAATGATGAAATGAGATGTCCCCAACCTGACATGAATGCAGACAAGTGCCATGTTTAAGAGCGACATACTGCCAACATAACTAAAACTTGGTTCCATTTTCCCCCACCATTTCTGGCGAGTACCCCAATATTTTTTTAAAACAAGCTTGAAGGGGATAGCATATTCTTGATTTGTAAGTTTTTCCTTCAGGAAAATCCAACCTACTACATTTTACGAGCCCTAGGAAGGAGGAACTTGAATAACATCATGGTGACGAAGTCCGATGTCATCAGGTTTTAACAAGTCTGAAAAAGAGAGAACTCGACATCTTTTCATGTTTAGAGAGTTTGAAAAAGAAGGCGAAAAAGAAAACTCCATCATGGCCCTTTTCGTAAATAGTCCCTCAGATCCGAAAAGGTAGAAAACAATATCTGAAAGAACCTCTTAGTCGCAATATGCTAAGGTATTCCTTTTGGTAAATAGTCTATCCTAGCCCGAAAAAGGGGTAAATGTATATTGGGTATATATCACTTCGCAACCATTTAACGAGTTCGAAACGACAAGAGTCTAGAAAATATTTCCAATTTTAGAGAGTCAGAAAAGAGCTGAAAGATGACTCCAGTAGTGATTTTTTCGTGTTTTTACTGAGTCTGAAAAAGTATAAAATTTAACTCGTTACTACATCACTATGTCCTGAAAAACCTGTTTCTACACAAGAGACACGTCTAAAACCCATTTTTCAAAAATAATATAATAAAATAGTTGAAAAACATGTCTTAAAACCTAATTAGGGTTGTAAAAAGTCATAAAATGCCAAAAATGGTAAAAATAATCACTTTTCATTTTTTTACCTCTTGTGGAGCAATAGTTACCCATTTTACTATGTGATCTTGCGGTGACGATGGCGGCCAATCCAGCAGACCAATCTCAAATCTGCCAGTTACAGGTAAGAGTCAATATCTCTCCCTTTATTTTAAGTCATTTTTTACTGCCTGCAATTTCCATTTTTTATTTCTGAGGGAGGAAGTGTGAAAATTAGGGCACGACGGTTAGTGCGGGTTTTGGGCACAGACCCATGCCAATCACCCATTTTTATGAACTAGGGCGCGCCAACTGCGCAGACTATATTTGTGTAGAAATGTAAGTCAAATACCCAAATTTTCACAAAACCAAGTTTCAAAAATGGCTAATACTATCCATATGATCATGTTTGCAGGTAGGAAACATCAAAATGGTAATCAAATGGAAATAACGGGAACACAACGAAGAGGACGAGCTTCCCATGGAAAATGAGAGATGCATGGAAGCTCTCAGAGACTATGGACTGAATAAATTCTTCTTGAAACCGTGTCTCTAAGCTCAACCGGAGCTGCTACAGTATTTGATCAACATATGGGATGAGGACCAAGAAAAGTTCATCCTCCGAGATCAAGAACTTGAGATTGATGTTTCCAATGTCTACTTTATAACAGGACTATCATGGAGGGGAGCAGCATCGATCCTAACTGGTACCCGACCTTGCATGGACAGTATGTCCATGGCAATGGACAGGGTATGTCGAGGGGCATGGAAGGGAACATGAAGTGGGAAAGTTGATATCCAAACTATCCCAGACTTAGCACTAAAAGTAGTGCTACATACCATCACACAAGCTACGGGATCGAAAGCACCGCAAAAAGCAACAAAAACACAGTTGCTTCTTGTTGTAGACTGTTTGACACTGACCATCTACAACTGGGAAGAGCCCATGACAATAAACATGAAACACTAGCTAACAAAATGCAAGAAGGGAAAATTGAAGAAATTTGGTTATGGGTCTATCCTGGTATCATTCTTCTTGGAATGACTACCAATCTTCCAGCATTAGGAGGTCATAGTCCCAACACCACTTGTGAGGGAACCACGGATGGCCCAATGGGCAGATCTATTTCCAAGGGTAGGGGGCGGTCAACAAATGTCCTAGAGACCGACGTTTTTTTATTGGATCCACTGACAATTGATCGTCGTGGAGGACTGGCCCTACTCTGGTACAAATTTTACTGGTGATCTGGACCTCCCACTCCCAGAGGGAGAGGATTGGGATGAATATTTGGGTAAGACTCATTTTTAATTTTCATGAGTGTTATGATTTTCTTAGTTATGAATGTTCTGAAATTATATCCATGCATTTGCATATGTTGGCCCAAAGAGACCTGCGGGCATGTCTCCGATAGTGAGGCGAATCCCTCGTGGTTTCGAACCTCATGGCAAGGAAGGCGAGGAGGAGGAGATCATGTGGAACCTAGAGGGGATCACACATGGAGTCCCAGACTATGCACGATTTGATGATGTTCCCTCTGCCTACCAGAGACATACCGTAGGGGTGCCAAATCACATTCACCACTTGCTGAGGCGGCTTGTATGGGCAGTGACATGCTATCATGAGCATCACATCGATTAGACACCTAGGCTTTATATCTTTATATTTGAGAGGCATGGTGTCTTAGGATGTAACAGAAACACACATATTTTTTGAATTTATGATGCACATTGATGCAGACACGCGATATATATATATATATGTGTGTGTGTGTGTGTGTGTGTGTGTGTGTGTGATGATGATGATTTTACAAATTACGCAAATTTCTATCTAATACAATGTTGGCCACTGTATCAGTTAATGCATTCATTTGTCTAGGAATATGTTGATATGTGATAAAATCAAAATGTCTTTCCAACAAATGAATATGTAAATACAATCTCAGACTGTATGGGTTTCTTATTGAATAATGACCATTGAGTTGTAGAACAAGAAGTTGTGAATCTAGATTTACAAGCAATGCACGTATGCCAAGGTTGATTGCCTCAGTTAATAGTTCAAGGACAACACTATATTCTGTGACATTGTTTGTAGTTCATCCTAGACAAATAACTTGTAGTTATATCAATTCACTAGCAGGATCATAGATTACCTAGGCTGCTGAAGACAAATTCCTAGTACTGCAGGAAGCACCATCTATGAAACCGACATAAGGGGTAATAGACATCTACACAAATAAGAAAGACCCAAATAAGTAGGAAAATTCTCGCAAAGCACACCAAATCAAAACATGTACAAAAATGAGAAAAAAAAAACACTTATGTACACAAACCATGCATGAATGACTCACACATAATATTTTTTGAGATACAACCCATTTCTGGGTTGTTCTAGAGGATGACCTTCGTAATCAATATGATCATAGGCCCCATTTTGCAATACATGTTTAACAATGTAAGGCCCATGCCACATGGGTTGAATTTTTCCTGCCCCTAGCTTATCATGAGCTTGGTCGTATAGGAGGACGAGATCTCCTTCAAGGAAAGAACGAGGGGAAACTGATTGGTAAAAATGAGCTTTGACCCGCTTTTTCTGTGCTTCAATAACCAGAGCATCAAAGCGGCGGGTTTCATCCAACTATTCTAAGTAAAGAAGACGCTCTTCTTCTGGTGAAGTGTTCGGTAGTAATTCAAAAACCAACTTGAGCGAAGGTATTTCACATTCAATTAGAAGAGTAGCTTCCAGACCATAAACCAACTAAAAAGGGGTGAATCATGATGCATTCTTAACTAAGGTTCGGTATGCCCAAAGAGATGAAAATAACAAGAGATGCCAATTGGATTTGTGGATCCCAATCGTACGTTGAAGCATGGTAACAAGAACTTTTTTCACAGCTTCTACCTAGCCATTGGCCTGAGGATAGTACGACATTGAGTTGTTGTGACGCAGAACCAACTTAGAAGTCAACTCTGCCACCATATAGTGCCGAAAATGGGAACCATGATTGGTAACAATGGCTTGAGGGACGCCAAACCTAGCAATGATGTGATTGAATATGAATTGAGCAGCTGTCTTACCATCGACGGCAAGTGTAGGCATTGCTTTGGCCCATTTGGTGAAGTAGTCCACGGTTACGATAATATAAGCATGCCCCCCAGCTGAGTGAGTTTTTCACATCATAAAATCGATGCCCCACTTTGCAAAGTGACCAATGGTAATGAAAGAATGAAGAGGTACAGGTGGCGCACGCATCTTGCGTTGATAAACCTGGCAATCATGACATTTACGAACCACAACAATGCAGTCTTTGAAGAAAGAAGGCTAGAAATAACCAGCACGAAGAATCTTTTGTGTAGTACAATAACCATAAATGTGACCGCCACTGGCGCCACTGTGACAATAATTGAGGGTTTTCTCATCCTCCTCAAGATTCAAACATCGACGGAGAATGGAATCCACTCTGACATGATAGACTGTATCTCCGACAATACGATAAGGTTGCGATTGATGACGGATGGGTTGGCGGGCATCCTTCGTCAATTCAGATTTGAAAGTCTGAAGATAAACGATGATGCTAATCAAGAAAAACATATCTTCTGGAATGTATTCCTCAAAATGAGACAGAGGAGAGTCGAAAGGAAGGGAATAGATGAAATCAACAAAGACTAGTGATTTCTTCGACTTGGCAGCAGTAAATTCCAAATCGAACTCCTGGAGGATGAAAATCCACTTTGAGTATTCCCCCCCGGCAATTGACGAGACAATATATAGGTCATGGGGTTGCAATCAGAAATCACAATCACTGTATGCAAAATAATATAATGATGAAAACGTGAACTTCTTGAAAAACAACTAATGCTAACTTCTCGACATGTGCATAGTGCATCTTAGGATCGATAAGGTTACGAGACAAGTAATAGATAACATGCTCATTACCATCATCATCATCTTGTACTAGAACCATGGAAATTATACTGAAAGCGGCGGCTAGATAAAGGGAAAAATCACGATGATAGTTAGGAGGACGCAATGGAGGAGCGTTGACAAGCAACGTCTTGAGGGCCTCAAAAGACTTTTGAGAAATCTCATCCCAACAGAATGGGACAACCTGCTTTAATAATTGTGTAGATCCTCTAGCCACTTCTACATAGTTAGGTATAAAACAACGTAGAAAATTAGCCTTACCTTGCAAAATCTGCAACTGATGTAATGAGGAGGGAGAGGGGAGATTGATAATAGCCTCAACCTTGATTGGATCGAGGCGAATTCCATCTTTGAACATGATAACCCTAAGAGTCTACTGGAATCAACGCAGAAGACGCACTTGTGCGGATTAAGCTGAATATTGTAACGTCGACAAGGAAGGAAAATTTGACGAAGATGGTCAAGATGGTCCAGACACTTAGATGAATGAGCGGGAAGTTCATCTAGATAAGGTTTAATGATGTGATGAATATCGTGAAAAGCATACAACATTGCTCGCCGAAACGTAGCCCCAACATTCTTTAAGCCAAAAGGGAGCTTCTTATATGCCAAAGTACCCCAAGGACAGATAAAGGCAGTCTTATGTTGATTAGTCGAGAGAATGTTAATCTGATTATAACTAGAAAATTAGTCCATGAGGGAAAAAATATTACTCCTGGCATAGTCATCAATGATTTGATCGATAAAAGGAGTAGGATTTAGGACAAGCATGATTAATATCATGATAATCAACGCAGATGCGAATAGTTCCCTATTTCTTGTCTACAGGAACAATATTAGAGACCCATGTAGAAATTTGAATAACTGATATATTATTCACCGAGATTCTCTTGATCACACACTATTTTAACTTCATGCACAATACATAATCTCTTCTACCATTGATCATTAATTGTGAAAATAAAATCAATTGCATGCACACATTGAAACCATAAAAATTCACACATATGAACACAGTGTTTTAATGGGAAATACTGAAGCTAAAAACCCCAACTATCTGTATATAATATATTTCATAGAGATCATGTAACAATCCTCATACAAAGCTCCTCACAAGCTCTTAGTACAATCTCCAATTGCTACAAACTAATCAGGCCCGATCTTGCAAATCCATGCACCGATCTTTTCCAGCCTTTAGCCTCCCTCTACTACCCAATCACTACTGAATAATGGCTCATAATGAACTTGAATCCATCCTATATTGACTGCGCAATCCTCATTGGCATCTCCATCAATGTGTGGTGCAAACTCATGCAACACTATAGTCACAACTGATAGTCATACTGCTCTTTCACCTATCTCTCCACTGGTCTCCACTGAAACTCTCCATGCACTGAAGTTAACTGATGTATTATTTAGTTGATTAATGAGTTTATAATTATTGAATTAATTAATAATTAATTCACACCACTCTCACTAGTGTATCAATCAGTTAGACTAGATACAACTATCTCAACTATGTTTAGATTAGTTAAACTAAACAAAACTCCATTAACTTCCTCAATCAACTCCACCAAACTCTCTCACATGAGTTCTAACTGCTTCTTCATGCAATAGCTCCAATTAACCCTTAGGAATAGCATAATTCCTTCTGTCAACTCTTGTGCCACATCTGTGCACTTAACTGAAGTGCTCCAAGAGAATAAGATAATGTTTAGAGTTCAAATATTATTAAGAGCTAATAATATTCGACATATCTATTTTTATACTGGCAATCTAAAAATAGATTTCACCCAAAATGACTAAAAATAGAAGTCCATCTATTTTTCCAACTTGACCAACCATCCACAAATAGCATCCTGCAACTCAGAGAATATGATCGACATGTCTAAAAATAGACTTTGCGACAAAAATCACCTGTGTGGGCCCCAACTAGCTTAGGTGATCACTTTCCAACTAGGATCAGGAATGATGTTTCAGGATGCCTCCTTCACTATTTCTTGTTGCAATCTTCAACACTCCCTCTCAACAAGAAAGAAATGTCTTTGCATGCGACATGCAAATCCATGCATTCGCCCTGCAACCTTCACAAGCGCCATGCAACTCCATGCATCTACTCTGCAACTCTTCCGAAACTGAATAGGCTCCAAAAAACTCAATCAATCTGATGCATCTATCATCAAAGTATTCTACTTCTGCTGGTACCAAATGCACATGTCTTCAGGAACCACTGCGCTGTTGAACTCTGCACCCATGCACTCTACTTGCTGTCAACTCGGATCCGCGCTTCAGTATCCGACACTATCACTTTGATCTGCCTGCATCAATCCAACTGATCATGCTACTGCTGCATTTTGGGCACCTAGTAGCCAGGTTCAATTCATGAGATCCACACCATCTCAATGAATCTTGCTGAGAAATCTCCTCTTGGGATTACTCATCCATGTCGCCCCACCTCTCACCTTGTGGTATAGCTGTATGCACTCCCTCTTCCCATCTGGCGCATAATTTCTCTACATGAGTGGTTTCTCCCACTCCGTGATCCTCATCTTGTGGCTTCTCCACATCCCGAGGTTCACTCTTACCTGCATGCAAAACTTGCTCCCTCTCAAGCTTCAATTGCATGTATTTCTTGCACTTCCCAACAGTAGGAAGCTCCGTAGACATCCCATCTACTTCAATTCTGTAGAGATTCTTTGCTCGAAACCCAACCTTCTTGACTTGTCCTGTTGCTTTGTGCTAAAGGAAAAAATTTCCTTCACTAAAGACAACATCATACCCTTTATCCTCTAACATTGCGACTGAGATTAAATTCTTCTTTAAACCTAGAACATGCACTACATCTTGTAAAAGAATGAGTTTACCTGAATCCCTCTAAAAGGTTATGGTACCAATGCCGGTCGCATTGTATCGTCCATTGTCGCCCAACTCAACATGCAACTAGAGATCTTTCTCCACCAGGTCACTGACAATATTCACATCTCCCGTCATGTGAAAGGAAGCGCCACTATCAAAATACCACCCCAATCCCAATGCACTAGACACCATGCATGCGATCAATGAGAAGTCCAGCTCAAATTACGAGGCAAGAGCCTCACCAGTTGCAGCTCTAATAGCCTGCTTGTTCTTCTTCTTCTGTGGACAATTTGTGGCGTAATGTCCATGCTCGTGACAGTGAAAACACTTCACTTTGGACATGTCACGCTCTTTGCCATCTACATCGGATTGAGAAGGATTTTTCTTCCCCTTCCCCTTTCTTGCTTTGGTAGCCAAAGCGCAATCCTCTTCATCATCATTCTTTGATGAAGATCCATCCGTGGTATCCCGCCTTATCTCCTCCTGCACAAGATCCGACCAAAGTCGCTCCCATCCTGGAAGTTTCTCCCGACCATTGACAGAGTCCTGATAGGAATGCCAACTCTTTGGAAGCCCAAGGAGAGCCAAGCTCACCAATTCCTCATCATCCACACTAACTCCTACACTCCCAAGCTCATCCCTGTAGTGGACAAACTTTGTCAAGTATACCGGAATAGTGTCATTCTTCTCCATTTTTATTTTCCTGAGTTTATCCTTGAGCGCCAACTTCCTCTGGTCGCTCTTGCTTTGGAACAAATTTATCAAAGCTTTCCACATCAAGAATGGAGAATATTTACCATGAAGGCTGGACACTATGTGATACTTCAAACCTTCCAACAGAATCCTTCGACACCTTGCTACCTTCTTTTTCCATGCGTCAAGTGCGGCAACATCGCTAGAACCTGGTTTAGGAATATCAGCATCTATGAACTCCTTCAACCCATTGTCATCTAGCACCGCCTCCATCCTGTCCTTCCATGAAATATAATTTGAGCTTCCCTCAAGGGCATAATCCAATCGCAATCCGTTGAAAGACATCTCAACTTCGACACCAATAAATCACTGTAGCAATTTCGAATTCCACTAGCACAAAACTCAACCGCTTCAATGCTTTGTAATTGCTCCAATGATCAATATCACTCTAATACCATGTAGAAATTTGAATAAATGATATATTATTCACCGAGATTCTCTTTATCACACACTGTTTTAACTTCATGCATAATACAGAATCTCTTCTACCATTGATCATTAATTGCGGAAATAAAATCAATTGCATGCACACATTGAAACCATAAAAATTCACACATTTGAACATAGTGTTTTAACGGGAAAGCCTGAAGCTAAAAACCCCAACTATATGTATATAATATATTTCATAGATATCATGTAACAATCCTCATACAAAGCTCCTCACAAGCTCTCAGTGCAATCTCCAATTGCTACACACTAATCAGGCCCGATCTTGCAAATCCATGCACCGATCTTTTCCAGCCTTTAGCCTGCCTCTACTGCGCAATCACTGCTGAAGAATGGATCATAATGAACTCGAATCCATCCTATATTGACTGCACAATCCTCATTGGCATCTCCATCAATGTGTGGTGCAAACTCATGCAACACTATAGTCACAACGGATAGTCACACTGCTCTTTCACCTATCTCTCCACTGGTCTCCACTGAAACTGTCCATGCACTGAAGTTAACTGATGTATTATTTAGTTGATTAATGAGTTTATAATTATTGAATTAATTAATAATTAATTCACACCACTCTCACTAGTGTATCAATCAGTTAGACTAGATACAACTAGCTCAACTATGTTTAGATTAGTTAAAGCGAACACAACTCCATTAACTTCCTCAATCGGCTCCACCAGCTCTACAAATGAGTCATAAGCTGACCTTCATGCAATAGCTCCACTTAACCCTTAGGAATAGCGTAATTCCTTCTTTCAGCTCCTGTGCCACATCTGTGCACTTAACTGAAGTGCTCCAAGAGAATAAGATAATGTTTAGAGTCCAAATATTATTAAGAGCCAATAATATTCGACATATCTATTTTTAGACTGACAATCTAAAAATAGATTCCTCCCAATATAGATTCTGCCCAATATGTCTAAAAATATAAGTCCATCTATTTTTCCAACTTGACCAACCATCCACAAATAACATCCTGCAACTCATAGAATATGATCGACATGTCTAAAAATAGACTTTGCGACAAAAATCACCTGTGTGGGCCCCACCTAGTTTAGGTGATCACTTTCTAACTAGGATCAGGAATGATGTTTCAGGATGCCTCCTTCACTGTTTCTTGTTGCAATCTTCAACAACCCATTCTATCAAAGCAATCGGATAAATAAAACCAGCTCTGAGAAGTTTTTCAACTTCACCTTTAATGATAGTAGCTTTTCTAGGGTGCACCGGATGAAGACGCTGGCAAACATGTTTTGAACCAGGGTAAGTAGGTATTTCATGCACCACTATACTAGGGTCAATGCCAGGAATTTCTTCGTAGGACCATGCAAAGACATCATAGAAATCGCAAAAAAGGCTAGTATAAACTTGTACTTCATCGAAAGAACAAGTAACCCCAATATGGATGTTCTCGACGATTCCCAGTTTAACAGAAATGTCAATAGGCATCGTCTGTGTAATATTACTCAAGTTAATTTTCATAAAGACTTCATGTGAAAAAACAGGTAGTTGAAGCGGAGGAGAAGGAACCTGAGATGAAAAACGCTCAAGACAAGTAGACATGGTCCCGAGGCCAGGAATGAACGAGGAACGATGATGACCATCGTCCCATGGTAGATCCTCAAGAGACATGGTTTCCATGATGGCTTCATCAGAGGGAAACATTTCTTTCAAAGGATCAAGTGAATCTGAATCACCAAGCCAGGGGGATTGAGAATAAATGTCAAGGGACATGCTCAAAGGAGCACGATCAGATGATGGAGCTTCCGAAGTAGCAATGAGTTCACAATAATCAATCTTAATTGGACTCAAAGGCATCGAATCTCTGAAGGAATCAATCTGTTCAGGTGAAGGAATAATCCATGGGTCATCAGACTGAGAGATCATATGGATTTGAACAGTATTCGGTGGAGGAAGAGGAAAAATACCCATGAGGGTAGGATCTTTAAAAAGACCAGGCCCTACGCTCTCGTAGGGAGTAGGAATTTGATCCACATATGAAACATTGTTCTCAGAAGAAGAGGTGAAGAAGGACAATAGATCGATAGTAATAATATTTCCTTCATGTGGAAATTTCAGAACACGAAAGAGAGTGGACGAAACATATAACATGGTGTGAGTCCAACTGCGACCGAGGAGAAGATTATAATTGAGTTTAGCATCAACAAATTATACCTCAACATTGACTGTCTTTCCTTTCAAAGTAATCAGTAAACTAGCGAGAACACCTAAAGGTTTTGATTCTCTTCCATCAAATTCTTCAAGGTCATTTCGAGATGAATTCATGGCTCGAGAACCAATAGCTTTCCAACACGAAGATGACATGACACAGGTTGATGCACTTTCGTCCACAACTGCTCGATGGATGTCGATACCATTAATAACAACTTGAATAATGAGCGCAATCTGATGCGGAAACCGTGGAACGAAATTATCTAAATTGAAATCAAGAAGGCTAGTATTAGCAGGATCAATCCTGCCAATCGCACATAACAAAGCTCTTCGTTGCGACGAAAAACTCTAAAGTACTTCTAACGCGGAAATCATGGATGGCGCCTGAGCCAAATCTTCAACAATATTCAAATGGTGAGTGGCATGGGCGTTAGGATTATAATAAGACTTGTGGAGTACAGCTTTGGATGGTGGTCGCACAATGGATTTAGCATTGGGCCTTTCAATTTCAAGAGGGCTGGTAACAAGTGAAGGAGGAGGACCATCAAGATCTCCTTTCCCATAGCCTAAAGTGAGCCAATATAATATTTCGACCAAGTAGCAATAGAAACGGCAGCAGAATCATTCATCATGAACACCTTAGAGCCATATGGGGCAGAGGACTGAGGTTGCTCTACCATCTGAGTTTTCTGAGATGGGAAAGGTTCCTTAAGAACAACCGGAGTTCCCTGGGTGCCTTTGAGCAATCGTCTCACTTCAAATCGTCGAGGACAGTCCTTGGTGAATTTCTCTCCATCAGAAATCAAACAAGGGTACTTCGGTTTGTGTTGAGAACCATTGCCAGCACGAGGTTTCTGAGAATCCTGTTTTGGGGTATCAACTTTGGCCTTTCCTTTACCCTTATTCTTACCTTTAGAAGCATTATCCATAGGATTGGCCTAAACTACATTAACTTCTCTGGGTTTACCAAAATTCGAAGTGGACTGAGAAGCAGACTTTGGCTTCCCATAATTTGAAGAAGAATACTTTTGAGAAGTCTAAGACACAGAACCAATAATACCATCGATAGATGGATTCGCTGGTGGTTTAGAAGTTCCAGGTCGGGGAGCATCAGGCAAGATATCATATAATGCGCTAGATTGAGAGTACACAAGATCAAGGTAATGGGCGTAAGAAATGGGTTGTTCCTCGGTTACACATGCCCCCATAGCTATGTCTTTGGTGATCTAATTGACAAAGGAGGTGGTGAACCAATGAGTCAGAAGCTGATCAGGAATTTCAAATTTGATCATGAGACGATGACGTCGCCACCCATGAATATGATCCGAGATATGAGTAGCTCGGTATTGCTTCAATGAAGTGAGGAGGTGTGTCCCAGTCTCATAATGGACTGGTAACTGAAAATGCGTGAGGAATTCCATGGCTAAAGAAATGAAGTCTTGGAAGATGCCACGAGATAGCTCAATGTACCACTTTGCAGCAGCACCAGTAAGAGTTCGCTGGAAAAGACGGAGTTGAATAGAATCATCAACCCAAGAGTTAGAAAACACCACAAATGGTACGTCATAACATGCGCTTGGGGGTCTTCACTAGACTTTCCTTCAAATTTAGGACAATCACCAAGAATCTTGGTCAAAACCGGAGGCCAATATGGTTTATGAAGAATGGGATCATTTGTTAATTTTGACACATCAGGTAATTCCAAAGTAGCAAGAAACAGTAATTGAGTATTGAAAGTCATTGAAGGTCTTTGGTAAGGACCTGTGTGTATATTCCACCTAGTCTGAGTGGGATTTTGTCCCCATACATTCTATCCCAAAGGATTCGGATCATAGGGGTTAGAAGTAGGATAATTCGGTTTATACTTGGGTTGAGGACCAGGATACTGAGTCGAATTAGAACATTGAGGTCCCTGCGGAGTAGCATAGGGAGTCTACTGTGGAATTTAAGCATGGATTTGAGGTTGATGATATACATGTTGCCTTTGAGGGTGAGAAACCTAGGGCACACTATATACCAGTTGATATGAAACCTAAGGGTAATAAGTGCCTTGCAGTTGAACAGGTGGTCTCGGTTGAGCAGGCTGCTGAGTGGGAAAACCTAGTTGACTATAGACAGGTAGAACTGGCTGCTAAAACGATTGAATTGGCTGAGGCACAGGTTGAATCGGTTGCTGAGCTAGTTGAACTGAGTACTGAGGGCCACCGGGTTGGCCTTATGGAAAAGGTTGGCCCGATGGTTGCGATGGACCAGGTTATCCCTGATAACCAGGTTGACCCAGAGAACGACCGTAGGGTTGTCCTAGTCGCACAACATTTTGGCCATATCGAGCATGTGATTGCGGTGGTGGTGCAGTAGGTTGCCCCTGTGGTGGGTAGATTTGGCCCCCAGTAGAATGAGATAGTCCTAGTTGATTCTGAGGTTGACCAAATAGACCGGATGGTTGTCCTTGTGGGATCGAACATTGTCCCCGTGGACCAGAGGCAGGGCCCTGCTGAGCCAAAGGTTGTCCCATGGAGGGTTGTCCTTGCAAGCCAAAGGGTTGCGCAGGCAGGGTAGGTCCCAAATGAGTAACAGTCTGATAAGGATCATAAACAGCCTGATGAGGATCAATATGAGGCAAATAGACCAAATTACCATACACATAATAATGGTGTGGATATACATATACGGGATTACCAACAACATCATAGTGATGGAATCGAGGATTTCCGGAAGCTTGGAGCGGCTGAGAACCCTGAGAACTCTGTTGTTGAATAGCTAACAGATACTCTTCAAAAGTAAGGCTTCCAAGAATCACAGGAGTAGTAGAAACTGCACTAGAAGCAGGTGGGGCCTCCGCGGCACTAGATTGTGATCTAATAGGACCGGGATTAACAGGGAACATTGGATTGAGGAAAATAGACCTGCAAGTGTGAAAATATCTTGACAACTGATGGGTAACAACTGGTGTGGATGAAGCCACATAGACAGTCGGTCTGACTGGAACAGAGGTAACAACAACCGATGAACCATGTGTCGACAGTGATAGTCCTAACAAAGGGAGGATGGAACTCGGAGGAGGAGTTAATGTACTGAATTGCACTATAGAGGAAACACTGGACATAATCTGACTTAAGGACCTATATCCAAGTGGAAGTGACACCGATGGTGGAGAATACTGAGTAGAAACATGAGGGACATCTTTTGGGAAAAGCTGATATTCTCCTGTAGAAACAAGCATTCCTTCACTACCAATAGGACTAGATGAATCCATGTCTGACTCCACCGTGAGATCTTCGAAAAGACTATGGGGACTATGAGGCACAACCGTAGCAAAAAATGGCGAACCCAACGTACGAGGAGGAAAATATCCTTCTTCCCAAAAACCAGACCAAGCACCAGAAGGAGGCCAATTGAATTCAATTGGCTCTTCAGGAGGAGTCTAAGTAGCAAGAGGCAGGATAGACAGGAGAATAGGCTGCGAGAACTCGACAGACCTAGTGGACTAAGGGGTTTCAAAATAAACGTCTAAGAACGAACTACCACTAGGAGGCAGTGAGTAGTTCTGCCACTGTGACTGTATATCAAAATAGGAAGGAAAAAGAAAACCAATCAAAGGCCCCAAGATCAAAACTAAGGAAGAACAACAGGCCAAGTAATAAAACTTTTCACGTGCATGTGATCGTAGGTGATTAATTTTATGACACTGAAACCTGATTTCAATGTTTCATTTTTTAAGAGTCGAGAAACAGGCAAAAGATGACTCTAGTCACTTTCAATTTTAAACGATTGTGAAAGGACAAGTGCTCAACGATCTCTTCTCTTTTTAAAGAGTCATGAAAATATCAAAATGACTACTCTAGAATAATAAGCAAGAGGGTATACCAGGTTTCTGTGAACTTCTGTATACACCTTGGCGATCAAATGAAAACTAAATGACCATGGACTTGACGTACATGCAGGTAGTCTCCTTGAATGTTGTGTTTGGTGTATCACGGTTACAAGGCGATAGACTCAGCTTCCTATGGATAAAAGGATTGCAACCTAGAGGGGTCTCTATTTATATACTCGACGGTACGGGGAACACAAGTCCATACTAATGCTTTCTAAAGCCAGATGGTGAATGGTAGCTACTAGGTTTTAAGACGCCGGAACACGTCTCTAGCCTAGACCACTAAAATGTTTCGTTAGGTTTCAATGCTTCCTTAGGTTAATTAAATGAATTTTAAATTTGATCGTGGATTATGTTTCAATTTTAAGGCCTTATCGAATTTGGATCTCAACTTTCCTAAATGAAAACTATATGCAAATGAACATTATTTCCGATTCAATGAATGCTACTTACGAGAAGGATATAAATATTTCAAAAGAAAATAATGATGATACGAGAAGAAATCCACTAATGCATCTGACAGAATCAAACAAAAATGAAACTCTTTCCTAGATAATCAGATGCTAGTTATGCAAAAGAGTATTTCACTTTCAAAGCAAAGAAAGAATGCAAAATATGTTTTTTTTTTTTTTTCAAATGAAAGAAGCACATGATGCACTAATTACATGAAAAAAATGAAAACAAACACTAGCTTGAGTATTTTGTAAGGATCGAAATTGAATGAATCAATGCAACGCAAAAAAAACACAATAAATCACTCACACTAATGCTACAATCTTCCAAATCAAAAGAAAGTTCTCAAAATGGCCTAAAGAAACAAGCAATGTAATCTATGCTTGGAGAAACAAGGAGAAGAATCAATCGAGAAATGAAATGATATTGCAATAAAAGAAATCACTCAAAAAGGATCAAGAATAATACATGCAATCGACCCAAGAATGAGACCGAAAATAATCAAACCGAATTGATTTCCAAACAGAAGGCTCAGTGCACTAAGACACCTAGAAACCCTAAGGCCTCAATTTACGTTGATAAGAAGATGGACAAACAACTGCGAAAAGCAAGTTGACAACAGTCAAAACGATCCCAAAGGCATAATTACACATAGAAAATAACCCAGAAGTAAGCACAATTGACCAAAAGACTCATTAAGGAGGTCAAACCAAATCCTACAGGAGTCGGCGTGACTGTAAGGCTATAATCCTCCATACAGAGGTTGGTGCAACTGCAAAAAGAGAAACCTATACCAATAAACACTACTGTTCAGATGAAAAATGTGCCAAGCCAGATAACTATGGGAGAAAGGGAAAAACCAAAACTTAATGAGCAGAGGTCAATCTTGACACCCTAGAGCTGAACAAAGGATATAAACTAAGCAAGCAAACTAGAAAAACATAGATAACCGAATCAATAATTGAAATTGAACCAACAAGATGAAACTACACACTCACATTGATCCCTAGTGGAGTCTCCAATTTGTTAAGAAGGTAAATCCTCTCTGCAGACAAAGACGATCCCTCTAGCCCTAGAGTGGGTCTAGAAACAAAGAGACATGCTATATTTTTTCTTCCTAATTATTGAATGAAAAAAGGACACGGTAGATCGACCTACCTAGAATCCAATGCTGTCATTGTAGTGGTAGTGACCTCTCGCTCCTTCCTTGGCAAGTCACAATCCTTCCGCAGTTACGCTCGGATACCTGCACATAGAACAGAAAACAAGAACAACATATGACATAATGGTTTCACTCATAACTACTAGCCAGTCAAAGAGAGCTAAGCATATTGCATTAAGCATCTAACATAATACAAAATTGGAACCAAACAATAGTCACATATATGTACTGATATAAGGAAGAGTTACAACCAATGCTTTGACGTCACAGTCTCCTCCAGCAGGGTTCAACCAAAGCACGTCTTAGATTCTTGTCAGGGAATTCAAACGAGATGAAGGCATGGACTCAAGCTCTCTCAGAAGTCATGGACTCAAGATTCCTCAACGTAATTCCTTCTTACTCTATCTTCTTTAGTGGTTCAGCTATAATATGCTCAATTCTCCAAGTTCAGATAGCTTAGGCTAAGAGAGATAGCTTCTTTTTATAGAGGAAAAGGAGGAGGTTAGGATCCCTACAAAGGTGGGAGGGAGGCCTATCCTTTAGGAGGTTCTCATGGGAGGTGGAAACCATAAACTAAAGGAGGGAGTCCATGGTTATTTAGTCCAACCACTCCCAATGACTCATCCTCAAAGTTGTTGAAGTGGAATATTCACCTCTATTTTTACAAAACATTCCATAAACAACTTGGTGCAGGTGGATAACTGAGACAGAGCGCCAACTGGCGCGCGGCCCAGTGTTAATTTTCCTCTTCAGCACGAGGGCATAATTGACTACTCATGCCAAGGAAAAAACAAGGGTTTTTGAGTCTCTGCTCAGGGAATTTTCAACAGAAGGGATATTTCTCTCATGTAAAGGGATGCAATGATGGTCTTTGCAAGGCATGACACTGCTTATTGATCACGGAAATGACCCTCCAATGGGCGAGATGGGGATTGAAGGGACAGTGACAAAATGATGTGTAACAAGGACATACGAGTACAACCTCTTCCCATTTTACTAGTTTAAGCATTAGGACTGTAAATTTTCTTGCTTCTTGTTGTTGTATGCTTCTTGCTCTGTTGGGGTTCTCAACCCAAACCCTAGGGTAATTCATCTCGTAAAATAATTGGCGACTCCATTGGGGATAGTGACATATCCAAAGTGCTTGGTCTTATTATTCCGAATTGAAGTCAACTGCTTTTTTAAGTTGGTCAGTAAAGTTGTGCACCAATCATATAATGTATTTAGGGAATCTGTTGCCAAACTCATTGTAGCTCATGAGGCTTGATGTAATGATGTTGATCCAGATACTCAGACAATGGGAAAAGAAGGATCCTGATATGTAATCCCTCTACATCTCTTATTGGGATATGAGTGACAACCTTCTGAGTATCTGCTGAACAATAGAGTCGAATGTAGTCATGTACATTGAATCCTCCTGGGGCCTTCCCCTAGAAGTTTATTGACTCTCCTCTTCGGGAAAGTACAGTGATGAAGTATATTTCCTATACCTCAATCCGTAGAGGTATCTGACCAATCATAAAGGCATCCTCTTTTGGATCCCAGTAATTCACAAGCATTTCAAGCAATCTTGTGTTTGTCTTCATGGTTGGCATTTTGAAGAATTTTAATAAACCACACCCTCTAAGGACATCCAATGTCGAAGGATATTCCATCACTTCATTATCAATGGCATTGTGTTCCCTCTCTCTCCAACTGATAGTCACCCTACATCATTCAAGTTTTTCATCCATTAAATCTTTGATTCAAAAAATTGCGTTGTGCATACGTGGGTTTCTTTCATACATAGTCACGTATACACGCGACTTCAATATGGTCAACCCGTATATACGTAGAGGGTAAATATAAAATTAATATTTCTAAGAAATTGGGCGGATTGAAGTTGTTGGTTTTTTTCTCCAAATATTTTTTCTCCAAATTCCCAATGCACAAATGAAAAATGCAAGTCAAAAAGGTGTATTTATACCAAGATTTTAAAAAATTTCAAACTCGCTTTTATAAATTTTGTGTCTATTTTTTGAATTTGTTAAAATTTATGACCATTTTTGGCTTTCAATTGCTAGGACGGGTTGTTTTCGGGACCAATTGAACATTTTGAGACATTTTTTACCGCTTCGATTCCATGACCGCTAACCTATCATGGCAGGTATTGTTTTCAGCATTGACATATAGGTTAGGGAAATCCATTTTCTATTTCATTCTACATTCTAGCCTCCATACTATGATATCTTTCCATAGGGTCAACCCCATCATGTTATGATTATTGAAACCATTTTCACTCGCCGATTTATAAACTCATGATATGATGGTAGAACCATCCTTTACATGGGCTTCCTAGTTAGATCCTCACTAGCATATGTTTCCTATGCTACAAAAAATATGTAGGCTTGGGATTCCTCTTTAGTCCCACCATGAATCTTGCAATGAATCTTAATTCTCCTTCTTCTTTGCTATATTTCTGGCTTTCTACCCTATAGGATCCCTCGTGTTAATTTTTTCTGCTACATTGCATGTTGACTATTTGTATCATTTTACCTTAAGTCGAATTCACTTGGACTCATGTATAAGCCACTTTTCGACCATGTATTTCTGCAAAATCAACCTTGCAATCACTTAGCATCTGCAACTTGACACGCTTTTCCTGTGGAGATAACGTTCCTTTGAGTGTCATTTACAAGTTTCACCACCTTGTATTGAGTATAGGACTGTTCCAACCCAGGGAAATACTGCATCTGTTTCCCAACACTCGTTATTTCCACTGTATTATAGGAATTCTTCTATTCTTTTTTAGGATTTTAAGATGAAAAAGACAAAAAGAAAAATATTTCAAAAAAGAGCGGGAATGGGAAATTACTTCCATGATTGATGGAAACTAGAGTCAGTTTTGTTTCCCTTGAACAAATAATAAAAAGAAAAGTCTTTTCTCCATTAGGATGGGCTTTATTTTGACTTAGGAGATCCATAACCTTGTTATTAATTCAATACTCCCCCGGTTGGTTATCTCTTTTGATCATATGAATGGTTTGTTCATGCCTCCTGCATGATAACCTTATAAAAATTTATTATATGCTTCCATATAGTCACATTTGAGCTTCTTTTTTTGTCCAAGGGAAGTAAAATTGAGTCACCCTTTCTGCGGTGTCTCTTGACTCATTTTTTAGTCGGCCATACCTAGTTTTTTAGAGTTATGTTCTATCAGATCAGTTATTTGGTCCTTTTCTTGTGCTAGTTAAGAAGGTCTCCATTGAATTCTTGCTGGAGGGTTTTCCCTTATCGAATTTGAAAAATTTCTCTGAGATTAAACCTAGAGCTGCACCCTGGCCCTATTTCCATCATTGATAGGTGACCTTTTGCTCAACATCGATCAACATCACGGGTCTTTGAGTGAGTGGTTTCCCTTGTGTTCGACGTTAGATTTCATTATCACACATTGGTATTCATGCAGTACCTTTGTTTCCATTTGACCCTTTTGGTGGATTCCTTGCCTCTATGTCATCTTCTATTATTGGTTGGTTCAGAGGATTTTTTTCGTGTGATAGCTACATTTAGTGTACACTGGAAACATGCTTCGGGTTGGTTATTTCATCTTTCTTCATCTGATTCCTTATGAATTATTGGCCTGCGGGTTACACTCGTGCTGGATTTATGTGGGATGCCTTAATGCCTTCCTTACACCAAATATTTTCCCATCGACTCCAAATCATTTCTCTGGGAACAAGGTATAGAGTCATTTTTTAGTACCTTAGGGTTTGCAGTCATCAGTGGCAGACTCCTTTGCTATCGATAATGATAATACATCAATTTCCCCTAATCAGTATATTCTATCAAGTGTTCGACTTCAACTCATTCATTCACACTTTTTAGATTGTATTGGGTACCTTGACTCTCATCATCATTATCAGTGCGTTATCTCACGTTTGTTAATGGTATACATCAATGATCGGTAATCAAATTATTTATCACATGGTCAACTTCAACTCATTTATTCCAATAGTGTAGAAATGTACCATGGTGATCGATGAATACCTAGGTTTTGCATCAACATGATTTGGTTCATTTGATAGCTCGTTCAATTTTCTGCTAGTGACACCATCCACCATATATGTTGCAATTCATCACAACAACATCTTATATGTCAGCACTCGAGTTTGGTGCGGTACCATTATTCCACCCTTTATGATTTGGTACTTGGAGATTTAATTTTGTGAATTCAATGATCAGATATCTTTCTCAGGATCATTTATCAGTTCTTCTATATGTGATACTATGGCATGACCTTGATATGTACTTTTTTGAGGTTGTGATTAGGTGATCCACTATGTAATTTGCAGTTTATTTTGTACTTGTATACATATTGGATCCACTCCATACTTGATATGCGGACATGATTTACTTTCACTGAGCATGGGCATGCCTGCCTCATACATGAGCTTACTTTATGATCTCTTCCATTGGTTTTTGGCAGGCTGAAATATGGTGAAATCCTCCCAAGTCCTCGCATGATTCTTCTTATACACTTAATACATTTCGACCATCATCTACCCCTTCTAACCTCATATATTAGGGGGTACCTATTGTAGCATCATTTTCCACCTCTATATACTTGATTCTCTGTGTTATGGCCTTGGGAAACCCTTTCCCTTCAGACTTATACCTTTACCTAAAAAACATTATTTTGAATTCCATACATGACTCTTCCCTCTCAAAAGTGCATGCACATGTGGGTCTAGTTATACCCAACCCACTTATATAATTTAAAATATAAAAAAATATAAAATTCCCTATTTTCTGGGTGGGGTTTACAGGTTACACCGGAAGTCTACCTATAGGAGCTCATGGCCTAGTTGTATCCCAACTGAAAAAATAGTTTTGGGGTGGTATAAATACACCTCATGGGAATGCCTAAAGGAGGGAGGGAGATAGGTATTGATATTATAGCCATTTAGTCCCTGATCAATTCTGATGTATCCCTATGCCCTGCACTTCCCAATTGTGGAAATTCTTGTTTCCCTCATGGAGATGTTCATTCCTCTTATATTACATCCATGTGTATGCTTATGGAAGGAAATTGTTGAGGCTTAGGCTGGACAGATCCGTAGGACAATTTTTTTTGGAGACGTGGTTGAATTAGGTGGTATTCTTCCACACATATTTACATACATCAATAAAGAAGCTATGTCTTGTTCCTGATGTTCGTGATCTTAATGCTTTATACATGTTATGATCTTGTTATTAATTATTTGATGTTATTTTGTTTATAAGTGTATATGATCTAACGCTAACATATTGAACATGCTTTCAGTTATTACTAGTATATGTGCTTTTCTTGAATGAGTTGCAGGTTTTGGAGCACTAGGAGAAGCATAGGTTTTGAACCCTATGGGATCGCCTTCAAACATAGGACCTATAGGTACAACCTCTTCTTCCCATTTTACTAGTTTAAGAATTAGGACTGTAAATTTGCTTGCTTCATGTTGTTGTATGCTTCTTTCTCTGTTGGGGTTATCAACCCAAACCCTAGTTTATTTCATCCTATAAAAATATGAAAGGTGAGGGAAGGTGAGTGAGCTTGAACATGAGGGTTTTTCTCATCAAATTTACCAAAGAGACTATGAGACCAAGTAAATGCAAAAAACCCTAGGAGAGGGAATTCAAAGCTTTCTAAGCATACAATGAAGTCAAAAGAGGTAGATGGGGGACCCAATTACTTGTAATGATGTGATGGAACTTGCCACTGATGATGAAACCACTAAAAATAGTAAATTTTCCTTCCTGAGGAAAAGCGCAACAATGGTGAGAAAATCGTAGCGCAGCAAGTGATATGCACATCAAAGTAAGAGAATCCTCCTTTCCAAGGGAAGAAAATAATCTCCAAGCGGTGGAAAGCTCCTGTTTAATGGAATGATGTTTTTTGAAAGATAAATGAGAAAAAAAGAGCTTTGTTGGTCTTCTTATAGGCTAGAAATTTATTTTCCATCTTGGTGGTGATGTGGCCACGCCTTGTCTTTTCATCAATTGATTTGATGGCTTGTGTATTGTAGCTTAGGAAACTTTTTACATATATTACATCATGATAGAGATAAAAAAAAACTTTAGAAACCATTATTAAACACTTTTCCCTATTAATACTCCTTCAAATGATGATTTGATGCTGAAATGACCTATTTTCATGATTTTGACCCTATGACCTAATGATGACACTACATGGAAGAATGATTTGAATTATGACGAATATGACCAAGATACTTTTGCAAAGGACAATGACATGACCATATTTATGCTTATTGACCATGGGACTGAAAGGAGTAGTAATTAACTAGATAGACTACCCAATGATCAAATTTTTATTTGAAGGCCTATTGGAACTATAAAAATTTTCCCTAAGGCCCTATCAATCATATGAAAGAGCATAATTTGATCACTGGTGACTAACATGACTGAACGACACTAAAATAATTGATCATCAAATGCCAAAGCATAAGCTATATAATATTATCCAGTGCAATCAATATAGGCAGTAGCTCTATTCAATATACATAGAAATACTTCAATGCACTAGCTTCAACGCATCTCATCATATATGAAGGACTACCATTATACTAGCATAGAGGTTGGACCAACGTACAATAACCAAGAAAGAAGACAACAATGTAAATTATTTAACGTTGCATAATCAACATACACACCAACCATGAGCAGTAATGACTTATTATTAATATAATCTTGATACATATGACAACTAAAGCCTAATATAATCTATGATCATCTAGATCGCATAGTGCACAACTAGAAAAAACTTAAAATTTCAAAATAACATCTTCGTGGGTGTCAATATGAATAAAAACAAAAAATGAAAGTCTTTATGACTCTCTCTTTCCACATAATCCCATAATTTCTTCGGTTCCAAATCCATCCTTCAACAATCTAGTCAAAACCTTGTGTAAATTATTACACCATATGGAGAGAACCAATGACAGGTTAAACAAGGTATTTAACATCAAACATATTAATGCAATCTAGGTCAGAAAATATAATGAATCAATGCATCATCACTGGATTTGGTTTCTACATGCAACTAACAATTTTTTTTTCTTCTTCTTCTTGGATCATCGACAAAGCCAAAGAAGCGCAAGAATTAATACAACTCATGGGTGACAATGCTATTGTCACTACTAGTTCACTAGTTTTGTAGCATATGTTGAGAACATATGCACTATATGCCAAAAAACTTCAACGCACCAGATGAAATGGTATTCAACACACATGAAAAAGAAGAATCATACAACCAAACAATAGAAGCCATAATTAAAAAATTTTGACACCAACACACCCATGGAATAGACATGTGTTCACCACAACATCATTTACAGTCTCCAAGACACATTCAGTGCAAACCATTGACCATGTACATGATCTCCACAACATATTCACAATAGGACCAGGACATCATACATACCAGACCCACAGTACTCACAACATGGAATTCACATTACATGCTTATATTTCAAAGAGAGGGATTATTCAACACAACACCATAATTTATACAATAGCTATCACCATCCAGAATGCTGCAACATTCAAACTTCAATGTAGGATATGCATTTAATTTATGACATATATACACCACAACTCTTTTATCATGACCCTACAAGCACTTCAATACCAACATACATATACAACACAACCTTCACAAATAATTTAACGGACAACATACCATTTCTAGTAACTACGAACGCAGAGAGTTGGGAACACAGTTTGCACATTCTTCAAGAATATACACTTTGATGAACTATATGTGTCACAAATCACTTGCAAGATATGGCCATACAATTTGAATGCACAAGACTTGAAACTTCAGAGAGATGTACGACCATCAAAAAATTCAACGGAAAGAGTAAATATACCAACACAGATCGGAATCATGCTTACACGTGTTTGCATAGATTCTATGCAGATATTATTCAACAAATATATCTATCCAAACGCACATAAAATAGGGATAGAGGATATAATTAACGAAACGACTAGAGTTTCAATGTCTTTATTCAAAAACTTGCACAGGAACTGTGCAATTCATTTCTCATAACTTCAAATAAAATTACAGAGAATATACACCAGGAGCATGGACTTGAAATTAAAGCAAAATTAAAATGTAAAGGTAATGTTTGAATGAATAATGGAGAAAGAGCACATAACTTCCATTGGTTTATAGGAATAGGTCTGAGTGGGACCATGAAACTGGCAGAGAGTGTTATAGCATTGTGTTGGTAGAGAGGGACAAGTCTGTAATTATTCCTCTTTTCAGTTGTAGCGGTAGGTTTATTCACGATAGAGGAGTGGCAAAGTTGAGAGATTAACGATTACTGTGGTTGATATTGGTAGGAATTGGATCACCAGATCAACTCATAGATCGAATGAATGCACCCAAATTATAGGGGAATAGTATGCTTAGACCTATATATATTCACAATGGAAGAGTGCCTAGGTGCAGAGCCTAAGGAGGCAAGATTGAGGGTAAAATTGGTGACAAGACATGTGGCTCAAATGGGAGCAGGGCCATAATTCGTCTACTATGATACCATGTTAAACACGTAAAGTTAATGGACAACAAATAAGATATAATTTGAGTTGCATTTACTATAAAAATGATATACATTTATATTACATTCTAATGAACCTTGGTTTCCATATTTCAAGTGCTTCCTTGGACTTCATTGACTATTCACATTCCACACCAGCCTTTAGTGGCTTAGATGTCCAAAAAAGATCAAGACTATAATGGGAAACAATTTGAAGAAAGAGGTGAAATAAAATAGAAGATAGTGTTTTGTACACATGTTGTACAACTACAGGTGATAAATTTGAACCATAAGGTGACTACCCTCACCAAAAAGATAGAAGATTCATAATTTTCAGTGAACGAGGAAGAGGAGATTAAACCCTTAGCCTAGAGGATATATTCTCCCCCGGTATTATGGCCAAATTGTTTACTTTTATTTTTATAATTCATATCAAGCTATCCAGCCTCCTTACTATCTCCAATATTAGGCCTATTAGTAGGTTTAATATGAGTTACAAACGTAATTATTTCTATATTAATGTTAATAATGTTAATTTTTTCATTTTGATAAAAACATTATGCCTATGCTACTTATCTAGTTTCCATAGTGGCAGGCCATAGCTACAGAATTAGCCTTTTTTACATAAAAGTAATATAATTTCAAGAACAATTTACTAATTTTTTTTGTTTTCCTTTTTATGACTTTGTATGCAACAATAATTGTATTTCATGTCATGGTTTCAAAATTATTGAAATTTTAATCATGAAAACAAAGGGGTTGCTACCAATGGGGTCCCTTTTAGATTTTAGGGATTGATTTTAAGATTTTGGCTACAATAATATCAGTTTTCAAGTCCATGCTTTCAAAAAGTTACAATTATAACCTTGAATAAAAGAGAGGCTACTACTTATAGCACCACTTTTTTTCTTGGGATATTGATTTAAATATTTTAGTTGCGAAAATACTAATGGTTAAGGCCATTTTTCAAACTAGTTCTACTATAAACACCCCACTACATCCACCAACCAACCACCGCCCCTCCCCCCCACCCCAACAAAGACCATCACAAAAAAATGGGTGTTGTTGATAGTGCCTCTGTAAAATTAAGGGTTGATTTAAGGTTTTGATTAGAAACATTATGAGGTTAGGCTAAGTCCATGGTTGCACAAGGTTGTAGTTTTAACCCCCAAAAGAGAAAACATGTTACCAATAACACTACTTTCTTATTTAGAGGTTAACTATGGTTTTTTCAACTCAAATATATACATTGTTAGGGATATATTTTTTATTTCGAGGTCAAATTTCTTGTCATGTTAGTACTAGGTTTCAAAACTTATCTAAATATAGAAATAATTAAAAGATATTAAAATACAAACGGACACTGCAAAATTGTAAGGATAAAAATGTAATCCAATAATTAGAATTCCCACAATAGTGAAACCGTTATAGTGTGAAACATTCACATATGTGAAAGTACCTCAACCCACAAGACGACATATAAAAAAACTATCAACATTAAGTATAAAAATATTAGAATCATTCTCACATAGTTGGGGGAGAAAAAAAATGCTAACAAGATTTCAATGCTAAAAGATACTAGCGAACATACAAATCCCTACCTACTACTAGGTTGACGAGACATGGAAAGGCCCACTTATTCTATCCTCAAGTTGAAATTCATTTGAGTTATTCCTACAAGGGAGAATTACCTTTTCTAGAGTCACCATAGGTCAAGGCTGAGTGAAGCTTGATCGCTTGGAGAGTAAACCGCGATTATGGCCAAAAGCAAGAGGAGGATATCTCAAAAGCCAAAGAATTTGAAGAAAGAAGAAAATTAGCCCATTGCAAAAGAAGCTACAAATTATGAATCAGAGGTGTCACAAGGTAATATTTTGAAGGAATTTCATAATTATAATTTTGATGATTCTTTTTAGGTTGATGATGAGAGGGATATTGTTGTCATTAAAGCTTAATATGAATCAACAATGGTTGTGATTAAGGAATTAGCTGCTCAAGTAGATAAGCTAACAATTACATGTACAGATCATAAGAAATTTTTCTAGGTTTGTGATGAGAAGGAGAAAAATATCAAGAAGGAGCTTACTACCTTGAGAACCCAATTGGCGGATTCAAAAAGAAATGAATAAATAATGTGCCGCAAACAGAAGGAAAAGAAATATTGTGTTTGTACACAATGTAGTAGAGAAATTAAGAAATAAAATTGAGGAGAAATACCAACAACTTGAAAAGGTTAAGAGAAACATAATAGTGAGAAATATAGTTCTAACCTTCAAAGAGGATATGCAATTTCAGATGTAGGAAAAATTAACCAGATACATTCAAAGAAGCCTACAATGAAGTTTGTGAGTAGCCATGAGAATGTTGATAGAAATATGCAACAATTTCATCAGCAGCAAAGAAGAGACTCAAAAGGAGTTTCTATGCCAAGAAAATAAATCACTCCTAGAGTTGATAGTAGAAAAAATCAAAGGAGAAATCATAATTCATTTTCTTTGTTGATGAACAAGATTGAGTGTTTCAATTGTCACCATATTGGACATGTGGTAGATTTTTGTAGGAGAAAATTGGACACATCCATGCAGCAGTTTGTACAGCAAAGAATAAGATATTCCTTCAAGTAAAAAAGTTCATTCAATGGTTTACGTTATGGTTGTAACCTTTTTTGCCATTAGGTCATTGATTGCATATCTAGTACGAGAAGTTGGAAATATAGCATGAGAACCAAAAGATCGGATCCTTTGGCTTCTTATCTTGGTCATGTAGAATGCTTTATGTGTCACAAATTTTGACGCATGGACAAGGATTGCTTTATGCCTAGATCCATGAGACCATGAGTACAAAATAAGTAGCCAAAAATATATGCACAACAAAGAAACCAACCAAGAGCAATGTGGAAGAAAAAGGAGGAACCATTAGGAATATGTGGTATTGTTATTTTATCACTTAATGAGGATGAAAAATGGTATATAGATAGAGGATTCTCTCATCATATGTCAGGATATAGGAGTAAATTTCACTCCCTTAAAAGAACAAAAAGTGGAAATGTTTTTTTTGAAGGAAGTGAACTAGCAAGAGTATTGGGAAGTGGCAATGCCACCCTTGGTGAAAAGAGGAACAATGATGAAGATGTATGGCTAATTGAGGTTCTTAAGCACAACATTCTAAGTGTGAGCCAAATGGTTGATGGAGGTAAGGAAATGGTCTTCGAATCCAAATGTTGTTTCATGATCAGGAAAGAAGGATCAAAGAGGGTAATTGCTAGAGGAGTCAAGACCCCAGATAATTTATATGTGTTGAAGGGAAGAGTGACAAGAAATAAGTGACCAAGAGAGTACTCTTCTTCATTCGATTCATATTAGAAGAGATCAACACATATTGTAGTCTGCTCTTGCATGATAGATCATTTAGACTGCAAAATGGATGTGAAACCTTCATAGGATTAGGGGGAGTATATGACATTTTTTGTTTTTTCATGCAATTTTGTTAATTCTTATCTCTTTGATTGTTATTTATTGATGATATACTTTTGCTACTAATGTTTTCTTTGATAAAGGTGTGATCAGGAGGAGAGATGGCACATGTTCAGGGGGAGCACCTTATATGCTTCCAATATTTTGATGGCATTATGGCTCCTTGGAGGAGTTGGCTATGCATCTCATGCTATGTGCTCATCTGTTGTAGATGTTTATGTTTTGATTATGCATGGGTTATATGTTTCTTATATGAGTTGACATGCAGTTGGCTTGTATCATGCATTTTGAGTTTATGATTTTATGCTTGTAGTTGTGCCGTGGAGATTAGTATCATGATAATATTTTTCATGTGATGTTGCTATGAAGTAGTATGCTGGTGGATCATGTTTATAGTTGTTGATGTGATTTTTTTGTTGTCATTACAACATTTGTTTATTGTTTCTTTGCTTATCTTGTAGAGGTTCCTGCTCCATGTGATGGTAATTTTTCCGCCATGTATAGCTATAGAAAGTTGATATATTAGGTTGATTGGTGTTCCATATGTTGTTGGTTTATGATGCTAATGCTATATGATATTTATGGGACACTATGTATTGTTATGTGCTGCTAGTTACTACTACTGAAATATTGATTTATGGCTAATGATTTGGGAAGGATGATACATGTCTCTTATGTGATTTTTATTGAAATCATATTGCTGCCATAGAGAGGACATGTGGTTGATCATATTCTCTATTTACTTGTGTTATAACATTGTATTATACATGCATTAATGAGAGAGTTGTTATGAGAACCATGTTTGGCATATTTTGCATAATGAGTCATGAGAGTTAGTCAAATTTTGTATGTTATATTAGTAGTGATGTTGCAACCATGCATTTCATATATTATTTTTGTAACTCTCATACTTATTATGGAGGGACAATCTAGATTCATGCATGCATTGAGACAGAATCATGTGAGTCATAATTCAGCCATATATTGGTTTATTGATATAAACCATGTATTTTCATGTTTGTAGCCATGTAATAATCCTATGAGGCCATGTAATTTGTTGGATATATTTTGGTCATAGTTCTTGGCCCATGTGGAGTAGCCTCTTTCATATGGAAAGGAGGTATTGAAAACCATATGCATCTATTTATATTTAGCCATGGAGATGTTTGTATTCAGTGGAGTACAGTTGGTCATAATATTGTGACCTGTCATTATGGATTTTCTACTTCCATGTCTACTTCAGAGAGATATTTCATTGTTAATGGTGATGTATGAGTTTTCTGTTGTTGGATAATACATTGTGGGGAGGATGTATTTGTTGTTGTTGCTTCAGAGTTGGTTGGATATTTGTTGTTGCTGCTATGGAGTTGATAAATGTTGTTATTGCTAGTAGATCACATTATGTTGATGTTGCTATGTGTTGGTATTTTGATCCACTATTGTCATTATGACATGGATTATGTTGTTGTTGCTTTTAAAGAGGAGAGAGCATGTTTTTCACTGTTTTCTACTGTTGAGTGAGAGTTTATTCTTGCTCTTGGTAGGAGATGTATTTTTCTACTCTAGTGTATTGATGTTTGGAAATATCTTTTGTCCAGTGGGAGATTAGTGCACATATCTTCCAAGGGGAGTCACTGTTGTATTTCAATCTTGCACTCCATTGATTATATCTTGTATATGTTTTGAGTGGATTTTATGCTTTTAATGATGGAGCCCCTTGCATGTAGAGGAGGATATAGCATTTTTCGTTGACATGTTTATCCCTTTTTCAGTGTTTTAAAAGGGGGAGAATGTGTGGTTTATTTATTGTTTCAGCTGGGGGTTTGACATCAATGCCAAAGGGGGGGATTGTTGGCATTGAGGTGTGTTGCAGTGTTGCATATGTGTGATTAATTTTCATTGATGTAAAACTAGTTGCTTGGGATGTAGATTTGTTGGGTATGCATGTGTATAAGTAGTTTTAGGTGGCTTGTGTATGGTCGAGGAGTAGATGGTCCCTGATATGTCTACTAGCATGGATATGTGACTTGCAGGTGGTTCATTTAGAGTGTGTTCAGAGGATTTCATGGTCTTCATGATCGTGATGAGTTGGATGATGGTGTATTGCACTATATTGGAGGCCTTCTCATGATGATGATCTGCTTTCTTATGTTGTTGTATACATATGTTTGTGGATGATACAAGAGTTAGAGTTGAGTAGCCTTGTTGATTGGTCTCCATATCCTAGACTAGGTCCACATGTTGATGATGTTATACATTGGGCTTGGAGAGGATATACATGTGTTTATGGATACTTGAGATGGTTGTGAAGGTGTTGGAGGATGTATGACAGGTACCAAATCTGAATACTAATTTCAAATATGTTGTAGTGAATTTTGATGGATCAAATGGTTGGTTTGGTTGTTGGTTGGAATCCTAGTCAACCTAGCAAAATTTATGATGACAACAGTGATGTGGAATTGATTTGGTGAATTGTTTTAGAGGGTTCAATGGCTTCCAAATGACCTAGAGAGGTTTGCCAATATTTGGAAAATGTTTGAGCAGTTTTTGAATTGAGTTGACTAAATTTTGACCATGTTTAGCCACAGTCGCACGCATGTTGAGTCAAGGGAGCAGTTTAAAATCTATAGTCGCATGGAGATAGGCTCAAGGGAGTGGTTATAGCCCCATTTCCATGGATGATAGTATTAAGGGAGCGACTGAGGTTTTTTCATGACTTTTGCTCCCCATTCCTCGCGTTGATCAACACATTTTGGTGTTGTGGCGATGTTCTTAGTCGGAACTTTTCGGCATATGGTCGGAAAATTTTGTGGGGCCTCTAGAAGCTGACCAAGGTTGAATATATAAAAGGGCTCATGGATTTAGTGATTTATTTGGTCAAGAATCCTTCCTCAACCAAATTTGAAGCATGTGAAAAGGATTTTTGAGTGATGCATAGCCTGTAGAATTTACTATGGTGCTCAACACAGAAACATGATCAATGGAAGAAGTTCGTCAATCTATTTGATTGGTTTCTTGGAGAGTGTGTGAGTATGTCATTGTGAGGGAATTGTGAGTGGTTAGAGTATGCAACAAATTCTCACGTATTTTGTGCAAATATATATCATATTTTTGTGAGCATAAATCAGAGATAGAGTTGAGTAGAAGATTTAGATTTTGTGTGTATTTTGTGGCAGAAAATTGGAAGCCTATTATATGTTCGAGAGAATATTTTTGTGTGAGTTGCAGTGAAGGAATCCCCCCCTCCATGTTAGATTTTGATTCAGTTTTTGTGTGAAGAGCGATGGTGTTGTTGGGTTTCTCATGTTGAGTGAATTGTGATCCCAGTATTAAACATTTATGAAATGTGGTTTGCATGGAGGAAGTGAATGTGTGGAGGCTTCAATATAAACAGTGATTTGGAGAATTAAGTAGTAGGAAGATTTTTCTTCATTCAATAGGATTTTGAAAATCCAATGCTTATTGGGTGAGGATCGATGGCCATGGGAACTTCTAGCAGATGGTAGTTCGTAGATCTGTGAGAGAAACATATTTTTGAATTGATAGATGCCAACATACTATAGATGAAGCCAAGTATTTTGTCTTATGGTTGTAATCTAACCCATGTAAATTTGTTCAATAAATTAATAGAATATTTGAGCAGTGTAGCAACAACATGGTGGTTTTATCCCAAAAGGGTTTCCACCAAAAATACTTGTGTTCTTGTGTGTGCATGCATGTGTTTCTCATGGTGATTTCTAATTATTTTTATGATTTCATTTTATTGTTTCTTATGTGATTTTATGATCTAATATTGTGAAAGTGCATGGATAATAGGCATTGAATACAAATTTTAAATTGGTGAAATTTTGTATAAAGTCCATCCCTGCTGATTCACCCCCCTCCCAGTAGTGAATATATTTCAAACAATTGGTATCAGAGCCAATGCTCTTCAGTGAAGCTTGACCTATTGGAGATTAGATCATGATTATGACCAAAATAAATAGGAGGATGTCTCAAAATCCAAATAATTTGAAGAAAGGAGAAAATAATTTCATTGCAAAATAAGTTGCAAATTGTGAATCAGATGTGTCACAAAGTAATATTTTGAAGGAAGTTTATAATTGCAATTCTTATGATTCTTTTGAGGTTGATGGTGAGAAGGATATTGTTGTCATTAAAGTTGAATATGAATCAACAATGTTTATGATCAAGGAATTATCTTCTCCAGTAGATAACATAAAAGCTGCATTTAGATATCATAAGAAATTGTTGTAGGTTTATGATGAGAAGGAGAAAAATATCGAGGAGATTACTACCTTGAGAACCCAACTAGATAATTCAAAAATAAATGAAGAAATAATATGCAACAAACAGAATGAAAATAAATATTATGTTGAGGCACTTGAAAATGTAGTAGAAAATTTGAGAAAGAAAATTGACGAGAAATACCAAAACTTGAAAAGGTTAAGAGAAACATAGCAGTGAGAAAATCTATCTTTAACCTTCAAAGAGGAGATGTAATTTCATATGTAGGAAAAATTAACAAGATAGATTCAAAGAAACCTACAATGAAAAATGTGAGAAACCACGAGAATGTTGAAAGAAAGAGGCAGCAATTTCATTAGCAACAGAGAAGATATTTGAAAGGAGTTTCTATGCCAAGAAAATCAGTCACTCCTAGAGATGATATTAGTATAAATCAAAGGAGAAATCAAAAGTAATTTGCTCCGTTGATGAACAATATTGAGTGTTTCAATTTTAATCAGCTTGGATATGTGGCAGATTTTTGTAGGAGAAAATTGGACACATCTATGTAGCAGTTTGGACAACAAAGAAGGAGATATTCCTTAAAGTAAACAAGTTCATTCAATGGTTTATGTTATTCTTGTAACATTTTTGGCCATAAGACCATTTCTTGTAGGTCTAGTACGAGAAGTTGGAAATATAGCATGAGGATCAAATATTAGATCCTTTGGCTTCTTATCTTGGTCATGTAGAATGTTTTATGTGTAACAACTTTGGACACATGGACAAGGATTGCTTGAAGCCTAGATCCATGAGACCATCAGTACAAAATAAACAACCAAAAAGACATGCACAACCAAGGAATCAACCTAGAGAAATGTGGAAGAAAAATGAGGAGCAATTAGGAAGATGTGGTATTGCTCTTTGCTCACTTTATGAGGATGAAAAATGGTATATAGATAGTGAATGATTTCATCATATGTCAGGAGATAGGAGAAAATTTATCTCCCTTAAGAGAATCAAAAGTGGACATGTTGTTTTTGAAGGAAGTGAACCAGCAAGAGTATTGGGAAGTGGAAAGGCCATCCTTGGTGAAAAGAGTACCAATGCTGAAGATGTATGGATCATTGAGGGTCTCAATCACAACATTATAAGTGTTATCCAAATGTTTGATGGAGGTAAGGAAGTGATATTCAACTTAAAAGGTTTCTTCATCAAGAAAGAAGGATCAAAGAGGGTAATTTCTAGAGGTGTCAATACCTTAGATATTTTATATGTGTTGAAGGGAAGAGTGAAAATCAAGAAGGGACCAAGAGAATACTCTTCCTCATCTGATTTAGATTAGAAGGTATCAACTCATTTTATAGTCCTCTCTTGCATGATAGATATTTTAGACTGCAAAATGGATGTGAAGCCTTCATAGGCTAACGGGGTATATGGATTTTATTTTTTGCATGAATTTTTATTGATGCTTATCACTTTGATTATGATTTATTGATTATATAATTTTGCTACTAATGTTATCTTTGATAAATGTGTGATCAGGAGGAGAGATGGCACATGTTCAGGGGGAGCACCTTATATGCTTCCAATATTTTGATGGCATCATGGCTCTTTGGAGGAGTTGGTTATGCATCTCATGCTATGTGATAATATATTGTAGATGTTTATGTTTTGATTATGCATGGGTTATATGTTGCTTATATGAACTGACATGCAGTTTTCTTGTATCATACATTTTGAGTTGATGATTTTATGCATGTCATTGTTCCATGGATATTATTATGATGATGATATTTTTCATGTGATGTTTTTATGAATTAGTATGATGGTGGATTATTTTTATAGTTTTTGATGTGATGTTGTTTGTGTCATTACATAATTTTTTTATTGCTGCTATCATTTTTTTTCTTATCTTGTAGAGGTTTCTGCTCCATGTGATGGATATTTTTGTTTCCATGCATATCTATAGAGATATGATATATTGGGCTGATTTTTGTTCCATATGTTGTTGGTTTATGATGCTAATGATATATGCTATTGATGGGACACTATGTATTGTTATGTGTTTTCGGTTACTGTTGCTGAAATAATGATTTGTGGATGATGATTTGGGGAGGTTGATACATGTCTCTTATGTGATTTTTATTGGCATCATCTTATTGCTATAGAGAGGAAACGTGGTTGGTCATATGCTCTATGTACTTGCATTATAACATTGTATTAGACATGCATTGATGAGAGAGTTTTTATGAGAGCCATGTTTGGAATATGTTGCATAATGAGTCATGAGAGATAGTCAAGTTTTTTATAGGATGTTAATAGTGTTGTTGCAGCCATGTATTTTGTGTATTATTTTTGTACACTCTCATACTTATTATAGAGGGACGGTCTAGATTCATGCATGTATTAAGAGAGATTCATGTGAGTCATAATTCAGCCATATATGGGCTTATTGATGTAATTGTATAACCATGTATTATCATTTTTGTAGCTGTGTAATAAGCCTATGAGGCCATGTACTTTGTTGGATATCTTTTGGTTATAGTTTTTGGTCCATGTGGAGTAACCTCTTGCATATGGAAATTAGGCATTGACAACCATATACATCATTTTACATTCATCCGTGTAGATGTTTGTATTCAACAGAGTATGTTTGCTCATACTAATGTGACCTGTCATCATGGATTTTTTTTCTTCCACGTCTACTTCAGAGAGATGCTACATTGTTGATGGTGATGTATAATTTTTTTGCTGCTAGATAGTACATTGTGGAGAGGGTATATTTGTTGGTGTTGCTTCAGATTTGGTTGGATATTTATTTCTTCTACTATGGAGTTGATCAATGTTTTTTCTTATAGTATATCACATTATGTTGATGCTACTATGTGTTGGTGATTTGATCTGTTGTTGTCACTATGACATGGATTATGTAGTTGTTGCTTAAGGGGAGAGAGCATGTGTTTCAGTGATTGCTACTGTTCAGTGAGATTTTATTCTTGTTTTTGGTAGGAGATGCATTTGGCTGGTCTAGTGTATTGATGTTTGGACATAGCTTATGTCCAGGCGGGGTTTAGTGCACATATATTCCAGGGGGAGTATTGTTATATTTCATTCTTGCACTCCATTGATTATCTCTTGCATATGTTTTGAGTGGATTTTGTGCTTTATTTTATGGAGCCCCTTGCATGTAGAGGAGTATATAACATTCATACTTGAAATGTTTAGCCCTTTTTCATTGTTTTCAAAGGGGGAGAATGCAAGGTTGATTGATTTTTTCAGTTGGGGGGTTGACATCAATGCCAAAGGGGGAGATTTTTGACATTGATGAGTGTTGCAGTGTTGCAGATGTGTGGTTGGTTATCATTGATGTCAACCTGGTTGCTTGGGATATTGGCGTTTTGGGTATGGATGTATATAGGTAGCTTCAGGTGGCTTGTGTATGGTTGAGGAGTAGATGGTTCGTTATATGTCTACTAGAATGGAGATGTGACTTTCAGGTGTTGCACTTAGAGTGTGTTCAGAGGATCTCATGGTTAGCTTGGATGACTTCTCATGATGATGATCTCCTTGATAATGTTGTTGCATACATATGTTGTTGGATGCTACATGAGTTAGAGTTGAGGAGCCTTGTTGACTGGTATACTTGTCCTGGACTGGGTCCACATGTTGATGATGTTATACATTGGAATTGGAGAGGATCTACATGTGTTTTTGGATGGTTGATATGGTTGTGCATGTTTTGGAGGATGTATGATAGGTACTAGAGCTACATACTGATGGAAAAGATGTTGTAGTGAAATTTGATGGATCAAATGGTTGGTTTGGTTGTTGGTTGGCATCCTAGTCAACCTAGATTGATTTATGATGATCAAAATGATGTGGAAGTGACTTGATGAAGTGTTGCAGAGGTTATAGTGGCTTCCAGAGGACCTACAAAGGATTTCCAATCTCTAGAAGAATTTTGAGCAGTTTTTGAACTGCATTGATTGAGTTTTAACCATATTTAGCCCTAGTCTCATGCATGCTAAGTCAAGGGAGAGACTAAAAAGCTATGGTTGCTTGGAGACAGGATAAAGGGAGAGGTTCTATCGCCAGTTGCATGGATGACAGTGCTAAAGGAAAAACTAAGGCGATTTCACGAGTTTTTCTCCATATTCCTCGCGTTGATCATCTAATTTTGGTGTTGTGGGGATGTTCTTATTCAGAACTTTTCGACATATGCTCGGAAGTGTAGAAGTTATGCAGCGGAAAAAAAATAAACACATAGCAATAAAACACGAAGACAACAAATTTAACCTGGTTCACCCAACCAATCTGGGCTATTTCCACCAAACAGAGGTATCGACAGTCTTATTTCTAAATAGGAGATTTACAACAGCAAAGTTTCTCATCTGCACTTCTCTTCCTCTCACCTCACATCCCTCATGAATATTTGCCTCAATAGGATTACATTTTATAGATGGGAGAAGAAACTGAATAATAAATTCAATCACACAAGAATAGGATGAAATATCTCCACATGCTTATTTGATGCCATCAATTTTGCAACAAAAAACTATTGTTGGCATATCCAAGAGATTTTATCCAAATTAATATTAAAAAAAAACCTCAACAATCTCCACCTTGACAACAATTATCCTGATACCTCGTTCCTTTATTATTTTATTTTCTTTGCAAGCCAAGAGAAGCCAAACACCATCGTAGCTTCACTAATAAAACTGGTTTAGTGAACATGTCTACACAATTTTCCTTCGTATGCACTTTGTCAAGAGAGACTCCCCGTTCAGTGATAACCTATCTTAAAAAATGGTACTTTATAGGTATATGCTTTGATTTACTATGATAGGATGGATTTTTAGCCAAGTGAATTGCACTTTGACTATCAAAAAATAACTTAATGTTGTCTTGCAACCTACCAAACTCACCAAACAAACCTTTCAACCAAACCGCTTCTTTGCAAGCATGTGAAGCAACTGTGTATTCTTCTTCTGTAGTGGATAAAGCAACAATGTTTTGTAACTTTGACATCCAGCTAATAGCTCCACCTGCAAGAATAAAGACATATCCTGAAGTTGACCTTCTCTTATCCAAATCACCTGCAAAATCGGAATCAACCTATCTGCAAACAAATTCACTACTTCTGTCATAAGTGATACAATAATCACTTGTGCCTCTCAGATACCGAAGCACCCATTTCACTGCTGACCAGTGTTCTTTCTCTGGATTTTCCATATACCTGCTGACAACCCCAACTTCATGTGAAATATCTTGTCGTGTACATACCATCGCATACATCAAACAACCTACTACATTGGCATATGAAATTCGAGACATATATTCCTTTTCTTCATTTGTATTAGGACATAAACTTGAAGAATGCTTAAAATGGGAAGCTAAAGGGACTGAAATTGGCTTCACATTGTTCATACCAAACCTTAAGAGTATTTTCTCAATATACTTCTCTTGTGATAACCACAGCTTACCATTACTCCTGTCTCTAAAAATCTCCTTGCCCAAAATCTGTCTTGCTGCTCCTAGATCTTTCATATCAAACGTCCTAGCCATCTGAGCCTTTAACCTGTTGATCTCAATTATGCTTTTGCTTGCTAAAATCATATCGTCAACATATAACACTAAGATAATGAATATGCCATTACTTAATTTCTTAAAGTAAACACAATGATCATATTCACTTCTTATATAATTTTGTCTCATCATGAAAGAATCAAATTTCTTGTACCATTGTCGAGGCGACTGCTTCAGACCATACAATGATTTCTTGAGCCTGCAGACAAATTTCTTGTTGTGATTTTGAACAAACCCTTTAGGTTGTTCCATATAAATCTCTTCATCTAGATATCCATGTAAAAATGCAATCTTAACATCTAGTTGTTGTAATTCTAAATCAAGTAAAGAAACTAATGCTAAAACAATTCGAATTGAAACAATTTTAACAACTGGTGAAAATATCTCATGAAAGTCAATTCCTGCTTTCTGAGAAAAACCTTTTGCGACCAACCTCGCTTTGTACCTGTCTTCTTTATAATCAACACCCCTTTTCAATTTGTAAACCCATTTACATCCTACAGTTTTTTTTTCATTAGGAAGTCCTACCAGATCCCATGTGGCATTCTTGTCTAATTCCTACATCTCATCCTTCATAGCTTCTTTCCACTTATCACTTTTAGAACCTTCTACATCTTCCTGATAGCATAAAGGTTCATCATCATTAGCAGTTAAAGCAACTGAAGTAACATAATCATCATACCTTTTAGGAGGACGTCTGACTCTCATGGACCTCCTTAAAGATGTTTCTGGTTCTTCCACAATTTGTTGATTATTATCTGTAGGAACTTCTTCATGATCTTCATCTGAAACATGTTCATGATCTTCATCTAAAAATTGTTCATCTGGAATATCATGAGTATTTGAACTGGTTTCAAACTGAATATGTTGAAACTTAGGTACATTTTCCTATTTCAATTTATCATCTACATCTGGATTATCAAGTGAAGATTCATTGAATTTAACATCTCTGTTAATGATGATCTTGTGAGTAGTAGGATCCCACAACCTGTATCCCTTAATCCCATCACCATATCCAAGAAAGATATATCTTTTTGATTTAGGATCTAATTTAGAACGTTGATGTTTCAGAATTAGAGCATATGCATCACAACCAAAAAATTTCAGTTTAGAATAATCACAAGGATGACCTTTCCATACCTCTTGAGGAATTTTGCATCCTATTGCAGTTGATGGTGATCGATTTATCAAATAGCAAGTTGTAGATACTGCTTATGTCCATAATTCCTTCTGCAAATTGGCGTTACTAAGCATACTTCTTGCTCTTTCTAAAAGAGCAATGTTCATGCGTTCAACAACTCCATTTTTCTGAGGAGTATAAGCAGTAGCTTTATGTCTTTCGATCCCAGCGTCCTTGCAATAATTATCAAATTCATTTGAAGTAAACTCACCACCATTGTTAGTTCTTAAACATTTAATGGTTCTTCCAATGATGTTCTCTACTAATGCTCTAAACTTCTTGAAAATTGTGAATACATCAGACTTTCTTTTTAACATGTAGACCCATACTTTTCTAGAGAAATCATCAATAAAAGATACAAAATATGATGATCCTCCATATGAGATTGTAGGAGATGGATCCCAAACATCAGAATGGATATAATCAAGGATTCCCTTACTAGTGTGTTTTCCAGTTTTAAACTTCTTCTTGCTTTGTTTCCCAAATATACAATGTTTGCAGAAATCTAACTTAGAAGATTTTAAACTAGGAAGTAACTTACTATCAGATAAAATTTTTAATCCTCTTTCACTCATATGGCCCAACCTTTGATTCCATAGTCGAATAGAATCACTGTCGTCTTCAGATACTGCAGAAGCATGATCTGACTCTGTTCTTCCTTCTAACTTATAAATATTTCCAATCTTCTTTGCTTTCATTACTAGTAAAATTCCTTTATAAACTTTCATTACTCCACCTTGAATAAAGGTTTTATATCCATTTGTGTCTAGTACTCCTAGTGAAATAGTATTTTTTTCTGAGTTCAAACACGTGTCTTACATCAGTTAAAATTTTATTTTATTTTAATCTGGATGCTTCCAATTCCCACAATATTACATGAGACATCATTACCCATGTAAACAACTCCATCATTGATTGATTTATAAGATTTAAACCAGTCTCTATGAATGCACATGTGATTTGATGCACCAGAATCTAACAACCAATGTTGATCATGATTAGACAAACTAACTGATAACACTTCATCACTCATACCTAAACTAGATGCCGAACCTATATCTGTCGTGTTTTCTTCTTTCTTCTCTGTCGAAGAGTCTCCTTTGGATGTCTGTTGTCTCTTCCAACAGTCCTTCAAATGTCCTGATTTTCCGCAAAACCAGCACTTTACCTTACTCTTCCTCCCTTTCGATTTTGACCGCAAGTTGTTCTGCTTACTGAAGCATCTTTCTTTAGAACGACCTCTAACCATCATTGCTTCTGATGTAGAGGTTTCTGAATTTGACCTTTTCCTTGTTTCTTCAGATAACAAAGCTCCAACAACATCATCAAATTTAAGGGTTTCTGATGAACTAAGACTTATAGAAGTAACAAAATGATCCCATGACTCACGCAAAGAGCATAATAAAGTTACAGCTTTATCTTCTGAATCAAATTTTACTTCTATGTTATCTAACTACACCAACATAGTATTAAAGGTATTCTAATGATCAGTTATTGATGTACCTTCCTTCATGCGTAAGCTGTACAACTATCTTTTCAAAGGAATCTTGTTGGTTAAGGATTTTGTCATGTACAACTTCTCTAACTTTGTCCATAAACTAGCAGTTGTTTTCTCTGACACGATGTTAAATAACACATCATCCGCCAAACACAATCGTATGCCACTCAGTGCTCTGTCATTTATGTCACTCTATTCGTCATCTATCATGGCGAGAGGTTGTTTGGATTTTCCCAAAAGTGCCTTCGCCACACCTTGTTGTACGAGTAGATCGTGCATCTTCACTTTCCAGATCTCGAAGTTATTCCTTTCATTAAACTTCTCAATCTCAAATCAAGCACTTTGAGTTTTTTCCATGTTTAACTCAACCTCTTCTCTATGGATCCTTAATTTCCTTTTTAAATCAAATTAACAATTTGATAATAAAAAAAAAAAATTCTCTTTTCAAACTTGCAATTAATTTCGCCTACAAGACGAAATGTTTTCGTCAAATTGACAGCTCTTTCAAAAATGCCACCATGGCATATTACAATTCAAATCGATATACAATGAATTTCAATATAATCGATTTTTAAAACAATTCAAATCGATATACAATAAATAAAAATCGATATACCAATACAAATTGATTTTTAAATACAAATTGCATTATTGCATATAAATGCAAAACGATTTAAAAATGGCATTTACCAAAAACAAATCGATTTGAATGGCATAAAAACAAGCCCTCACCGTTCAACAACCCACAGTTTTGCTAAGGGATATTCCATGGTCCACGCAGCTAAGGGATATTACTCGGTCCACGCAGCTCTAATATGCGCTGACAACTCTCAGCAGCCCACGGTTTGGGAGCTCACAACCCTCGGCTCTCAACGCCATTTCATAGCCAAAGCCACAAAATTGAAATAGCTTCGCTCCACCAGATCAGCAGCTCACGAATTTGTTGTGGCTCCTCCAAAAAGACAGCGGCTCTCCTCTGCGTTCACATGGCCACGACCAACAAGTATAGCATAATCGATTTCCCACAATGATGCAGCTTGAAAATTAAGCAACCGCCATAAAAAAATAAATTACAATTAGATTTAATCAGTTGTAGGAATGAATCCAAAACCGGCTCTGCATTTACCATACAACCGATTCCACGGCACTTGATGAATTAAGTAAAACAGATAGCAGCTTCTCCAATCGATTTTGCAAGTAACATATCGATCATAAAATTGTTTCTTCCACCATGAAACACGCACTGTTCATTCACGAGCACAACGTCCTTCCGCCTTGAAACTCACGCTCCGATACCAATTGTAGAAGTTATGCAGCAGAAAAACAATAAACACACAGCAATCAAACACGAAGACAACAGATTTAATGTGGTTCACCCAACCAATCTGGGCTACGTCCACCAAACAGAGGTATCGACAGTCTTATTTCTAAACAGGAGATTTACAACGACAGAGTTTCTCATCTGCACTTCTCTTCCTCTCACCTCACATCCCTCATGAATATTTTCCTCAACAGGCTTACATTTTATAGATGGGAGAAGAAACTGAATAATAAATTCAATCACACAAGAATAGGATGAAATATCTCCACATGCTGATTTGATGCCATCATTTTTGCAACAAAAAACTATTGTTGGCATACCCAAGAGATTTTCTCCAAATTAATATAAAAAAAAAAATTCTCAACAGGAAGAGTTCGTGGGCCCTCTATAACCTGATCAAGGTTGAATATATAAAAGGAATATTGGAGTTAGTGATTAATTGATCAAGAATCCTTCCTCAACCAAATCTGAAGCGTGTGAAAAGGATTGTTGAGTAATTCTTAACCTGTAGCATTTACTATGATACTCAACACAGAAAAATGACAAATAGAAGAAGGTTGTGAGTCTATTTGGTTGGTTTCTTGGAGAGTGTGTGAGCATTTCATTGTGAGGGAATTGTGAGTGGTTAGAGTATGCAAAAACTTCTCAAATAGGTTGTGCAAATATATATCAGATTTTTGTGAGCAGAAATCAGAGATAGAGTTGAGTAGAAGATTCAAATTTTGAGTGTATTTTGTGGAAGAAAATCGACAACCCGTTGTATGTTTGGGAGAGTATTTGGTGTAAGTTGAAGTGAATAAATTCCCCCCTATGGGTCATATTTTGATTTAGTTTTGTGTGTAGAGGATGGTGTTTTTGGGTTGCTCATGTTAAGAGAATTGAGAGCCCAATATGAAACTTTTATGAAATGTGGTTTGCATGGAGGAAGTGAAGACGTGGAGGCTTCAGTATAAACATTGATTTGGAGAATTCAACAGTAGGAAGAGTTTTCTCCATCCAATACGATTTGGACAGTTCAATGGTGGTTGGGCGAGGATCAATGGTCGTGGGAGCTTCTAGTGGATGGTAGTCTGTAGATCTGCGAGAGAAACGAATTTCCGAATTGATAAATGTCATCATATTGTACAGGGAGCCAAGTATTTCAGCTTATGGTTGTAAGCTAATCCATGTAAATTTTTTCATAATGTTAATAGAATATTTGAGCAACGTAGAAGCAACAGGGTGGTTTTCTCCCATAAGCGTTTCCACCAGAAATACTTGTGTTCTTGTGTGTGCATGCTTGTGTTTCTCATAATGATTTCTCATGATTTATATTATTTTAGTTTATTGATGCTTATGTGATTTGATGAGCTAATCTTGTGAATCTGCATAGATAATAAACATTGAATATGCATGGATAATAAACATTGAAGAAAAAGTTTAAATTGGTGAAATTTTGTATAAAAGCCATTAGTACTTATTCACCCCCTCTCATTAGTGAATATATTTCTAGCACTATATTACAAGAATAATTTGGGATATCCATGTCAAAGCCTATTTCTATTTAAATTTTGGCCTATATTCCTAAGATTACCAATTTAACCAATACAACACCGTTACTCTATTTATCTTCTTTTTTCTATGCAACAATCCTTTTTATAAAAGTGGTTGGCCTTATTTATTTAATAAGTATGTTGCCTCTCTATTTAATTGCACAATTCAATTCTCATTTATTTGTATCGATCTATAGGATTATAACCCCTTTATATATCACCACACTATTAATTTATTAACTTATCAATTGCACCATATGTTTTTTTTTTTTTTTTTCCAGGTGGTTCACTTTCCTATGTGCCCACACACACGTACTTGCTACATCCACGGTATTAATAAATCACAGTACATCCTCCCAGGGGGATCTACTGTCGAGCCTAACACTGAGGCCTAACCCCGCGGGTGTCAACGAGATTTGATCCTTGGACCTCCCAATCGGGGAGTACTTCAAGCGGGGACTCCACCGATTGAGCTAACCCTTGGGGCTAATTGCACCATATGTTATATACGTCTCTGTGTCCTCTTCGTGCAGTTTCATGCTTTGAGAAAATCATTTTTTAATATTATTTATTTTATGCAGGTGATTCAATGTAGTATTATTAATTCACACCATCGGCATGGAGTTTTTCTCTAAGATTTATTTTGTAATGTATTACCAATAACTATATTTTCTCTCTAGAACCTTCCAAGGTTATAAGTGTCAACCACGAGGATTCCCTCTACCTACCAGAACAATGACTATTAGGAATTCGTAATAGATCAACGATGTAATGATCTGATGACGTCGTAGTCATTCTTGCAAATGTAAAACCCTAAACTCTAAAACATCAAAGGTGATTTTTGGTTCAATGTTTTGATTTTTTTTTGGTACAAGACTACACCTTGTGTGATTATTTTTAGACATTTTATTTTTCCATCCCTCCGACATGCTTCATTCATACATTCGAGGATTATTCAGGTAATTTTTCATTCTTTGTTAGGGTTTGTAATTTCAATTTATGAATAATTTTCTCGAAAAGCTCTTCAATTTATCAATAATTTTCAAGACTCATTTTGTTGGAAATTTCCTGCGTGAAACGTTTATGATCATGAAGAATTTTATTGGGTTTTATCCCAACGAAGTAACTGTTGGTATATTATTGGATAAAGAGGGAAATGTAAATATATAAGCTAAATTATATATGTGATGGGTTATGGTTATTTAAAAAAAAAAAAACATATTTGTTTGTTAATATTTTTCTTATAGACTTATAGTTCCTTACGAATACCTTATTCTCAAATTGAGATGAGATTGTTTTTAGACTATGTTAAATTTCAATTTTTTTTCTTCATTGGAGTAATTTTCTAGGTTGAAATTTTTATTTACGGTAGTCTAACACTAGTTATTTTACAAACATAGTTATTTAGGATTTTATTTACTTAGGTCTATTTACAACCTCTTATAACTTGGTTTAATCTAAATGGTCAAAAAAATGGATGCATAAGAGCATAATGTGTTTTAGGTTTGTTATTTATTTACTATAGTAACCTACCAAGGTTGGAATTTCACTATTCGTTCACTCTATTAAATAGATAGTTCTTAAATGGTTTGTGTCACATTTTGTGTTTTCTCTTAAGTTATATGACTATGTGTATATAACAATATAAAATTTATCAAGTTATGAAACATTGTATTATTGTCATAACCCTTCCATCTAGAATGTATGGTTAATACTATATTTCTCCTCTTTGTTTTATGTGTGTAAATTCACGAATTATTTGGATGTCTTTTTTGCTTTATATAGTATAGATATTTACATACCTTTTTCTTTTCATAATGCATTTAGTTATTCAAAACGTCATTTCCGCTGTGAGTGAGAGGGTAATTTTTTGTTCACTATTTAACTCTTCACTCTTATAATTTGGTTTGTAATATTTGTTACATTATCATTGTAAAATAATATAATATCTATTGTATTCATTCCTTTAGAATTTTAAAGAATTATACTATTAAGTTCTTCTTTTTATTCACTCTCATATAATTATTTGAATGTTGTCTGGTTCATTTTTTTGGGGCTAATAACTATTGTAAATGTATTTAATTTTAGAGGTAACAATTTTGGGTCCAGACAATTCGCCTTTTTCATTCAATATTTACAGTGCATAGACATCTAGATTGTTACTAATATTTTGACCATGTTCTCTTCCAGGTCAGATATTTCAACCTCCCTCCCTAGTTTCCCACTTCTCTAAGCATGAATGAAATGTGTGAACACCAATCTCTCTTTGCTTGATTTTACTTCTTCCTCCTAAGTGGAGAAAAATTTTCATAGCTATGGTCATTGTGTAAAGAAGGAATACTTTTAAGGATGGAAAACTATCTTGAAGATTAAAAACATTAGTGAATATCAGTAGTCTCTAATATTCAAACTGCAAAATGTTTATTCATATATTTGTAAAATTATTCAAATTTACAACGATTTTATATATAGTCTCTATATAATATTGGCGATTTTCAAGGTAAATGATCAAACTACAAAATGTTTATTGGTATATTTGTAAAATTATTCAAATTTACAATGATTTTATATATAGTCTCTATATAATGTTGGCGATTTTCAAGGTAAATGATTTTATATTGTAAAATTTGGGTGAATCATTTTTATAAAAAATGGAAATCGGCGAATCTTTTTTGTGGAAAAATCATGTAAAATTAGCCCACACATCGATATTAGCTCCTAAAATTTTCCATGGTGCAAAGGTATATTTTTTACAGTTCTCTAATATACAATCATTAACTATTCCTTTCTATACTGGCTTCTATAAATTTTCTTTTAAGGTCAATTGAACCAAGCCCACTTTTGTATACTTCATTACTATAGTTTAAGGATATATTCAGGTATCTTGTGGTTCTTGATTAAGTTTACACTTGAATAGAAATGTTAACATAAATATATTGTACATTTTGTGTCTTCACTTATATTTGACTTTGTTTGCATCTATACAGAATGATAACATTATACTTTTACTAATATTTGTTCCTCTGGATTTTTAGAAAAAAATAGCTCGAGGCTTACCAATAGTATTTTCTACTTTTGTCTTTTCCTTTGGTTTTCAACACCAAATCCTCTTGACAATATTTAAATAGAAAGTTTCTTCAATTAATTTCTTTCTACTCATTTTGTTTTCAACAATATATGTATACATATATATTACTCATAATTGTAGAATAAACATTGCACTTTCAATAAATTATTTTTTTCTAAACAACTTATATGGCAGGTATACAGATTTGAATTTTTTTTTTTTTTGAAAAATTAGAAATCAAGTATCTGGCTCCTTCCAACCTTAACATTGCAATTCAACAAGTTACTCCTAAGCAAAATAGGTCTGCAATTTTTCCTTGTGCCTCTGTTCTTTTTCTTGTCTTTAGTTCTCTTTTCCTCTCATAATAAGAATGAGACAAAATCAATTAGATAAAATATTTTTATCCAAATCTCATCTACCACTCTTTTGGTGGTTAATAACTTCCTCCACCTCACCAATAGGTGGTAGGTAGTTATCATCTTATTAATGAGATTTTGTTTCCCACTTCTAAGTACAACTCATTGTCTTCTAGGGAAATAATTAATTGACCAATATCATAATTCCTTAATTAAATCTAATCATCGAGATTAGATTGACTTATTGATGGGTAATAAATATTATATAATAATTTGTGGCCTCATCTCTTTCAACCATTTGTATTCAAAAAATGATTTTATATATTTTCTTTATTTAAAAAAAAACAAATCATCATAATTACAACTTTACAATCATTTATTATCAGTAATAATTTATAGATAATTAAAATTTTCAATTGTCTTTTAAACTAACCCAATTAACCATAAATACACATATGCACATTTAATTACATAAATTATCAAGCCAAGGGATATCACATCCTCCCCCATTTGAATTTGGCATCGTCCTTGTTGGTAGGCTAAAATGCTTCATTTTTTACCCCGTTCCTACTTCAAAACCACAACCTTACATCTATGTTTTATCGTCGCAAACCTCCTTATTCTTGCACTATTCCAATAATCATGTATATTCCTACACTAGCTTTATATTTCATATTTAAGGATTACAAAACACTTAATTAATCATTTTAATAGATTTTATGCCTTTAATATTTATTACAAATAATACTTTCTCTCCTAAAGTATTTCATAGGAAAATGTATTAATCGTTTCATTAGCATGGTTGAGTGTAGGTAGATTCATGCACCGTTGGAAACCGCTCGCTTCTAAACTCTAGTGAAAGCTCACTACCTAACGAGGGAATCTCGTTCCAATTTGTCTTGTTCAGTTGCGGTCATCTTGATTTGGACTCGGAGCAGAAGAAATTTAGGGATATCGTCGAGATTAGGTCGTCGACCAACGATTAGATTAGCACTTCATTATAGTCGCAGGCTTATTTTGTAATGATATTGTTATTTTTTTTTAGCCAGAAGGCTTGGATTAGAACAACTGTATGTAATTTCATTATGGCTGCAGGCCTAAGGGTTGTATAAAATGTAGATTTCAAATAGGAATTAATTAGCGATAGCGATAGAAATGCTGCTGTAACTCTGGTGAAATTTTTATTTTTTTGTTATCGCCCTCATTCTGGGCTAGGTTTGAACTCATAATGTACATTTGTTGATTTTAAATTAATACAAATGAGTTGCACCATACTATTTTCATCCCGTGTTTTAATTATTTAGAGATGCGTCACTGAGTGCTGAAGTTTCAAGTTTCCTAAAATGGGAAATGAGTTGGTTGGCTAGGGCCCAACCAACCCAGCTCGTTCTCCCTTCTAATTTCGTTTCATTAAAGGTGTGCGTTGATTTCATTTAAATGAAAAGCGTGGATTAAGCTTATGTTTCATTCTTTCATAAGAGTTCTAGTTCTGTTTCATTAATAGCCAATGTGTGACAGATTTGTGGTGTGAATGTTAATTATGTTTGATTTACCTTCAATAATTTCCTTTTATGAATCTTAGTTTACTTTTTCCTAGATCGTGCAAGCACGTTATTCCTGCACTAGTGCATTTACAATTCCGCAACTTGATTTTGTTGGTTCATCGCAACAAAGCTTTTTCATTCCTTTCTTTCACAGAGATTTGATACATTTCTGCAAGTGAGTGTTCATTATCAGATAGACGTATTTTTAATATAAAGAGTTAAAATTTTATGGATTAAAGATGCTTGGTAATTAAGGAATGAACGTTGTTACAACACGTTGATCTGTAACTGCACTTTGCACTTTTAAGGAAAGTATTAAAAATTATTTTGAATTATTAAAGTGAAACTTTCTGAGTTAAAAATATTAAAAGGAAGACCTGATTTATGTGGGTAACTATTATAGGGATAAAGCATGTTGTCATACTTAGATGATTTCTTTGACTGCATGAAAGATTTCCTTGCTTGAAGAAAGTGTGTTTTGGCTTTTGAAGTTCATTTTTATTTCGAAGTTTATTTTAATTTTGAAGTTCAGTTTGGTTGAAGAATTCTTTTGTTTGTGGAAGTTATTTTGAATTTCTGTTCGCCTTTGCAAATTCTTTTCATAGTTAATGCACTCTTTAGTTTTTCCTAAAAGTAATTGGAAAACTTAGTGCAAGAACCTCTGTTCTGGTACAGGAACTAATATCCTAATACAGGAACAGAGCGCTCTAGTCCTAAGGCTGAGAGCCCCTATATAAAGACATAATTCTCCCGTATAAGTGTAAAATATACTTCCAACACATAAGCCTTGTGTTTGTACTAGTGCAAGAAGATTGCAGAAGTACAAGAAAACAACTTAGTGTATGAAGGAAAATCCTTAAAGAAGGCAGATCTCTTCAGGGGCCCAATTGTTAATTTGTCAACAACTATATTGAAGATAAACATAGAAATTTACTTCAGTAATTAAGATTTCTTGCAGCAGTATGAAAGTCCTTTCATTGGTTTCTTTGCAAATTACTTTCTTTCATATTCTGGCACTAGGATTTCTTTGGTGTAAATTTTTGTGTGATCTTTCTTTTCGATTCTGCAAGATTGCAATTAAAGTAGGAATAGAGATAGGAAAATTTCATACAATTTCTGGCATTTCCTGTGCTTCATCTCTAAGTTGACGAAACTCTTGGGTTGACAATTAAGTGTTGAAAGATTTTTCTTAACTGCAATTCCTACACCCAAAATTTTTGCGCCATTGCCAAGGAGGCGATTTGAATTGGTAAGAATTTTCCATTTTCTACAACAGGGATAAGTCTGTTATTATTATTTTTTTTTGCAGTGTGCTTCTATTGTTTGAAGGGATTTATAAGTACTGAGTTATTTTAAATTTGAAACATTTTATTGACATTTTGTTTTGTCATTTTTTTGAAATGAATGCCTAAAAAGGGTAGGGGTCCGAAGCCCAATAAGGGCCAAGGAAATACTGATAAATCTGAAACTATTTCTCATATTGGGCTCTCTTTTGCAGGCAGAAATTCCAAGCAGACGTAGACCCATCATGCAGGAACTGTCTACTTGGACTCTGGTAACAGTGGTCAGGGTGTGACACAACCCACAAAGGGGAAGAAGGGAACTATTGGAACCCATTGTCAACCTTCTCATCCTATTGAGAGTAGTTCACTTGGAGGAATAAAAATGGCAGACCATGCAGAAGGAACTGGTGAGAACCAGGTAAATGAGGAGCAGTCCACCTTTGGATTTCCAATTGTGGATCCTGACATAATTGTGAAAATGAAGAATATTCCACCATAAGCTCTTCCTCATTTCTATGGTAAGGTACACGAAGATCCAGACACTTTTCTATTTGAGTTTAATATTTTATGTAGGATTTATGATTACTCATATGGTGCTCAGAAGTTAAAGTTGTTTCATGCAACTATTAAGGACAAAACATTACGCTAGTTCATGGGACTATGAGGAAACACTATAGCTTCCTGGGAGAAAATGAAGAGAGTATTCTTGTCAAAATATCAATAATATTGTAAAACTAGAGATATCCAAGATGAAATATTTACTATTGTGCAAAACGATGATGAGACCTTAGAGGAATACTTAGAGAGATTTCTATATATCCTCCAAAGGTCAAAGAAAAAATTTGATCCAAGTACCATTAGGATTTTTTTCTTACGTGGGCTTACTGATGATGCTAGGAATAATTTAAATTTGTTAGGACAAGGGGATATTTCCCAGAAACCTTTTGATCAAATTTGTGACCTGTGCAAGAAATTCTCAAGGAATCAATATAGATCTGATAAGGAACTCGAAATAGAAATAAAAAAATTGAATCTACTAATGCTATGATCATTGGATTGGAGAATAAAATGGACAACATAAAAATTGAAATAATGAATATTGTTAGCAAACATATAGACTCTTTGAAATTTCTGCAAAAAATTTTAGAGGAACAAGAGTCATTGTCTAATTTTTTTCCAAAATGTAGACAAAAGCATCCTTTAAGAGAAGGTCCTCTTGATGTTAAAGGAAATAATAAATGTGCAATTTGTGTAGAGAACCATGCCACAGAAAAATTCACCATACCTGGACTGAAATTAGTATTTCAAGGAGGGAAACCTGAAGTTGAGTCATTGCATGCTATGGGAACATGAAGAAAACGGCTTCAGGTAAGTGCATATATGGCTCCTGAACTCCCACCACATTTTTTTAGTTATAATGCACATCCATGTTCCTATCCTAACACTACTTACTCTCAACATTGGCAACATGGGAACTAATTTCACTATGGACAACCCTCCCAATATTGGCAACAAGGATGGAGAGGGCCAAACCATTCACATCATTCCTATCATGCACCTATGCAATCATACCCACCTACATATGCACATTTCCCAATGCCATAACTGTCATTTCCCCAACCGAGTCAGCCTATGCCACCATTACCTTTGCCTCCACTATTTCGAGCTCCTCAACTGCCTGCCCAACCCATACCAAAACCCAATAACAAATAGGTACAAATGATCCATTCCATAAACCTGCTTCCCTCATCTAGTTATTAGTCCATGCCAGTTGGATTCAATGATATCCAATTGAGATCAGGGAAGGTAGTAACCTTAGAAAATCAAAATCAGCTCATGATGATTATTGAAGAGAAAGGTGAGGATGAAACTCCTGACCATTCTGTGATAAATGTCACCATTCAGCCCATCCCCGTACCTTTAGAACCTTTTCCATCCTCTTCAAACTGGCCTCCCTATCCAGAGAGGCTAGTTTTGGAGAGGAATGACCCCATTCCTGTGTCTAGTCTGGCTTCTGAGCTTAGGGATCTTTTCATAAAGGTACCTTTTCTCCAAGCTATCAAATAGATCCCCATATGTACGAAAAAAATTAGGGAACTCTATCTCAAGAAGCCAGGAAGGAGAATATTAGAACCCCAAAATATTCAATTTGTTGGAAGAGCAGCAGAGTTAATGATGGGGTGTGTGCACATGGAAAAATATACTGACCCCAGAAAGCCTATTGTCTCTATTCATATAGATGACAACCTTGTCTCTAATGTCCTTATAGACCTCAGGGTAGCCATTAATGTTATGACCAAGCAAACCATGGTTCAACTTGGGTTGGTCCATATTCGTCCTACTCCCACCGTGCTTGAATTGGTAGACAGATCTAAAATCAACTTGGAAGGGGTGTTGGATGATTTGGTCATTTCATTAGATTCTTGGGAATATCCCACAAAATTCATTGTGCTTCAGCTAAAGAATCTTGTGGGAGGAAATCCCTTGATCTTGGGATGACCATGGCTTGCTACGACTGATGCCTATATTGGATGTTGTTCTGGTGACATGTATATTTCCCATGGAGATTCTAGTAAGGTCACCTTATATCCACCCGCTAGATCCATTCAAGAGCTTCGAGACACTTTGTGGCTAGATTACAGTAGTGATGAGGATACTCAGTCTGTTTCTATGCTACATCATTGTGTCGAGTCATTTCAGAAGGGTGAGATACGAGACTTCCTGAACAATCTAGATACCATGGCCAATTTTGTGTCATTGAGCCAAATCTTTAGTCTATATTTTGAGGAAATTATGATTCCCAACCTTCCTCACCATCGTCTCCAGCAACACCTATGTGTACTCTTGAGCCTGAAACCACTCTTGTTGATATTATTCTAGGAAAATATTTTCATATCAGTTCAAACTTGGATTCATCCTAACAAGAGTAGCTTGTGAATTTGTTGCAAAACCATCTTGATGCCTTTACATGGGGTTACGAAGATATGAAAGGCATCCCTCCTAAAGTTTGTACTCACCATATCTATAAGAGGGAGCCTGACATGTCCGACAAACCCAAAGGCCTATGAAGCCAACTCTAAGAGATGTTGTAAAGGAAGAATTACAAAAACTCTTAGATGTTTATTTTATCTATCATAATTTTGAAATCCATTGGGTATCTACATTGATATTAGTCCCGAATAAATATGGGATATGGCACATTTTCATTAACTATAGAGAATTGAACAAATCCACTCTTAAGGATTACTTCCCCCTTCCTTTTATCAATCAAGTGTTTGATATCCTTGTTGGCTTTAGTGGTTACAACCAGATATAGATCACACCCGGGGATTAAGACAAAACCACCTTTACATGCCCATGGGGTACATTTTCTTACCTAGTGCTCCCCTTTGGGCTATGTAATGCCCCAGATACCTTTCAAAGGGCAGTCTTGGCCATTTTTGCTGACCTTAAGTGTGTGGAAATCTATATGGATGAATTTTTTGTGTTTGGTGACTCATTTCAGGGGGGCCTAAAAACTATAGAAAAAGTGCTTCTTCATTGCCAAGAAACTCATCTTGTCTTGAGTGACAAAAAATGTAGATTAATGTGCAAGGAAAGAGTAGTTCTTGGCCATCTTATTTATGACAAAGGTATCCAGGTTGACCCTGCAAAGATAGAGATTATTTTGAGTCTTCCTGCACCCAAAACTGAAATGGAAGTGAGAGGTTTCCTAGGACATGCGCGCTACTATAGGAGATCCATTAAGAAATTCTCTAGGATAGCTACTACCCTTTTTCGACTTTTATCTAAGGATAGTGAGTTTTATTAGTCCACATCTTTCCAATAGTCTTTTGAAACATTAAAGGAAAAAATAGTACAGGCACCAGTTTTGAGAGGACCAAACTGATCCTTGCCATTTCACATTTCCTTTGATGCCTCAGATACTGCCATTGGCGAGCTTTCGGAAACGAAGAAGACAAAAAGTACTATGCTATCTACTTCATCAAAAAAAACTTGTCACCCGCTGAACTAAACTACACAATCACCGAGAAAGAGTTTTTAGCTGTGATTTTTGCTATTAATAAATTCAGACACTACATTATAGGGTATGAAGTCTTTGTGCATACTGATCATTCCATGATAAAATATTTGATGAACAATCCATTAACTAGCGGTAGAGTGACTAGGTGGTTACTATTATTGTAGGAATTTAATATTATTGTTGTTGATAGACTAGGAAAATCTCACGTTGTAGCAGATCATCTTTCAAGATTAAATAATCTTGTTGAAGTAATCCCTGTTGATGATAATTTTCCTGATGAACATATTTTTGCTGTGACAACAGAATCCCCGTGGTTCGTTGACATAGCTAACTATTTAGTCACTGGAAAAACACCACCTCACTTATCTGCTCGTGAAAAGTGGAATATTATACAAAAAAGTGTTGCATATTCTTGGGTTCAAGGAGACCTATTTTACACTGGGCCAAACCTCATTATCCATAGGTGTGTAAGATAGGAAGAAGTGTTCGAAATATTAAAATCTCCTCATGACGAACCTTGCAGAGAACACTTCGCTGATAGGTGAACTGCATACAAAATTTTACGAGCTGTCTATTTTTGGCCCTCCTTATTTAAGGATGCCAAACAATATGTTAAGTGATGTGATAGTTGTCAGTGAATGGGACAACCCAATCAAACCAATGAGATTCCTTTATGTCCTTGGGTTATGATTGAGCCCTTTGAAAAAATGGTCTATTGATTTTGTAGGACAAATAAATCCGAAATCATTAAATACAAGGCATATCTTGGTTTGCACAGATTTCGTTACAAAATGGGTAGAAGATAAAGATGTTTATATTTCTACTGAAATAGTTGTTGTTGATTTTATTTTTACTGAGATATTTACTATATTTGGTGTGCCTAGAGAGATATTTTCTGACAATGGACTGCAGTTTATTTCTAATCTGGTACAGGGTGTGATGGAGCAGTACAAAATTCTACACGGGAAATCTACAACGTATCACCGGCAAGAAAATGGTCAAGTGGAGTCCACAGACAAGGTAACTGAGTCCATCCCTACGAAGATAGTGAACAGGCATAGAAATAATTGGGCTAGCATATTACCGGAAGCCCTATGGGCATATTGAACCACTTAGAGAAACAACACGCGACACACACCATATGAGCTAGTATACGGGAAACAATTCCTTTTGCCGATAGAATTCCAGATTAAGACCTTCAAGACTATAGTTCAATTGGGACTAGACCTCTCAGAAGCACAAAAATAGCGTCTCCTATAGCTAAATGAGCTAGATGAATTTGGAAGGTATGTTGTTCAGTAGAATACATTGATTCAACAACAACGCAAGAAATGGCATGACAAGTCTATCCGAAAAAAGCAATTCCAACCAGGTGATTGGGTACTCCTTTATGATTCCAGATTTAAATATTTTAAGGGGAAATTCCATACAAGTTGGATGGGACCTTATGAGGTGGTCAATTTTTTTGAAAATGGAGCAGTAGAAATCAAAACTATTGATGGATGAAATTCAATATTCTTGGTGAATGGGCATATATTGAAGGTATATTTTCAGCCCCTCACTAAGGAAAGTTTTATGCAGCAAGTCCAATAGCAATCCAAAAAGGAGATGGTAGGTGGAAACACCAACCTATTGAAAATATGATTCTTTATTTTCTTGAAACAAAAAATAAAAACAAGTAAAAAGAAAAAAATGACAAAAAATTGAAACAAAGAATTTTTTTTTTTTTTTGTAATTATGAAAATCAGTTGACTGACATGATTGCAGAGGGATCAACCTGAAAACCAGCATGTTGGTAGGAAGATAAAATTTTTAATAAAAAGATAATGTTTCTTGATTTTTAGATGTGTTGGCTGTCACCAAGAAGAAGCGGGTTCAAATGCAGGAACCAAGCCCTTATCCAAGTTTGGGATAGTTGGCACGAAAAATTTTATTCAAACAACGCTCAATTCCTGCTGCATTTACTTTTTCCAGCACTAGTGCAAGAAAAATTTAAAGGTAAAATTATGCCCTTGTTTTGTTTCCCATTTCATAAATTCTTGCTATTTTTCTTCTTTTAATCCCATAATGAACGACGCCCCTTTTCTTCAAATAAACTATCCCTATCTTATTTCATATTTCCCTCTTTTCCCTTGAAATTTTTTACCAAATCCTTTTTTCGTTTATCCCTCTTGGTGGTTTCACTCTTGGAATCCTTGTCGTAATATTCCTTCCCATTCTAGAAATTAACCCCTTTCCCACTTCCTTTTTCCTTCATGGATCGATTGCAAGATCTTATGTGAACTGACAATTCAGATCAGAAGGCATGTTCAACACCAAATAATGGCGAATAAAACTTCCCTTGTATATTCAAGAAAATTTTTTAATCTAGCCTATCAGAATTTATTTTGGTTCCCTTTTTTTCTTCAATGCTACAAAAATCCATGGTGTACGAATGTGTTTTCAGGTGCAGGCATGGTCAATGCAGACATGTTTAAGTGTAGGCAAGTTTAGTGTAAGCACGAATAGTGTAGGCACGTTCAATACAAAGTTCCACACCGCTGAGCGCGCCCGAATGTGAAAACACATGGTCCAAGTGCAAGAATGTTTAATACAGTGCAGGAACACCTAGTGCAAAAATGCGCACTGGAAAGTTTATCTTTTTTTCATAATTATTTTTTGCAAATAGAATGACTGCATTACCGATAGACCATGGAATCTAATAATTTGAATTATGATTTAAAATTTGTTTTATCATTTACTAATTTAGGAAGAAATCATTTAAGTACAAGATATTTTAGGTTATGAAATATCATATTTTTAATGAGTACTGAGTAGATCTTATGTGAATCATGAAGCGAATGCAGATAGTACGATTCACCTGAAACCCAATACTTACCTCTTTAAAAAAAAAAATCATCACCTGTCAATGATGGCCTTAGCTCATAATCAGATCGTACATGACTGTGGCAACGCATCACTGCCTAAACCTCCACCTTTTCCAATCATCATTGCCTACCTGTACTTGGAATGATATGTGTATGCATCTGTCCCGAGGGTGTAAATTTTAATCATGAAGCATGATTGAAAGGAAGATGGTTGATAGGGCAGTGGGTGGATGGCTCTACCATCATAAATCTCTCAGCCAGAACCTTTGAATTCTTGATAGTGATATTTTTATGAGGCTTTGACAGAGAATTGAGGTGAATTCAAATAGAAATCGCCCCCATAAGGATCGAGCCACTATCCGTGAAGGAAATAGAGCAAACGTTCGAGTATAGAAGTAGACTTGCAATACTGCAGGAATCTAGGTTTTTCCTGTTTCTGCAAAAAATTGATGGATTTGATATGGTCGTGGCACTAGAATTCACCAATACATTTGATGGAAGCAAAGCCAAGGGAGGCTCACTGGAATTTGCGATCACGGAAGAATCCACATCTCAAGCTACAAGCTTAGCAATAGTGGGTGAAAAATGGTTTAAGAATGAGAAGATTGAGAAGAAGCGGTGGCGCCGATTTGTGGTCGACCGAAAGCTAAAGGTGGACTGGAAGAAAGGGCTTCCGCACAGCACTATGCTTACATATTACAGAAGTTTCTTACCTGCGAGGTTCATTATTCATTTACTTTCCTGTATCATATATGTTTGCTATTACATTTTGAGTCAGGAAAACTTATCAATTTCCCCTATTATCTGCTCAGAAGCTTGGAGAAAATGTCGAAATGAGTTCAAAGAGGGTATTCAAGCTAGGTTGCATGGAAGTTGTATCATCACAGGCTGATTGCAATTTTAATTAAGAAGGAGATGTATGTCAAAAATGTGACATGGAAATAATTTTTGAAGAAGTTGCAAGGACGAGGTGCAGGGAAGTCATCCAGGAAAAAGAATTCCAGCAAGAAAGGAAAATCAGAGACTCTGACCCCTTGCCCTACCGAGACAAAAATCAAGGAAATTCTGGTACAGGCAAAGGAGAAATTTGTCAAAGAAACTCTGTCATCAGTAAAAAGAACTATCAAGAGCTCGGCTAAGAAAATGATTGCCTCTTTGGGGGCGAGTCATGTTCAATCGACCTCCCTGACATTTTTGGACAATACAACACCTGCTTCACCATGTGACCATAACCTCTCAGTTCTCGCTAACGCGATGGATCATATGGTGGTTAATGAAGGCTATGCAAAGAAGGAGGACGACATAACCCTGTCAGTCTTCCTTCATAATATGAAGAAGAGAAAAATGATACCGAGTGAAAGCAGAGATTCAGCAGAGGGTCGGGTAGACGATGAGGTGCAACATATTGAATCCCTCGATAATTTTTCATGCAGGGTACTGAAACCCCTAGTGAGATGGATGCGCAGGCTACTGAACCCTGGTGAGATGGATGCGCAGGGTACTGAAGCCCCTGGTAAGATGGACGTGCAAGGCACCGAGACCCTTGGTGACATGGAAGTTCTGGGTGACATGGAAGTTCCGGGTGCCAAGAACCTTGGTGACATTGAAGCTCCAGAAAATGAAGCCCTTGATGATATTCAAATGCAGGAACTAGGTTGCCAAGAAAATTTTGACCACAGTGACGATGGCACATGTTTAGAATCAATTGCAGAAAATATACTTACACTGGAATATTTGGGAATAGAAAATTCCACCCTTTATCTAAAAATCCGGATAGAAGAGCTCAAGCAGCGAGTTCATGGCCTGGAAGCATTAAACCAAACCATAAAGGAGCTGGATACAGTGAAAAATCAAGACATTACAGAATTGGTAGAAGAAGTCAAGGAGTAGAAAAGACAAGTCAAGATATGGAAGTTTTGGGCCTCAAGGTGCTTTAAATGTCTTTAAAAGGTGACCAAGCGACTCAAGAAGGCTTGAGGTAAGAAGATGAAGACAGTGAAAGTAGGGATCGACATACAAGTTCAGGATTGAAGGGAGGATCCTTGTTTTGATTTTTTGCAGCAGGTAAAGGTTGTGTGAGGACACACAACAAATTAGGGATGGGAGGATGTTGGTAGGATAAAATGCTTCAATTTTTACCCCATTCCTACTTGAAAACCACAACCTTAGACCATTTTTTATCCTTTCAAACCTCCTTATTCCTACACTATTCCAAGAATCATGTCTATTCCTGTACTAGATTTATATTTCATATTTAAGGTTTACAGAGCACTTAATTAATCATTTCAATGGATTTTATGCCTTTAATATTTCTTGCAACTATAAGTGTATTTGATAGGAAAATGTATTAATCGTTTCATTAGGATGGTCGAGTGCAGGTAGATTCCTGCATCTTTGGCAACCGCTCGCTCCTAAACTCATGTGACAACTCACTACCTAATGTGGGCATCTCGTTCCAATTTATCTTGTTCTGTTGTGATCATCTTGATTTGGACTCGGAGAAGAGGAAAGTCAGGGATATGCTCAATATTATGTCGTTGGACGACAATTATATTAGCACTTCATTACAGCCGCAGGCTTATTTTGTAACGTTATTGTTATTTTGTTTCAGCTGAAAGGCTTTGATTAGAACAATTGTATGTAATTTGGTTATGGCCACATGCCTGAGGGTTGTATAAAATGTAGATTTCAGACAGGAATTAATTAGAAATATCAATAACTATGCTATTGTAACTCTGGCGAAATTGTGATTTTGCTGTTATCACCCTCATTCTGGGCTGGGTTCGAACTCATAATGTACATTTTCTGATTTGAAATTAATACAAAGGAGTTGCGCCATGATATTTTCATCTTGCGTTTTAATTCCTTACTGATGCGTCACTGAGTGTTGAAGTTTAAATTTTTGTAAAACAGGAAACGAGCTGGTTAGGTAGGGCCCAACCAACCTAGCTCGTTCTCCCTTCCTCTTTCATTTCGTTAAAGGGTGTGTTTATTGCATTTAAATGCAAAGTGTGGATTAAGCTTATGTTTCATTCTTTCACAAGGGTTTTGGTTCTGTTTCATTAATAGTCAACATGTGACAGATCTGTAGTGTGAATTTTAATTAAGTTTGATTTACCTTCAATAATTTTCTTTTCCGAATCTTAGTTTACTTTTGCCTGGATCATGCAAGCATGTTATTCCTGCAATAGTACATTTACAATTCTACAACTTGATTTTTTTGGTTCATCACAACAAATATTTTTCATTCATTTATTTCACATAGATTTGATACACTTTTGCAAGTGATTGTTCATTATCAGATAGAAGTATTTTTAATATAAAGAGTTAAAATATTAGGGATTAAAGATGCTTTGGTAATTAAGTAATGAACATTGTTACGACACATTGATCTGTACCTGCACTTTTCACTTTTTAAGGAAAGGATTAAAACTTATTTTGAATTATTAAAGTGAGATTTTCTGAGTTAAAAGGATTAAAAGGAAGACCTAATTTATGTGGGTAGCTATTGTAGGGATAAAGCCTTTTGTCATACTTAGATGATTTCTTTGACTGCATGAAAGAGTTCCTTGCTTGAAGAAAGTGTGCTTTGGATTTTGAAGTTCATTTTTATTTCAAATTTTATTTTCATTTCGAAGTTCAGTTTGGTTGAAGCATTCTTTTGTTTGTGGAAGTTATTTTAAAGTTCTGTTCGCCTTTGCAAATTATTTTCATAGTTAACACACTCTTTAATTTTTCCTTAAAGTAATTGCAAAACTTGGTGTAGGAACCTATGTTCCGGTATAAGAACCAATATCCTGATACAGGAACAGAGTGCTCTAGTCCTAAGCCTGAGAGCCCCTGCATAAAGACATAAATCTCCAGTATAAGTGTAAAAGATACTTCCAACACATAAGCCTTGTGCATGTACTAGTGCAAGAAGATTGCAGAAGTACATGAAAACAGTTTAGTGCAGGAAGGAAAATCCTTAAAGAAGGCAGATCTCTTAAAGGGTCCAATTGTTAATCTGTCAACAACTATACTGAAGATAAACATAGAATGTTACTTTGGTAATTAGGATTTCTTGCAACAGTTTGAAAGTTCCTTTCATTGGTTTCTTCGCAAAGTACTTTCTTTCATATTCTAGCACCAGAATTTCTTTGGTGTAAATTTTTGTGTGATCTTTCTTTTCAATTCTGCAAGATTGCAATTAAAGTATTAATAGATATAGGAAAATTTCATACCATTTTTGGCAATTCCTATGCTTCATCTCTAAGTTTACGAAACCCCCTAGTTGACAATTAAGTGTTGACGAAGTTTGCTTAACTGCAATTCCTACACCCGACAGTCCTGATGTTCGACCAATCTCCTCCTAGAAATAAACTTCGGTTCATCAAAACATAGAAGGATATGCTTCTTTGAAAGCATCCTCCAACTCCCAAGTTGTGTCTTCTGGATTGAAATGCTTCGATTGAACATTCATCTTCACTATATCTCTATTCTGGAGCATGGCTACCCTCTGGTCTAGAATACACAATGGTTTTTATATGGAAAATCCCTCTAGTTCCACTGGTATAAAATTCCAATCAATGATGTGAGTTGGATCATGCACATACTTTTTTAGTAAAGACACACGAAAAACATAGTGAACTTTTATGTTTACTAGAGGCAAGTTGATAAGAAACAAGCCCAATTCTGGCTAGAGCTTCAAAAGGTCCACAATATCTAGTTGATACCTTAGCACAATGTCTAAGCATTTTTTTGTTGAATTTCACTTTCAAATAAAGATGATCTCCCAGATTGCATTATTTTGGTAGTGTTTTAAAATATGCATAGCTATTTTGACAGTCTTGTGTTTTCTTTATATTTTTTCAAACTTTTTAAACCACTTCTTCCACTGCTTTTAACATGTCTCGCTCCAACACTAATTGATCTTCAGGATGGTTCTAACTCGGAGGTACTTTTCATTTTATGTGATAAAGTACTTCAAAGGGACTCATCTTTAAAGAAGTTTGGTACACATTTTCGTAAGCAAACTCAACTAGGTGAAGGTAATCTTCCCACTTGGTTGGTTTTTCCATAACATACATTATTAACATTTCCTCTAAGATATGATTAGTCCTTTCTAGTTTCCCATAATTTTGAGGGTGATAATTTGTACTAAAATTCAGTTTTTCCCCTATTCCTTCAAATAGTCCCTTCCAAAATTTTGAAGTGAATTTGAATTACGGTATGAAATTATGTTTTTGGGCATACTATGAAGCCTAAATATTTCCTTCATAAATATTTCTGCTATGTTGATAGCTTTTAAAGTAGACTTAACAATAATTGAATGTGGAACCCTACTAAAATTATCTACCACTACCATTATTGAATCATGTTGCTTCCTGGTTCTTGGCAAGCCAGTAATGAAATCCATCGATATGGTTTCCCATTCTGATTTTGGAATTGGCAAAGGTTGCAGTAAACATGTTGTTTGTTGGTGGGATGCCTTTAATTTTTGGCATTGCAAACATCTAGCCATGTATCTTGTTTCTTCAGACTTCAGGTTTGGCCAATAATAATCTCTCCTTAACACAATTATCATCCTTTGATACCGAGGGTGTCCAACTATGGGGATCTTATGTAATTCATCTAACACAAAACAAATTCAGTTCTAGGTCATTTAGAAAGTAAATTTTGTCTTTAAACTGTAGAAATTAGCTGAATAAATCACTTATTCACTGAAGATTAACCTGGTCATATATCAATTTCGAATTGCATACATAACACATAACCTTCTTCTACAATTAATTGTCACATGCGGAAATAACAGAAGCAATCTCACATCAAATCAATCACACATTAACTCGGTATGTATGGGGAAAGCCTATAGCTGAAAACCCCGCAGCTATTGTGTATATTATAATGGAGAAATCAAGTAACCAAACAAGTACAATACTCCTCACAAGTACTCAGTACTCTCTCATGAAGTTACTCACAATCAAGCTTGGTTTTGAACAAGTCTCGGGTTCAAAACACACCACTAACTGCCTTGCCTCTATTGCGCAATCATGGCCTGTATATGAAGAGGTTCAAGGTTCGAATCCCCTTTCCTTGATTGCGTAATTGTCATGGACAATTCCTCCAAGTGTAATGCAAATCTCATGCAAAACAAATCTACCAACTGATAGCTTTACTCACCCTTTCATCTACCTCTTCCACTGGTCTCCACTGAACTGATCATGCACCGTAGTGAACTGAAGTGTTCTTGAGTTGACTAATGAGTTAATATTTAGTAAATTAAATATTATTTAATTTACTCCACTCATATCTAGTTGATTAGTTAGTTAACTAATCCCAACTAGTTCAACTAAAACAAACAGAACACAACTCCACTATCTGTCCCGTTAACTCCTCCAAAACTCCTGCCACTGAAGTCTAACCGAAGCCAACCATGCAAGATGCCATCAAACCCTAGGAACCACGTGATTCCTTGTGTCAGTTGCATGAGCCACCTCCATGACTCAAACTGAAGTGCGCCAAGAGAGTAAACTGCTGTTTATAGTCAAAATATTATTAATGGTAAATAATATTTGACTTCCATATTTTTAGGAGATCAGTCTAAAAATAGTCTGGGTCCTAAAAAATAGGGTCTCATCTATTTTTACCGACATGTCGCATACTTCAAGAATCTCCAAGTAGAATTCTCAAATTATGCTCCGTATGTCTAAAAATAGACATAGTCTAAAAATAGACTTTGCGCCAGAATTTGCCTGCGGGCCCACTTAGTGAAGGCGACTTCATTTCACTAAGCTCCATCATCTTGCTGCATTCTCAACACTCCCTCTCAGCAAGATATGGATTATCCGCAATCCCTATCCTGCCTCTGTGGAATTCGAACTTGCTCCTGGTGAGCGCCTTCGTCAGGATGTCGGCATCCTGATCCTCCGTGGGAACATATGAAAGCATCATGATCCTCCGCTGAACACAATCTCTGATGTGATGATACCTGATGTCGATATGTTTGGACCTATCATGAAAAAATGGATTAGCCGAGAGCTTGATGCAGCTCTGGTTATCACAGTAGATCACTGTAGGCTCCAAATGCAACCTGAACAAACCTGCGAGGATCTTCCTCATCCAAATAGCCTCGCATGCAGCCAAACTTGCTGCCATGTACTCGGCCTCTGCTGAACTGAGTGCCACGGATCTCTCCTTCCTGCTGTACCAGGAAACTGCTGTCGACCCAATGCTGAAAACTCCTCCAGAAGTGCTCTTCCGGTCTGTTGGGCTCCCTGCCCAATCTGCATCAGTGAAACCAGAAAGTTTCACTCCATCCTCCTGTCTGTACCATAGACCATATCCCGATGTGCCTCTGATATAGCGCAATACATGCTTGCCCGCTTTCCAAAAGAGCTTGGTAGGCTTAACCATAGCTTGCGAAAGCTGGTTAACTGCATAGCATATATCGGGTCGAGTATTGACCAGATACATCAACGACCCCACCAACTGCCGATAGACAGTGGCATCCACTACCTCCTCCGAAGTAGCATCTCCCTTCCTCCAACCTCCAGGAAGAGGGGTATCAACAGGCTTGCAGCCTTGCATGTTGAACCTCTCTAGAATCTCCTGGGCATACTTGCCCTGAGAAACAAACAGTCCTCCACTGCGCTGCCAAATCTCCAATCCCAGGAAATAATGAAGGATGCCCAGGTCCTTCATCTCAAACTCTCGTGCAAGATCCTCCTTGCATGAAAGTATCAACTACTCATCGCCAGTCAAAATCAGATCATCTACATACAATACGATGATCAACACCTTCCCCTCCACCACAATCTGGTACAGGTTTGGATCCGCCTCACTCTTGGAGAATCCAAGCCCGGTGAAGTAGCTGTCTATCCGAGTGTACCAAGCACGAGGTGCTTGCTTCAGCCCGTACAGTGCTCTCTTGAGTCGACACACATGCGACTCACTGCTGAAGATCTCAAAACCTTCAGGCTGCTCTATATACACCTCTTCCTCAATAACTCCATTGAGGAACGTAGTCTTCACATCCATCTGATGAATGTGCCACCCCATCTGCGCTGAGAGAGCAAGGATCGTCCGTATGGAAGAGTACCTTCATGACAAAAAGTCTCCCCATAATCAATCCCTTCGATCCGTGAGAAGACAAACAAGCATGTTCGCTCAGGATTTCTCCACAACCCGTCAACCGCCGCTTCACTTTGTAGATCCATATCGAACCTACCACTAATTTCCCTTCTAGCCTTGGGACAATCTCCCATGCACTGTTTCTGACAATTGAATCATACTCTCCCACCATGGCATCTACCCGGCGGTTCTCTACAAATTTTCCTCAAAAGAGGATGGCTCTGGCCACAACACATTGACTCACGAGAGCCATGTATCCAGTGTACCGATCCGGTGACTGTCTCTGTCTGCGCTGTGCCGTAGGTGGTCCTACAACCTTCTCTGCATCCCGAGCCAGTCGCTCAGCTTCTGTAGTGCGCATGCGCCCTCTGATGGTTGGCGCTGCCTGGGTGGTTTCTTCCACCTCCCGAACCTCCTCTTGTGGCTGATCCACATCCGGAAGCTCCTCCTTAGGAACTAACAGCTCCTCATCTGCATGCAAGTGTAGCTCCCTCTCAAGCGAACACCGCATGGCTTTCTCCTCCTGAAATTTTATATCCCGTCGCACAACAGTCTTTCGACTGTCTAAAAAATACACCCGATAGTTGTGAGGTGTATCAGTGTACCCCACAAATATTCCAACCTCAGCAGTTGGATCCAGCTTCCTTCTCGCATCCTTCTTCACATGCATGTAGACAGGAGAACCAAAAATCCGCAAATGGGAAATATCAGGCCTCTTGCCAAAATAAGCCTCCTCCGGTGTACTCATGCCAAGAACCTTGTGAGGACAACGGTTCTGCACATACACTGCTGTATTGCATGCCTCACCCCACAAGTGAAGGGGTAGGCCCTGATCATGCAACATCGCCCGTGCAGCACCCACGATCGTTCTGTTCTTCCGCTCAGCCACCCCGTTCTGCTGTGGGTTATGGGGTGCGATGAGCTCTCTCCTAATCCCTTCTGCGCTGCAGAACTCCTTGAATTCAGCCGAGATGAATTCACCACCGTTATCACTCCTTAGAGCAATCACCTTCTTTCCCGACTCCTTCTCGACCAGTGCTTTAAACTCACAGAACTTCGCGAATGTATCGCTCTTCTTCGACATGAAGAAGATCCAGCACTTTCGAGAGAAATCATCAACAAAGATCACATAATACCTGTGCTTTGCTGTCGAAGCAACTCAGAAAGGACCACACACGTCTGTGTGAACTCTCTCAAGGATCGTCGTGGCGCGACTATCCTTCTCGTGAAAGGTGGCTTTCACATACTTCCCTAAAGTACACCCCTTGCACTGATCTGACTGCGCAAGGGTGCCCTTAGGAAGTCCAGTAGAAATCTGCTGCAGAATCTTCAAAGCTCCATGGTGAAGATGGCCCAATCTCCCGTGCCATAGTTCGCCCTCATCATCCCGGCTCACCACATCTCCAGCCTTGCATGCCATAGCTGCGCAGTCATCTACCTGCAACTGATAAAGGTTCTGAGTTCGAACCCCTATCTTCCGGGTCTCTCCAGTAGTCTTACTGCGCAGGAAGGCTTTTCCTTCGCTGAAGACCACATCATAACCCTTATCCTCCAACATCGCTACTGAAATCAGGTTCTTCTTCAATCCAGGTACATGCATGACATCCTATAAGACAAAGGGTTTACCAGACTCCCTCTGAAAGGATACGGTACCGATACCAGTCGCACTGTATCTACCGTCATCGCCCATCTCGATGTGCATACCCAAATCCTTGTCCTCCAGATCCGAGAACAACTCCCGATCTCCCGTCATATGAAATGACGCACCGCTGTCCAAGAACCACACCGATCCCATCACACTTGAAACCAAGCATGCAATCAGTGAAAAGTCAAGCTCGAATTGTGAAGCCAAAGCTTCTCCATCTGCAGATCTTCCTGCTTGCTTGTTCTTCTTCTTCTTTGGACAATTTGTAGCATAATGTCCGTGATCATGGCAGTGAAAACACTTCACTTTCGCCATATCCTGCTTCTTGCCCTTAGCACCAGAATGAGAGGTTTTCTTACCCTTTCCCTTCTTTGCTTTGGACACCAAAGCGCAGTTTTCTTCATCAGCTCCCTTTGATGAAGATCCATCTCGAGTAGTCCTCCTTATCTCCTCCTGCATGAGATCCGCCCAAAGGCGCTCCCATCCCGGCAGCTTCTCCCGACCATTGACACTATCTTGATATGAGTGCCAAGCTTTCGGAAGACCAAGGAGAGCCAGGTCGACCATGTCCTCGTCTTCGACAGTCACCCCCACACTTCCCAGCTCATCTCTGCACTGAGTGAACTTCGTGGGGTATTTGGCGATACTGTCGCCCTTCTCCATCTTGATGTTCCTGAGCTTATCTTTGAGTGCCAGCTTCCTTTGGTCACTCTTACTCTGGAATAGATCCGTCAAAGCTTTCCACATTAAATATGGAGTAGCCTTTCCATGCAGGCTGGATATAATATGATCCTTGACGCCCTCCAACAGGATCCTTCGACATTTCGCGATCTTCTTTTGCCATGCATCGACCAGAGCTGCATCAGTGGGCTTTGGGACATCCGCATCCACGAACTCCTTCAGACCATTATCTTCTAACACCGCTTCCATTCGATCTTTCCATGCAACATAGTTCGAACTGCCTTCAAGAGCATATTCGAGTCGCAAACCATTGAAAGAAGACATCTTTCAACACCGGCACCAAGAAAATCAACCTTCTGCAAAATTCGAATTCCAAACTCCAAGCTCTATCGCTTCTGATCTATACTTGAAAACAAATTATTTCCAAATCAGAGATTGACTGCAAAGGCATTCACCAGATCTTTCACCTTACAAAGAAGGATGAATATTCCGGAGGCTACCTGGCCCGCATGCAGACTCTGTCCGAGGAAATAAGTTTGCAATCACCGTAATAGATCTCGACAATTAATCTCGCCCCGATACCATGTAGAAATTAGCTGAATAAATCACTTATTCACTGAAGATTAACCTGGTCATATATCAATTTCGAATTGCATACATAACACATAACCTTCTTCTACAATTAATTGTCACATGCGAAAATAACAGAAGCAATCTCACATCAATTCAATCACACATTAACTCAGTATGTATGGGGAAAGCCTATAGCTGAAAACCCCGCAGCTATTGTGTATATTATAATGGAGAAATCAAGTAACCAAACAAGTACAATACTCCTCACAAGTACTCAGTACTCTCTCATGAAGTTACTCACAATCTGACTCAGTTTTGAACAAGTCTGAGGTTCAAAACCCCCCGCCAATTGCCTTGCCTCTATTGCGCAATCATGGCCTGTATATGAAGAGGTTCAAGGTTCGAATCCCCTTCCCTTGATTGCGTAATTGTCATGGACAATTCCTCCAAGTGTAATGCAAATCTCATGCAAAACAAATCTACCAACCGATAGCTTTACTCACCCTTTCATCTACCTCTTCCACTGGTCTCCACTGAACTGATCATGCACTGTAGTGAACTGAAGTGTTCTTGAGTTGACTAATGAGTTAATATTTAGTAAATTAAATATTATTTAATTTAATCCACTCATATCTAGTTGATTAGTTAGTTTAACTAATCCCAACTAGTTCAACTAAAACAAACAGAACACAACTCCACTATCTGTCCCGTTAACTCCTCCAAAACTCCTGCCACTGAAGTCTAACTGAAGCCAACCATGCAAGATGCCATCAAACCCCAGGAACCACGTGATTCCTTGTGTCAGTTGCATGAGCCACCTCCATGACTCAAACTGAAGTGCGCCAAGAGAGTAAACTGCTGTTTATAGTCAAAATATTATTAAGGGTAAATAATATTTGACTTCCATATTTTTAGGAGATCAGTCTAAAAATAGCCTGGGTCCTTAAAATTAGGGTCTCATCTATTTTTACCGACATGTCGCATACTCCAAGAATCTCTAATTGGAATTCCCAAATTATGCTCCGTATGTCTAAAAATAGACATAGTCTAAAAATAGACTTTGCGCCAGAATTTGCCTGCGGGCCCACTTAGTGAAGGCGACTTCATTTCACTAAGCTCCATCATCTTGCTGCATTCTCAACATAAACAACAACATATATGCATAATTTATGGAAAAAGAAAGTCTCATTTTCACCTAATTCTTTATTTTTTTGAAACTTTATTTTGATCTATAAATACTTCTCATCAATTTTTTGTTTTTTTAATCATTTTCATCAATCATGTTTACCAATTAGTTGTTGAAAGTGTGCATATATGATGTAGTTTTCTACTAACGTGATCAACAAATTTATGTTCCTTACCTTTAATATGTACAATTTTAAAATCATACTCACTAATAAATTATAACCATCTAACTTGTCTAGAATTTAGATTAGTATGATCACGTATTTAAGGCTAACATTGCTTGTGCTTAGATGGAACTTTTTCTGAATCAAGTAATGTCTCCACATTTTTAAAACATGTATTATGGTTGTAAATTCTAAATCATGCATAGCATAATCTTTTTCATGATCCTTGAACTTTCACGACTCATAATTGATTACATGACCATATTGCATCAAAACACCCCATAAATCATCTTTACAAGCATTTGTGCACACCAAAAACTCTTTATTGGATCAGCTAATTTTAGGATAGGATTTGTAGTTAATAGTTTCTTCAGCTTCTCAAAATTATCCTAACACTTTTGATTCCATTCATATTATATCCCTTTATTTTTTAAATAAGTAATAGGATAAACCAACTTAGAAAAACCTTCTATAAAAATTTTCTACGTAGTAACCTAAAATCCCCATAAACGAACTCACATCAACTACATATTTAGGCACTGGCCACTCTAAAAGAGATTTAATATTTTATGGATCTACAAAAATCCCTTCTTTTGAAACTACATGCCCCAAATATTAAATTTGTTCTTGATATACTGAACATTTGCTAAATTTAGCATACAACGCATTCTCTCTAAGTGTTTGAAGAAAAATATGCAAATGTTGATCGTGTTCTTCTTTACTCTTAGAGTACACTATAATATCATCTATAAATACTATGACAAATTGTGCAAGAAAAGGATTCAACACACTATTCATCAAGCACATGGAATTTGTTGGTGCATTAGTGATTCCAAATGGCTGTTGGGAAAAATACTGAGAGGGGGGGGTGAATCAAAATTTAGGGCAAACTGAAACTTTTTACTTTTTCACTCTCTAAAACCCATACGCTACTTTCCTTCAGTAAACTCGCGTATACACACGGATATCCTTCATACAACTCACGTATTAGCAGAGATCTAAATATGCAGACATTTATTAACTTAGTTCTTTGCAATATTCATTCATCTGATGTTAAGTTAACAGTAAACATGTGAAGTAACAACAGAATAAACCATCACACAAAGCATCACACATGAACACCAAGATTTTTAGGTGGAAACCCAAGTCGAGAGAAAACCACCGTTGCAGTTGCTCAGCCTTCAATATTTTATTATAGAGAAAACATCTTACAACATATGTGCTGGTGCAGACTCCTACCAGCACGCAGGCACCCACCTGCGCTCGTTTACCAGCCTCTCCTGGAAGGGAGCTCCAACCCCCTGACTCGTTTACCAGCCTCTCCCGGAAGGGAGCTACGACCCCCTGATCTCGTTTACCAGCCTCACCTGGAAGGGAGCTACGACCCCCTGATCTCGTTTACCAGCCTCTCCTGGAAGGGAGCTACAACCCCCTGACTGAAGGCTACAACCCTCAGCACCTCTATGGACCACGTTTCATCAATTTTCACACTGGATCCAAAGCTTCCTTTAGAACACCACTTGCAGGCCACATTTCATCATATTTTCAAACTGGACCCTTTCCATACTTTTAAGCACAGTCAATCATGAAACAGATACATATAACTCACTGACAGATATCAGTAAACCAGCAGAACAGATCAGACATTTCTTACCACAGTCTTCAGCAAACCCTAGTTTACATACGCGCTTTCCTTTCACTGATGTCGTGTATATACGCGCTTCCGTTCACATGAACCAGCGTATACCTTTGTACATATTTCATTGCACATACGCGCTTTCTCTTCAGCGAAGCCGCGTATATACGCGCTTCCTCTGCGATAAAGTAGCGTATAGATCTTCAACCATTACAGAGCTGCATGCTTCTTCAGATCATACATTCAATTCAGATTCAACCCTTTACTTCAGACAGATGTTCGCCTCATCACAGATCTAATCACTTCATAAATAGATCTAGCAGATACAAGTACATTTCAGATCTAGATCCCCTTCTTCATCATTGGTGCATCATACATTCAGATCTTTCATTCAACTGTAACCCTTTCCATTCAGATATACTCCAGAGAGAAGTATTTATTCAAGCTCAGACATCTTGCACCCACACTCATGATTTGCACAATGAATTTCTTCTCTTTATATAGGTTCTCCCTTTTTCAATACCATGAGCCAAAACAATACCATGAGCCCAAAACTACATTACTTCCGATGGTATTCCTGGACAGGGTCATTTAGACGAATCATTACCCAATACAATGGGTCAATACCATGGTGGTTACCCCTGGTTTTTCACTTTAAGAGCGCTTTTGCCCATACGCGACTTGGCACGTTGATTCCCGCGTGCATACACGACTTCCCCTAGGCAAACCCACGTATGCCTAGAGACATACTCTTTTCATCAAGATTTAGCACATGCTGAATTCCTTTCTTCATTGCCTTCTGTACATACTGTAGATACATCAGATTTACTTCATCAAGAACATATTCTATCAAGCACAACTTCATCAAGTAAGTTGCCATCATCTTTATCAAGTGGATTGTCATTCAAGAATAACACTCAGCATCATATGGCTAGCAAACATCATTTCATATCAGATTTACATCATTTACTAAGTCCAACAGGTCAAGAATAACTTCATCAGGTGGTTCGCGATCAAGGACAACACATGTCAATAGTCGCATGTCTTCATCTTCATTCTGTGGGTTGCCATCAAGGACAACACTCTGCATCATATTTCCAACAATATCCCCCTTTGGACTTGATGGCAACCACGATGGTGTTTGGTTACCACAACAGATAGGTACATTAAGAATACAGTGACACCATGTCACATTCCCCATTTTTGACACCATTCAAACACCCATTCAAACACCATGTCACTCTCCCCCTTTGACATCAAGGGCAAAGGGTGGATCAAACCAACATACTCTCCCCCTTTTCTCCTCACGTGGAAGAAGCGTTCTGCAGATCTGATATATACTGAAGTGACCAAGCTCCCCATGAGTTCATGCTAAATCTTCAACCATATTTTCCAATGAAGTACATGACTCTATGAAGTTCCTATCACCAATGACTCATACTTACATCAAATATCCAACCAAGTGGATTTACATATGAGACTCAACTACCCAACCAAGTGGGTTTACAAATTTGACTCAGCTACCCAACCAAGTGGGTTTACAAAATTTGACTCAGCTACCCAACCAAGTGGGTTTACAAATTTGACAAGTCCTCTCATGACTGAATATTACAATTTTACATCATGGGTCTTAACAAGACCTTTTCATCAAATTACAAATATGACTTTAAGACCAACACCAGAAAGACCTCAAGAGAGATCATATATCAGAACCACCATAATGCCAACAATGCATTATACTTAGCGAAGCTAATGCTCCCCCTAAATCTGTGCATCCAAGCATCCTTTCAATATGACTAAGGCTCCCCCTTAGTTTGTGCATCCTGAACACTTTCACCAACAAATCATCAAAACATCTTCATCAAATCACTAGAAATAGAATTATGAGAATTGGAACACCACCTGAGATACCAGACAGTATCAGAGATACCAAACAGCACTGCAGCTGTGCTGAAGAGAGCTGACTCCAAACAGAAAAATGTCAGCAATCAGACATACGCGGTTTTCTGTGCATGAACTCGCGTATATACGCGACTGTGTTTCATGAAATCCGCATATCCAATGCCATATTCTGAATTTATGCAGATTTGTTCTTTTGACTGGCAGAGAACACTCCCAGCTTCTGTCTTAGATACTCGAATGCTTCCCTGGGCAGAGGTTTGGTAAAGATATTAGCAACTTGTTCTTTGGAGGGAACATACTCCAACTTCACCTTTTGTTCAAGCACTTGTTCACGTAAGAAGTGATACTTGATGGGAATGTGCTTGGTCTTTGAATGCATAACAAGATTCTTTGAAATACTGATGGCACTTGTATTGTCGCACATAATGGGGACAGGAGGTGTACACTTGATTTGAAAATCTTGTAAGGTTTGCATCATCCAAAGGAGTTGAGTGCAACAAGATGCGGCAGCCACATATTCTGCTTCTATTGTAGATAAGGCAATAGAATTTTGCTTCTTGCTGAACCAAGATACTAACTGGGGTCCCATATAGAATGCACCACCACTAGTGCTTTTCCGATCATCAACACTTCCAGCCCAATCTGCATCAGTGTAAGCATGAAGAGTAAGATCAACATTCTTTGGATACCATAGACCAAGGTCTTGAGTTCCTTGTAGGTATTTGAAAATTCTTTTAACAGCCTGAAGGTGAGACTCTTTTGGATTAGCTTGGAATCGTCCAACAATTCCAACTGCATGCATAATGTCTGGTCTACTTCCAGTGAGATAAAGTAGACTCCCTATCATTGATCTATATTCTGGTTGATTCACCGTGGGAGAATCATCATGAGCACTGAGATTGCATCCGGTTATCATTGGTGTGCTTACAGGTTTGCATTCTTCCATGCCATACTTTTTCAGAATTTGCTTGAGATAGGAATATACCATCTGCAGTTTGATGCACTTGTAAACCAAGAAAGAATGTTAGTTCCCCAAGTAAAGACATTTCAAATTCTTGCTGCATGACAGAAGCAAATTTTTGACTCATAGATTCTTCGTTACTCCCAAAAATGATATCATCAACATATACAACCACAATTAATAGTTTATCATTTTCAATTTTTGTGTATAAATTGCTATCAGCAGTCCCTTTTGAAAATCCTTGTTGATGAAGATATTTGTCAAGACGATAATACCAAGCCCTTGGAGCTTGTTTGAGACCATATAGAGCCTTTTTAAGTCTACAAACAAGATTTTCATCATTGCCCAAAATGAATCCTTCCGGTTGTTCTATATATACTTCTTCTTCTAGATCACCATTAAGAAAACCAGATTTGACATCCATTTGATAAACTTTGATTTGTTGATAACTTGAAAAAGCAAGAAACATTCTTATGGCTTCAAGTCTAGCTACAGGAGCAAACGTTTCTTCAAAGTCTATACCTTCTTGTTGAGTATACCCTTTGCAAACTAGTCTAGCTTTGTTTCTTACAACATCCCCATTCTCATTTAACTTGTTCTTGAAAATCCATTTAGTTCCATTGACATTTTTATCATGTGGTCTTGGTACCAATTCCCAAGTGTCATTTTTCTCAATTTGATCAAGCTCTTCATTCATGGCTTGCTTCAAACATTCATATTTGCTAGCTTCATTGACATTGTGTGGTTCAATTGTGGATAGAAGTGCCATATGACTAGAAGATCCCACAAGAGTTCTCCTTGTTCGTACACCTGATTCCTTGTCTCCCAAAATTTGAGATTCAGGATGATTCTTTTGAACATATCTGGATGGAGCTTTTTCAGATAGATCATTTTCAGGTTCTTCATTGGATCCACTGTCTATATCATTTTCATTTGATGTAGAAGGCCATATGTCACAATCATCTTCTTTTATTGTTTGTTTTTCTTCTTTAGGAGCTGCAGGAGACTCATCAATAACAACATCAATACATTCAACAATCTTTCGAAGCCTTTTATTGTAACATGTGTATGCTTTTCTTGAAGATGAGTAACCAAGAAATATCCCTTCATCAGATCTAGGTTCGAACTTGCCAAGATTTTCATCATTATTTTTGATAAAGCATTTACTTCCAAAAACTTTAAAATGCTTCACAGTGGGAGAGTTACCATACCAGAGTTCATATGGAGTTTTGTCACTATTTACCCGAACATGAGCCTTGTTGAGAATGTTAGCTGCTGTATGTGCTGCTTCACTCCAGAACATGTCAGGAATACCAGAATCAGCAAGCATAGCTCTAGCCATTTGAACAATTGTTCTATTCATTCTTTCTGCTACACCATTTTGTTGTGAAGTGCCTGCTACAGAGAACTGTCTTTTTATGCCATGTTGTTCACAAAATTCAAAGAATTCATTTGATGAATATTCTCCTCCTCGATCAGATCTAAGACACTTGATTTTTAAATCTAATTCATTTTCTGTCAAAGCTTTGAAGCTCTAAAATTTTTCAAATGCTTGATCTTTATTCTTAATGAACCCGATCCAACGCATTCTAGAGTAGTCATCAATAAATAAGATATAGTATTCTTCCCCACGTAATGAATTTTTCCTCATAGGTCCACAGATGTCAGTATGAATGAGTTCAAGAGGCTTAATTGATGATCCTTCTTTGGCATTAAATCGTACTCTGGTATGCTTACCAAATTGACAAGATTTGCATATGATACTTTCAGGAAGATTGACTTTGGGAAGATCACGAACAGCTTGAAGTCTGCTTGCTTTGTTGATTTGAGAGAAACTCAGATGCCCCAGCCTTCTATGCCATAGCCAATTTTCTGAAGACTTGCTCAAGTAACATTGATCTATGCTATTCAGTACATACAGGTTGCTTGGATTTCTTTTTCCTTTAATAATGATTTTACCTGTATCAAGATCACGAACCACACATTCTTTTGAACTAAAGACCACTTATGTTCCTTGATCACACATTTGACTTACACTTAACAGGTTATGCCTTAATCCATCCACATACATGACATTTTTAGCTTTTACCTTTTCTTTCAGAAAAACTGACCCTTTTCCTTTAATTATAGCAGGAGTGTCATTTCCAAATGTAACTTTCTTTTCCTTTTCTAGAGCATCATATGCAAGAAGTTTTCTTTTGTCACCTGTCATGTGTCTTGAGCACCCACTATCAATGTACCATTGATTTTCTTCACCTTCCGCAAATAACGCTATCCCACAATTTTCAACCGGTATTTCTTTCTCTTTCCATACTTTAGAGCTTGAGGGAACATGTTCTTTTGGCTGGACCTTGCTCCTGCATTCAGATTCTTCATGACCAAAGTTATTGCAATAAGTACATTCAACTTCATTTTGAAGAGGCAAAAAGTTGTTGTAGGTGTTCTTCTTTGGTTCGATATTCATCCTTTTATTTCTTGCTTCTCTTGTCATGATGGTTTTATATGCAACACATTGAACAGCTTTATGACCAAAATTGTGAAATGAGAAACATTGTCCATTGAAGTAGAAATTTATGTGATCATGAAATCTTCTATTAGAATTTACCTGTTGGTTGTAGCTTCTTTGAACGATCTCCTTGTTAGTGTTCCTTGAATTGAGATGATCATGCTTTACCTGTAAAGATCCTTTGTTTCCTTGCTGAGTGGCTGAATGTAGTGAACCAGTTGTGGCTGCTTTTAGAAAATTTGGTGCTGAAGTCTGGGAAGATTCCCCAGTATATCCAAGACCTGTTTTTATAAGAGGAGACCGTTGTGCCTTGATAATATCATCTAAGGTTTCTGAACCTTTAGCAAATCTAAGATTGAGAGATTCCACTTTCTTATTATCTTTCCTTAGACTTACTACTTCACACTCCAATTCCTCAATGCGTTTTTCTCTTGCTTCACGCTGATTTTCAAGAGTCTCTATGATTATGTTCTTTTCCTCAAGGCTTACCTTGAGTTGAGTGTTTTCTTCAAGCAAATTATTGTCTTCTAGTGTATCCACAAAAGTATCCTTTTCTTCTCTAGATTCTAGTTCACATTCTTTCATGATTGCCCATACCTTTGCACCAAGATTTTGCAGATAAGCTTTTGTTCGTACCATCCCAAATATCAGATTGCTTCCATTGAACAGAGGTGGCTTTATGGACATCACTCCTTCTTGACTTCCCATTGCGACGGATCTCCTTCAAGCGATCAAGCTTCTGCAGAAGGACTTGCTCTGATACCAATTGTTGGGAAAAATACTGAGAGGGGGGGGGGGGTGAATCAATATTTAGGGAAAACTGAAACTTTTTACTTTTTCACTCTCTAAAACCCATATGCTACTTTCCTTCAGTAAACTCGCGTATATACGCGGATATCCTTCATACAACTCACGTATTAGCAGAGATCTAAATATGCAGACATTTATTAACTTAGTTCTTTGCAATATTCATTCATCTGATGTTAAGTTAACAGTAAACATGTGAAGTAACAACAGAATAAACCATCACACAATGCATCACACATGAACACCAGGATTTTTAGGTGGAAACCCAAGTTGGGAGAAAACCACCGCTGCAGTTGCTCAGCCTTCAATATTTTATTATAGAGAAAATATCTTACAACATATGTGCTGGTGCAGACTCCTACCAGCACGCAGGCACCCACCTGCGCTCGTTTACCAGCCTCTCCTGGAAGGGAGCTCCAACCCCCTGACTCATTTACCAGCCTCTCCTGGAAGGGAGCTACGACCCCCCGATCTCGTTTACCAGCCTCACCTGGAAGGGAGCTACGACCCCCCGATCTCGTTTACTAGCCTCTCCTGGAAGGGAGCTACGACCCCCTGACTGAAGGCTACAACCCTCAGCACCTCTATGGACCACGTTTCATCAATTTTCACACTGGATCCAAAGCTTCCTTTAAAACACCACTTGCAGGCCACATTTCATCATATTTTCAAACTGGACCCTTTCCATACTTTTAAGCACAGTCAATCATGAAACAGATACATATAACTCACTGACAGATATCAGTAAACTAGCAGAACAGATCAGACATTTCTTACCATAGTCTTCATCAAACCCTAGTTTGCATACGCGCTTTCCTTTCACTGATGTCGCGTATATACGCGCTTCCGTTCACATGAACCAGCGTATACCTTTGTACATATTTCATTGCACATACGCGCTTTCTCTTCAGCGAAGCCGCGTATATACGCGCTTCCTCTGCGATAAAGTAGCGTATAGATCTTCAACCATTACAGAGCTACATGCTTCTTCAGATCAGACATTCAATTCAGATTCAACCCTTTACTTCAGACAGATGTTCGCCTCATCACAGATCTAATCACTTCATAAATAGATCTAGCAGATATAAGTACATTTCAGATCTAGATCCCCTTCTTCATCATTGGTGCATCATACATTCAGATCTTTCATTGAACTGTAACCCTTTACATTCAGATATACTCCAGAGAGAAGTATTTATTCAAGCTCAGACATCTTGCACCCACACTCATGATTTGCACAATGAATTTCTTCTCTTTATATAGGTTCTCCCTTTTTCAATACCATGAGCCAAAACAATACCATGAGCCCAAAACTACATTAATTCCGATGGTATTCCTAGACGGGGTCATTTAGATGAATCATTACCCAATACAATGGGTCAATACCATGGTGGTTACCGCTGGTTTTGCACTTTAAGAGCGCTTTTTCCCATACGCGACTTGGCACGTTGATTCCCGCGTGCATACGCGACTTCCCCTAGGCAAATCCGCGTATGCCTAGAGACATACTCTTTTCATCGAGATTTAGCACATGCTGAATTCCTTTCTTCATTGCATTCTGTACATACTGTAGATACATTAGATTTACTTCATCAAGAACATATTCTATCAAGCACAACTTCATCAAGTAAGTTTCCATCATCTTTATCAAGTGGATTGTCATTCAAGAATAACACTCAGCATCATATGGCTAGCAAACATCATTTCATATCAGATTTACATCATTTACTAAGTCCAACAGGTCAAGAATAACTTCATCAGGTGGTTCGCGATCAAGGACAACACATTTCAATAGTCGCATGTCTTCATCTTCATTCAGTGGGTTGCCATCAAGGACAACATTCTGCATCATATTTCCAACAATGGCAACACTGCAAATTCATAGTGTTCATATCTAGTCTTAAATGTTTTCTTGTGCATATCTTTGTCCTTGATCCTTATTTGTTAATATCATGACCTTAAATGTTTTTTTTTTAAATATTAATGCTCCTTGATCAAACAAATCATCAACATGATTTAGGGGATATTTTATTTTAGTTTTCATTTTATTTAGTTTCTATAATCAATACAAAGCCTCATTGTCTCATCTTTTTGACAAATAACATCGATTCACCCCAGGGAGACACACTGGGCCTTATTTATTTTTTGAGCAAGAGCTCTTGTAACTGAATCTTCAATTCCATTAACTTAGGAATACACATTATATAGGGAGTTTTGGACCCTGGAACAACTCCATGAATGAGATCAACAGTAAAATCTATATCTCTTATTGGGGGATGTCCTATTATCTCCTTAGGAAAAAACATCTTTGAATTTTTGTAACATATGGTAATCTTCTAAATATGGTTTGTGCTTGTTTGCAACTAATTCTTCAATATAAAAAAAAATAAAAAATTGACAACCCTTAGGAGCAAATTTATTCAACTTTAAATCAGAAATATGCGTCATTGAAATATCTCTTGGAACTCCTCTAACAATTAGGTATTCTCCCTCATCATTAACTCATGTAAAGGATTTCTCTAGGAAATTTAGAATTATTTTATGGGATTCTAACCAATCCATTCCAATTAGCACATCATAAGACCCTAGAGGTTAAATATTTAAGTTTATTTGTGTGTTCATTCCATTCAAATTTACCTAGAAATTTGTACTAATATCAGTTACTTTTTTTTTTTTTTGTTAATGTGGCTAGTTGTACTAACCAATTTTTGCTTTGTTTTCCCTTTTTAAGTTCACTGCAATTTTCACTTGTAGCAGGAGAAATGTAACTTAAAGTAGATCCATGATCTATTAGTACTTAAAATTTCTATTCATAAATTGTACCTTGGAATTCCACCATCATTGACTGGTGGTGAGCTTGTCCTCCATCTAATTTTACACTGATCCTTGGAATGTTGCAATCAATGTCATTAATAGTTGAAGTTTCTTACAGATTATTCACTATCCCCATTTTGTTTACTGGATTTTTTGGATAGTGTCTCCACAAGTTATTATCATTGTATCCCCAACATTTAATTAGCAGTTTAGTTACTTTAGTAATGTTTTTAATGTAACTCTCCTGAAACTGAATAGCCTCCAAACAACTGAATCAATATAATGCATATGTCATCAGAGTCTTCTGACTGCTGCTAGCTACTACACATTTCTACTGAACTCTCTGCGCTATTGTTGACATCTACATCCATGCACTCTGCACTGTTTCCAACTCTTATCTGTGCTCCAATATCTGACTCATGTCACTCTGATTTTTTTCTTCCTGACATCTGACTACATCAATCTAACTGATCCTTCTTGCTACTGTTGTACTATGGGCTCCTCATAGTCAGGTTCGATCCATGAGACACACCATATCAATGGACCTTGCCCAAATCTCTTCTTGGGTTCATATTTTCACATCGCCCCACCTCAAAATTTCCCCCTCTTGGAGGTCTCTTCTTGAGTGGAATATTCCACTCATTCTCCTCTCAGTTTCTCCAATTGTGGTTGCTCCACAACCTTCTGAGACTGCTTCTGAGGCTGCATGTTGAGAGGTAAATTCCCCTCTCAACCACCAAGTCATTAACCACTTCTTTGCTCCTCAAAACCTTGCATGCATCCTCAACCTCAAGAGCATACAGGTTCTTGACTCTTGAACCGATATTCTTCACCTGTCTCATGGCTATGTGTTTAAGGAACACCTTTTATTTTTTAAACATCACCTCATAACCACGGTCTTCCAATACCGCTACGGAGACAAGATTCTTCCTTAGGCCTAGAACATAAAAAATATCTACTAGGAAACAAACTCCCTCTGAAAGGTAATTGTGCCTATGTTGGTCATGTTATACCTCCCATCATCTCCAAACTCTATGTTCTACTGGAGGTCCTTCTCCTCCAAGTCACTGAAGAGACCTATATTCCCCAGCATATGGAATGAGGCGCCACTATCTAGATATCACATGCATCTCATTTCAATGCTGACCATGCATGCAATGAGAATAAAATCAAGCTCGAATTGTGAAGCCAATGCTTCACCCACTGCAACTACATGCTCCTTCTTTCTTGCCTTCTTCTGTGGACAATTCGAAGCATACTGCCCATGCTCGTGACAGTGAAAACATTTGATCTTGGACAGGATTCTATTTCCTTTTTTTCCTTGAGAATTATTTCCCTTGGCTTTCTTTCCTTTTCTGACTCACACACATTGTAATTGTCCCATCGTCACAAAATTTTCTAAAAAAAAAGATTTGATTTTAAATCGACGATATCTCCCTCATCCGAGCTCCGATTCGACCAATTGTTTTTTTCAATTTGGATATCTTTTCACAAGGAATCCAAATACGCTATTTGTTTTTGAAAAATTTTCATCAAAATTTTCACATATTCTCTGCAATATCACCGCCCAAAAAATTCTTGCTCTGATACCATGTAGAAAATATCTAACAAAGTTATAATACCATGTAGAAATTATATCAATGGATTCAATCTGATCCTGAAATGTACCAAAACAAGATATTGAATCCTTCTACAATATTTGCGGAATATAAAACATGATTGCTCAATCACATGCAAGTAAGAGAAAGAAATTATTAATCACATAATACAAGATGATGTATCTGGGGAAAGAACCTGCTTAAAACCCCTGTATCATATATTGTACATATTCAAAGAATCATGAAACAATACAATGCTTTCTCACACCGAGAAAATCCTGCACTATCTTGACTGTCTCACCCTGATCCTACTCAAAAGTATCTATAAATTCTTAGGCAAAATTGACCAACACTTAACCAATTCTCAGCCCTTCCTTGGCCCATCATTTCTCATGCAATCCGTAGTAAATTAATCCCTATTAAATAGGATAATTAACCTTATTTGATTGTGCAATACCTATGGAGCCTTCCTCTAACTTTATAACTGCACCTGAGGAATTGGGAAAAAATAAAACTGATATTTTACTTGTCTTTAACCTTTGTCTCAACTGGATCTCCATCAGAATTGACATGCGTGAAACTATTAATATTGAATCATCAGCTACTTGGTAGATCATTACTTGTGAATTAAATCTATTTTAATTCACTTGATCTTCCACTAGCTCATTAATTAGTTGGAACTAGTTAAACTAATTTTAACTCAATCAATGTGAGTTAATTGATCCCACTCACACCACAGTAGTGCTACAACTGCAACTAGACTCTTTAAATAATATAATCACTATAGATGCCTATCCTTTGACCTTCAACTCGAAATTCTTGAGCTAACTAAGTCTATCACACTTTGTTAACTATTACAAGTTGTTATGTGTTAAGTCCCTATATTAATAGTGTAGTCCCTTATTATGTTAGTGTAGCCCCCCTTATTTTTATTGTTGTACCCCTGTAACCCCCATATTGTTATTATTGTGCCCTTACATTATTATTGTTAGGTCAGCTATGATTACATTGTGGCCCCATGGACTCCTATATATAGAAAGGAGGTTTTGTCATTTGTATCATCCAAGAATTTTTCATTCATGTAATGTATTGGAGGTTTCCCCCTCGAAGTGGCTTATTTCTAAGGCATTGATATCTCTTTTATTCTATTTTTGGAGCTAGTTTCACAACATTTGGTATCAGGGCTTTAGATTCTAGGGTTTCGCTACTCCAAATAGGTCATCGTGGAATTTTCGCTATAATGTTTTTTATACGAAGGTTCAGAAGCTGAAATTTTTAGAGTACGAAGCCAAAATCCTGAGGAACATCTTCGCAAAATTTTAGAGCTTGGTTTGCAATATTTTCAGAGATATGATCTATCGAAGTTAGGGCTTTTTGCAAGCTCCTGAATTTCACTTAAAAAGGTCATCGCAGAATTTTTGCTATAACATTTTTTCTACAAAGGTTCAGAAGATGAAATTGTTAGAGCGCGAAGCCAAAATCCGGAGGAACATCTTCCCAAACTTTCAGAGCTTGGTTTGCAATATTTGCGGAGATATGATCTGTGGAAGTTAGGTCTTTTTCAGGCTCCCGAATTTCATCTCAAAGAGGTGATTGTGGGAAAATCTTCATAAATTTCTCTCTGAGCATCAGATTGGAATTCTGTAAAAAGTGAATGGAAGTACACAGAATGTGGTTTTTTTTATATCAATTTCAGAGCCAAAGGAGGAAACAGTGACAAGTGGCAATTCGTACAAGTTTTCTCCACTGAACTAATCCATAATTGGGTCATTGTGGGAGATTAGACATAACTTTTCCTTGAAGAATCAAAATCAGATCAAACCTATGGAATTTGAAAGAAGCTTCAGAGGGCTACTACAGGGCCAAATGTCAGATATTGAAGATTCACAATTATAGAGATAATTTAATTTCAATATCGAGCTCCTCAAAAGTAAGAAAAAGGTGTGTATTTGGTTTTTAAAATTGCATAACGTTTGTTTGAAAAAGAAGTTTCAAGTGATTCCAAGGGAATATTTTAGAATTTTTGTCAATATTGGGTTCTATAATGCCTCCAAAAAATAATTCCATACCCATTAATCCCTCAAAAATATATACTATGCCGCATGAAGAGGAAGAATTGCAATATGAGATATCAAAATTACGGTACCAAGTGTAACAAATTTTGATCTTACGAAGAGAAACCGAAGATGACATAGATGGTTTAAAAGTAGAAATGGAGGCTAATTTCGATGGTTTGAAGGATCAAATAATAACTAATATGGATGATAAATTAGTGGAAGATCACATCGAGCATCAACAACAAGTTCTCCAACTCTTAAAGGATAACCTAACTTTGGTGCAGAATCTATTGAAACAACAAGAATATCAACATCACATCGAAAGAAGTTCTAAAGCAGTCACAAAAACAAGAACTCAACAAGTACGATCAATTTCAGAGTATATCAGCAAGTGGAAGAACTTTCCTGTAGAAGATTCCACAAGGGAGGATGAGAATTTTATACAGAAGCATCAAGAAATAATAAAGCATTGAGGGCAACACTTTTTTGAAGGAGAGGGGCATGTTAAGTCCCTATATTAATAGTGTAGTCCCTTATTATGTTAGTGTAGCCCCTCTTATTGTTATTGTTGTACCCCTGTAACCCTCATATTGTTATTATTGTGCCCTTACATTATTATTGTTAGGTAGTCTAGGATTACATTGTGGCCCCATGAACTCCTATATATAGAAAGGAGGTTTTTTCATTTGTATCATCCAAGAATTGTTCATTCATGTAATGTATTGGAGGTTGCCCCCTCGAAGTGGCTTATTTCTAAGGCATTGATATCTCTTTTCTTCTATTTTTGGAGCTAGTTTCACAAAATTATGAGATAAGATTACAATTTTATTTTAATTTAATTAAGGATAATTAAATAAAAAGCCTCACATGGTAACCATTTTTTGGGTGCCATTTTCTAGATTTTGTTTCTAGATGCCAATTTCATTGTTTCTTGTTACAAATTTCAACAATTCTAGCTCCTTGTCCCATTTTTTGTCCAAAATTCATTGGATGTTTTACACTTATGCTATAGTTTCCTCCTTGATTACTCTTGGAAGAATTCGAAAAAACTAATGCTGAATTTTCTGTTTTTTTATTTGTTGACCCTTTTGAATTATCGCCCTTTTTCTAATTTTGGGAAAAACAAAATTTTTCTTTTCTTATGTTTTCATCCATATTTTTTGGGTTACTAAATTCAATTCAATTCAATTCTTTATGTATATGAGTAAGGTAAGCAATTGATAAATGTTTGTATTTTAGCTTTCTCTTCCTTTAAGTAAGGCACATACCTCAGCAAGCTCATAAAATTGCAAACAAACTCATCCATGGTAGACTTTTCCAAACTCAACTCATGAAACTCTCTAGATTTTTCATCAAAATACCTCTCAGTTAGACATTTATTTTTGAATTCTTTCCTAAAGACTTTTCAAGTCAGATTTTTACTTTTGATTCTCTTCATAAATTTGTTCTCTTCCCACCATAAGATTTCCTTACTAGTCAACTGATAGGTTTCCAATATTTCCTTCAAGTTACTTGGATAATTATATATCTCAAAATATTTGGACATATTGAGGAGCCATGCTTCCACTCCTTTTGATTTGTCGTCAACATGAGGAGGCCTAATTTTCTTAAATTATCCTTGCTGTTGAGATGTGGTCATCTTCTTTCTGGATGTGGAGGTGCTACTTTAATATTTTGTTCTTATTTCTCTTCAAATTCATGAGACTCGTCTCCAATAGAAGTTATATAATCTATAGTATCTATTGCTTTACATCTAGCTCTCTTCTTATGATTATTTCTCTCTTTTTAATGACTTTATCTTCTTCTAGTTTCCTCAACAAGTAGCCATTAATTTATTCCTGTTATCTCTTGGCTTTGGATAGCCATTATTGATTTTCCTTAATATCATTTAGGCCAGTATTCAAGATTTGAATTACTTATATTAATTCGGATTATTGTTTTTCTGCATTTGTTGGTTCCACCACCCATCATTCCTAATTCAGTATCGGGTTTCTCACCACCCCTTTGTGATCATATTGAAATTTTGTCCATTAAATTATTCCTCCATAATTTAAACTCCTAATAGTTCTTTGAAAAATATGTTCATGACATATATATATTTTTTAGTTTAAGACCCATAAAAAGCCCAAGATTGTAACCTATAGCTCTGATACCACCTGTAATGTACCTAATAAACAACCAATATTTTTTTAAAGAAATTAATGGTTGTAAAAATTTGATATCGATATCTGGTGTTTATTTCATTCCCTCATATTTTCTAATATCAATAAACATTTACATATTTTACTTACACTAATCCACTTTCTTAATATTTATATTAATTTTTGTCAAAAAATTCTTCTTCCATGAATAACTAGGTTTCAAGAATAACTTTGGATATCCATGTCAAGACCTATTTCTATTTAACTTTTTTCCCATGTTCTTAAGAATAACAATTTAACTCATACAACATCCTTACTCTATTTATATTTTCTTTCTATGCAACGAGCCTTATTATAAAAGTGTTTGGTCTTCTTTAAAAAGTATGTTTCCTCTCTATTTAATTGCACACTTTAGTTCTCCTTTATTTGTATTGATCTATAGGATTATAACCATATAAAACTTGGTCTACATACCCCTTTATATATCACCACACCATTAATTTCTTTGAACTTACCAAGAGGATGGAACTATATCAATTGCATTGTATGTTTTCTTTTTCAGGCAGAAAAAAAAACACTGATATATAGTAATTATCAGTTCATTACACTTAGCATCATATTCTCAGCATAGGCAGCGAGAATGTCATCCAAATTACATCCAACAGTATTATGTACCTATCTAAGAAAGAGAGGCAAAAATACAAAGGATATCAGATTACGGGGGGTTAAACCACATCCCATCACATATTGTGTCACATACATACCTGTAGAAATATCAAAAAAACAAAAAAGATATGGCCTAGACATATATATCAGTAGATAAACATTAAAGAAGATCTACGAGAGTTCAGAAATATTGTTTAGCAGATTAAGATTAAATTTATAGCCTGGAAGATATTATGCAAACCATAGAAAACGCTGATGCTGTGGGTACGCATCACCCTCAAAACAGGCTAGCCTGCAAGACCAAAATATATACCTGCCAAAGAAATCCTGTGAAGAGAAAATAAAACAGTCACCTACAATCGCCATTCCGCCATTCTTATGGGATCAGAAAATATGTTTTCCAAAACTGGACTCCATCCCTGAAGTGTAACACCTGCATGATACTAAAATATGATGTGATGCCTTTCTTGGAGAGCCCATCTGCCCTGGTATTGTTTTCCCTGAAAATATGGCAAATGGGTGGCTTGTTCAACATCATCCACAATCTGCGCATCCTATGCACCCACCCCTGTAAAGTCGGGCACATCATCACCATAGTGTTTGTCACCCATCCAATTATTACCTTAGAGTCCCCAAAAACATGAGCGTCCTTCAATTGCATATTAGAAGCCTCCAGAAGGCCACCCCATAGGGCCATGATTTCAGCTTTATTATTAGACCCTGTGCCCCCATTCCAGAAAATATGGATTCTCTCCCTCTGAGACAGCTTTATCCAAGTGCCACAACCCAAGATACCCTCCACACAAGCCCCATAAAAATATATAGTCGGGATGGCCACCTCATGTGGCCTGATGCGAATGGAGCCATCCCATATAGAGAGCACTGGAGATGGTCGATCATCTATCCATTTCATAATCACTGAGAAGATGCGATGAATCTAAAAAGGAACATCATCAAATAAACAACTATTCCTTGCCAACCATACCTCCCATATGAGGAAAAAAGGCAATGATCTGAAGTTGCCCCGTAACTTGTCCCAATGTAAGGCAGAAGAGATGAAATCATCATGGGACCATGAAGGATCCAAGAAATGAGAACTAAAGAGCCGTCATAAAGCCACAATGGCAGGGCAACGAACAAAAGATGAGAAATGGACTCCAACTCAGAACAGAAAATGACGCATCTGAATGGGCCATGATGACCACGTTTTACAAGATTTTCCCCAGTCAAGACTTTTCCCCTCCATATCAGCCACCCAAACAGTATAATCTTGATTGGTATTTTCTTGTGCCAGAAAGGGAAAAAAATCCTCGATATTTTTCCTTGGTTAGTTGAGGCAATTATACTTTTGTAGATATCCTTGACAATCAAGCCACCTTCTTTCAAAGGACCATCCCATACAATACTATCACCCCCAGCATCCCAGCAAAACCCCGCACCTCGCAGACAATCCCTTAGTTGATCCCATTTAGTAACCTCCTCCCCCATCAGACCCAGTTGTTGAGCGTTTTTAAACTCTGAAGCCCCAAAAGACCAACACATAATTTTCTGAGATAGGTATAAAATACCTTTGTGTGCCAATTGGAATTGTAGACACGGTGTAGCCCCGAATTAGGAGGAAAAGAAATAATCTTGTGGAAACCCATTGGGATACGACCACCATCCCTGAAGAGCCATGCCGACCATTCTGCCACATAACCTAGGATCTTATTGAAGCTCCGCCAGATGGTTGAAATAGACCATGGAAAAGAGAACTACATACATAAAATTTGATGAAGTACATCACCCTCTACATATTTTCACTTTATGATTGTGCTCCATATACTATTCCCATGAATAGCCCTCTAGAACGACTTGATAAGAAGCGCCTTGTTGAAGATTCGAGTATTGAGAAACCCCCATCCATCATGTTCTTTAGGTCTGCAGAGACACTCAAGTCTGCAAAGGTGGAATTTATGCGACATTTGAGGACCCCCCACAAAAACTGGGCGATTATACTATTGATCATCTGTACTATTCGGTCAGGAAGGTAATATAAGTGTCCCCAATAAACCATCATCTGAGAGAGCACCGCCTGAACCATTATGAGGCTTCCCCCGATGGAAAGCCATCTGTGCGTCCACCTAAAGATCCTCATCCTAAACTTGTCAATCAACCACATCCAGTCACGGATCAAGTATCCACAGGGCTTAATTCTGAAGCCTAGGTAAGTGAACCCGTCAACAACCTTTCGATATTCAACCCCCATGACGTCCGCAATGAAGGCAATCTCCAAAGGGTCCCCATATTCATGTAACAGGAAAGACTTGCCCTTATTAATGGAAAGGCCTGTTGCTGATTCGAACCTCATCAACATGTAGTGAATATAGAACCAATAGTTCCTTTTCATATAGCCAAATAACAAGAGGTCATCCATAAACAAAGAATGTGAATAAGAAACCGAGTTGGAGAAAGAGAAACCCTTTATATAGCCATTCTGCTTGGCCTTGTGCATGATATTACTGAATCCATCCATGATAAGGATGAATATCAGAGGGGACAGAGCGCATCCTTGAAGCAAGCCATGACCAGCAACAAACAATTGTGTGGGAATGCCATTAATAATAACATCAAAACAAACCATAGAGATACATTTCATAATCCACCTGATGATCCTGATTGGAAGACCAATTTTAAGTAGAACAAGCCTAATATAGGACCAGTCATAGAGTCATAGGCTTTGTGGAGGTCCACTTTCATCACAATTGCCTCCTTTTTCTCTGAATGAATAGAATGTAGCACCTCCTGAGCTATTGTGATAGCATCATGAATGGACCTCCCCTATAAAAAACCATATTGCTCTTTTGAGATGAAAGCCGATATGGTGCCCTTAATGCGATCTGCAATAATCTTAGAAGTTATCTTGTATAACACGTTACAGAGTGCGATCGACCTATAGTCAGCAAATTTTTGTGGATTAACAGACTTTGGTATAAGAGCAATGAACGTGGAATTGAGGTTGGCCGACATCATACCCCGAATTCGGATCGTGTATTCTGCCCCCAACAGATCAAAAAAGAAAATGAAAAATTCCGCCGGCCACCCATCAAGCCCAGGACATTTATCTTTAGAAAAGGACTTGAGGATCGAAAGGACTTCATTCCCTGTAATAGATTTATCCACAGAATAAATAGCATCAGCATCAAAAAGACGACTTACGTGTTCCAGCATCCATACCTGGTTCTCCCCGCTAATCCCATCCTCCTTCTGATAGAACGACGAAAAATATCTGTGGGCTTCTCTTAGAATGTTATATATGTCTATGTTTCCTCTTCGCGTGGCTTCATACTTTGGGATAGTCCTTTTTTAATATTTTTTATTTTATGCAAGTGATTCAATGTAGTATTATTACTTTTCACTATTAGCATGGAGTTTTATTCTGAGATGGAGTTTTAATTGAGATTTATTTACTTTTTCTCTCTTGATCCTTCCAAGGTTATACATGTCCAGTTTTTGGTATCGCCATGAGGGTTCCCTCTACCTACCAGATCAATGGCTATTAAACGCTCGTAATAGATCAATGATATTTAGGGTTTGAAAATGAAAGAATGAGTGTGGAATAATCTGATATTTTCGTTGTTTTTTGTTTACCCATTTTTTTAACCACCCTCGGGCTCCCTCAATCTTTCTAAGAGGTGATTTGTGGTTCAATTTTTTGATGTTTTTTGCATGATAATACACCCTCTGACTATTATTCTCAAATATTTATTATACATTTGATTATTCCATCTCTCTCACATGCTTCATTCATACATTCGACAATTATTCAAGTGATTTTTCATTCTCTGTTACGATTTGTTCATAATTACTAGTTTGTAATTTCATTTTACAAATAATTTTCTAGACAGACTCTTTGATTTATCAATAATGTTGAGGACTCTTCTTTTTCAGGAAATTTCCCTCATGAAACTTTTGCGACTCTAAAGAATTTTGTTTGGTTTTATACCAACAAAGTAACTATTGGTCTCTTATTGGATAAAGAGGGAAATGTAAACATTTAAGCTACATTTTACAAGTAAAACTAAGTACCCTTCGTTCATATTCTCTTGGAATTTTGGTGATGCATTATGGTTATTTAAAAAAACATATTTGTTTTTTAATATTTCTTATTATAGACTCGGAGTTCCTTATGAATACCTTACTCTTAAATTGAGTTGAGATCATTTTTACACTATGTTAGATTTCAATTATTTTTCTCTATTAGAGTAATTTTTAAGGTTGAAGTTTTTGTTGATTGTACTCTATTACTCGTTACTTTAACAATAGAGTCATTTAGGAGTTTAATTACTTATGTCTATTTACGACCTCTTATAACCTCGTTTAATCTAGATGGTCAAAAGTTTGGCTCTATAAGAGCATTATGAAATATGGGTTTTTTATTTACTATGGTAACCTATCGAAATTGGATTTTGATTTTTAATTCACCCTATTACATACATAGTTCTTATATGGTTTGTGTTTCCTTTTATTTTTTCTCTTAAATAATACGACTATGTATATATAATGATATAAATTCTTTCAGGTTATGAAACATTGCATTATGGTTGTAACCCTTCCATCCAGAATGTAGGGTTAATACTATGTTTCTCCTCTTTGTTTTATATGTGTAAATCGACGACTTATCTGGATGTATTTTCTACATTTACATACCTTTTTGTTTTCATAATGCATTTACTTATTCAAAACATAATTTCCGTTGTGAGTGAGAGTAATTCTTTGTTCACTATTTAACTCTTTAATCTTATAATTTCAAGGTTTGTAATCTTTGTTACATTATCATTTTAAAAATAATATAATATATCTTGTATTAATTTGTTCAAAATCTTAAAGAATTATTCTCTCACATCATATACTAATTCATCATTTTCATTTTGCAGGTGGAAACGACATGAATCCTAGTGATCGTTCCCAAGGTAATATTGTTAATTTATTCCTTTATTCACTCCCTTATAATTATTCAACTGATGTTTGGTTTATATATATATATATATATATATATATATATATATATATATATATATATATATGGGAGGTAACGATTTTTCGTCCAGACAATTCACCTTTTTCCTTCGATGTTTCCAGTGCTCAAACATATAGACTATTACTAATATTTCAACAGTGTTCTCTTCCATGTCGGGGATTTCAACCTCCTTGGTTTTCCACTTCTCCTCGCATGAATGTAATGTGTGAATACCAATCTCTCTTTTCTTGATTTTAGTTTTCTCCCAAGTGGAGAATATTTTTCATTTCTATTGTCGTTGTGTAACAATGTATTGTTTATATTCTTCGAATATAAACTCATTAACTTTTCTTTTCTAAATTTTATTTTAAGGGCAATCGCCCACTTCTGTATACTTCAATACCATAATTATGCCGTAAGGTGTTATTATTTGAAAACAACTTTCCTAGCTGTCACTGTGTATTGTTGTTGACCGTTAGATCAATTGTTAGACGATTGAACAATGGTCTGCCATCAGATTAAAAAAAGTTATAGTAAACCAAATTTTTATCAACTGACTACTGTTCAACCCTTATCAACGAATTCAATGTTCTAGATTTTTAAATTCTTAAAAAATGAGGGTTTCTTATTTTATTTTCAACAATAGGTTCAGTATTGTTAGAAACACAGTGTTTTCAAAATTTTCAACCGTACAAAATCTTCTGTGGTGGTGTTGGGAACAATCTTCAGTGACGCTGGGAACTGATTCGAGCTTTTCAAAATTTCAACAATACAGAATCTTCAGCCGTGCTCGGAAACCAATTTGGGCTTTTCAAATTTTTCAACAGTACAAGATTTTCAACCTTCAGCCGTGCTCGAAATAGATTATGGATTTTTGTGCATTCAGAAACCAATTCGGGCTTTTCAAAATTGTCAATAGTACAAGATTTTCAGTCGTGCTCAAAACATTATGGCTTTTCATTTTTTTCAAGACTACATTATCTTTGTGCGCCAGTGGATATTCATAAGTAATTTTCATTTATAAGTAATTTTATTTTCATTATTTGCGAATTAGTATTTGGTAATTTATTTGGTTTCCCTATGAGTATAATCTATTCAGAAAATAAAAATATTAATATATTTTTATTTTTTTTCAAGGCAGAAAAAAAGTTGTTTTTATATATTAAAACAGTCCATATATCAAAATATATATATATATATATATTATTTTTCTGTAAATGTATTTTTTTATTTTCCAACTTGTAACGTTTATGGGCCAATTGCTTTCACTTTCACTCCTTTTTATGGGGATTTTTGATTTTGAAGAGGAAGTTGGATTAGTAGTCAGTGAAACAGAGTTTCATGACCTGTGCAATTTTCTTTTCATTTGCGGATTACCATTTGGTAATTTATTCGGTTTTCATATATGTATAATCTATTTAGAAAATAAAAATATCAATATATATGTATAATTGTTTTGTAAATGTATTTTTTTTATTTTCAAACTTGTAACATTCATTGGCCAATTGATTTCACTCTCACTCTTTTTTACGAAGATTTCTGATTTTGAAGAGGACGTTGAATTAGTAGTTAGTGAAGTAGATTTTCATGACCTTTGCAACGATATTAGTTCAATCCAATGTTTGAGAAAAAATAAGGGAGAATAGTAATGTGTTGAAAAAATAATTTGCATCATTTTGTAAGTTCAAAATAGCTCTTGTGTTTTGGCTAGAGAAAATAAAAAGTAATATTCAAATTCGAGAATCCTTCTTTATACCAAATACTTTCTCCAGTGTTATATGTGAAGCTGCTGTGTGTAGCAGGTCACTCGAAACTAGATGTGGAACCATAATTTTCGTAAATCTAATTCATCTATATTGATTTCTATATTTTCACAAAAAAAATTGACAGTTACCCAAACATTATGGAATATTTAATCGCACTCTTATATATTTTTAATATTGAAGTATTGAAAAAGTTTATGCAGCGCATTATATTAAACTATCATTTAAAAATAATTCCCTTGAAGTTAGTTGTACCTCCAATAGGAATTTTATCTTTGGATAGAAGCAACAACTGCTGTGACTGCAATTGACTGGTGGAAGGAATTGCATTTGAGTTTCAACCCGTTCACCAGAGGAAAAATATCCAGCATCACACAACAGTGGACGGGCATCTAGCGTTCTAGTGATGACTAGTACAACTTAAATCAAACACAAGAAACAATTGTCATGCATAAACACAAAAACTCCAGCCACTCTGGCATCGTTTCCATATATTGCTGCTCCATTGCTCACGTCCACTTGCGCATCCATCTATTCCTTACAGTCCACAACCTCTCGCTCTGGCACCCTACTCACGCTGGTTCTCCTCACGAGAGCTCTGGGCAGCTGAGTGACACTGCCACCACTGATTTGTGGGCATATCCAAGATCAGACACGACCACCGCTGCATGGACATACACGATTGTCGTCGTGGAAAGATCCACAACATGAAAAGAGGCACGAACAAAAAGGAAACGATATTTATTTCAAGTGCAAGCAGAGAGTGTGTTCACAAAAAAACAAACTCTGTTCATTGACCAACGACCACCCGAATTTCTCTCCAACTTCCTATGCCAGATTTATCAAATTGCAGGTCCAGATTCGTTCCTTGTATATTTGGGAGTTGGCCGAAAATTTTTAGATACATATTTAATTTTTCTGTTCATGAATTGAGGAATGTGAAATTTCAACCGATAGCTAGAATGCTCCTTACTCTTCAGAAAATAAAAATATCAATATATGTGTATTATTGTTCAGTCAATGTATTTTTTTATTTTCCAACCTGTAATATTCATGGGTCAATGTTTACAATTATCACCAGTTTGTTTTCACTTTTATGCTGCAGATTTAAAAATATTGAATTATATTTAACTATTTCGTTGCATTGTATTATGAAATTTACAATTTGTGATTCACAATTAATAAATTTTTTAATTGTGATTTTTTATGTCATGATTTTTTTTTAAATTTCTACTTTACGGCTTTCTTTTGCAACATCCAGTGCAATTGCTACTTATGATTTTGGGAATTGGTTTGTTTAAAGTAAAATCATTTGTAAAGTAATTATGACTTCGAGAATTGATTTGTTTAAAGTAAAGCAAAAAATTAAGGAATTTTAATTTGGTTAATTATGTTGTAAAGTGTTACTATTTGAAAACAATTTTCTTAGCTGTTACTGTGTTCATATTTGAGCCATTGGATCAACCGTTAGACGATTGAAATGTGACGATTGAAATGTTTTAGGCCGTTACGATCAAGTAAATATTTCTATATATGTTTTTTATAATGTTAGTTTTTTCTTTTTAATAAGTTAAATTGAATTTAGGTTTTGGTGACATTTAAGTTAAAATGTTGTTATTAAAATTTTGTTAGATTTTAACCTCAATTTTTTTAATAAAATTTAAATTTATAATAAAAATTATATCAAAAATTAAACTCCACAAAAACCAATTAATTTATATTACATGGATAATATATATGTATATATATAAGACAATAACTATTTATATATTTAAATATTACATTTTTGTGTTACTATGCTCTCCAAGAAAGTATGGTAGAAAGGTTGTAATGTCATCTTTAACATTTTGATTATGTCAAATTACACACAATTAAAAAAAAAAAAAATTAAATAAAAATATTGACATAATGTAATGAACATTTTAATTAGGTCAAAATACAATAAAAAATAAAAATAGTAAAATAAAATAATGATAAACTATAAATACAGCCCATGGTATTGACTCATGGTATTCATGTGGAATGTAGTTTCTTTATAGGGTGAATTAACATGCCCTAAATCAATCTTAACTCCCAATCTAAACTAATTATTTAATAAAATCATTTTCAAATGTTTATGACCATTATTCTTTTAAAATTTTACTTAATAAAATGTGTCTAAATTTTTATAAATCCATATATACATAGTTTTTCTTGTTTTGTATTATAAAATTTTTATTTATAATAAAATTTATTTCATAAAATTAAACTCCACAAAACCAGTTAATTTATATTACATGGATACATTTTGACTATATCAAATTACACAAAATTAAAAACAAAAGTAAATTAAATAAAAAGATTGACATAATGTAATGAACATTTTAACTAGGTCAAAATACAATAATAATAAAATAATAAAATAAAATAATGATAAACTATAAATACAACCCATGGTATTGGCCCATGGTATTCATGTGGAATGTAGTTTCTTTATAGGGGGAACTAAGATGGCCTAAATCAATATTAACTCTGGATCTAAACTGATTATTTAATAAAATTATTTTTAAATGTTTATAACCATTATTTTTTTTAAATTTTACTTAAACAAATGTATCTAAATTTTTATACATCCAAATATACATAGTTTTTCTTGTTGTGTATTATTTTTGTTACAACTATTTTATTATTCCAAAAGTAAATGTTTTTTTGTTATATATTATTTATGTTACAACTCTTTTATAATTCATGAGTATTATTTCTTAACATATAAAAAATTAAATAAAATATGTGATCTTTTTCAAATTTCCAAATTATTTCAGAGGAATGATTTACCTTGAGCAATAATGATGATTGTTCATAATTCTCATTTCTTAAATAACACTAAATTTATCTTTAAAGCGGTACGTGACAATTGTTTGTATCAAAGTCAAGGATACACAAGAAAGGAGACAAGGTGAAGAGAAGCTTCCAACATTACAACAAGCCCTAAAAAGGCATAACCTTGAATGTATGGAATCCATTTTCCCTCATATACATGAGAAGTGCAATGAAAATTCTTGGAATTTGGAAAATGTCATGAAGCTCATTTAGATCTGAATTATATGGAACAGAAAAGAAGGACAATGGGTACTTATCAAGAATTTATGATTCTTTAGAAGGAAACGGCGTTGACAAGGCTATTGAGGACCAAAACGGCGTTGACAAGGCTATGGAGGACCAAATAGAAAAATTAAAAACATAAGAGGACACTTCAGAAAATGGGTTACTCAAGGATTTTGGAATCCAGATGAGCTACATTATCTCACTGATTCAAGCAAGCACTCAAAAAGAAATAGACAACAGTGATATAGAGACAATTTATTCATAAACAAGAGAAAGCTAGAATTATAACCTGAGATAGATTTATGGGAAGAGAAACATTCCAATTGTAAGGAGGAGTCAAAGTTACATCAGTATTATTCCACTCAACATAATTCTCCACCGCTTATTCTGGAGAAAGTTCCTACTACCTCATCAATTGAAGAAGGCTCACATGAGAAAATCAGAAGAGATTCCTCAATGTTATTTTCATTTGAGATTTAGTCACTCTGCTCCTTTTTGTCTAGTAGTCTCTTTACCTCTGCCCTTAAATGAAATGACTCAGAAAATACTAGAAAAAAGACACTTACCGATTGCAATCAGTTGAAAAAAAGGTATCTCCAAAGGGTCACTTGGGGAGGAATCTATTATTTAAAAGATCAGGAAAAAGCATTCATTTCAAAACAAAAATGTAATATCACTAGGGAAGGGAGTTATTACATTAAAATTTGTTCCCATTTTTGTCACTACAAAATTTGATTGTTGCTTTTTATTTGATGGGAAAATAAATGATCTTTAAAAGGCACTAAAGTCTTGAATTATGATCCTTAAAGAAGTCTCTAGATTCGCTGATTATGAGCTGATTTTTTCTTCTAACTTTTGGGTCTTCATGATGTTTGTTATTGTGACTGAGGTGAAAAGGTCCAAAGAAGTGGAACATTGGTAGTTAAAAAAGGAATTATGGGAATACGATTGTAGATAATTTATTAATATAAATTATCTGAACTGAGATTAATTAATCATCCCCGAGGGTTAAAAATGGCCCAAATGTCTCTTATGCATAAAATTTATGATTAAGTGTTATGTATAAATTATTAATTATTAGTTAAATATAGTTGTCTTAGGTTTATTAATGTGGATCATGCCTCTTCACCAAGAGACACCGTAAGGCTGTATTTAAAGCCTTGGTGATTCCCAATTGTAATAATCTCATCTTTTATCAATAATAATATATACTTATTCAAGTTTACCAGATTTTTTACACTCCATTGGTATCAGAGCAGTCGCTCTTCATGATCTGTGTGACCATCAAAGAGATTAAGAAATTAGAGAGAAAAATTGCAGATTTGTTTAAAAGTCAGGTGCTTGTGGGCAACAACATTTGTTTAAAAAATTGTAGATTTTTCCTCCGCCGATTTTTTTCCTCTTCCCTTGGCCCCCACACAACACTCCCCCCCCAACACTCCACCCCCCCAGCCGATCTCGAGGATACAGTTGCAGGACATTCCAACAACATCAAAAAGCTTCACGATACAACAAATCAGATAGAAAGATAAATTTGCTTAAATCATAGTGAGGCCACAGAAAATCATAGACAAGCAATGCAAAAGCTAACAGAAATCTGCAACAAGATAAATCAAATACAATGACAAATATTCCCCAATATGGAACATAATCAACAGAACAATAGATTTAGGGAATTTAGAGCAGCATCATGAAAAAATCAATTCCCCACACCATCACGAAGATAGTAATGCAGATTCTAAAAATAAGAAGCTCTGGAATGCATTTGCTTATCAATACCCCTTTCTCATTCCACCGTTAGCATATCATCGAAGAGAAAAAATTGAGCTACCCAAGTTTGACGGTAATGAAAAAAATAGTGTTGCATGGCTTAATAAAGCTGAAGAATATTTTGAGATTTATGACATTAATAGTGATGATGAAAAAAATTAAGCACGCTTCCATGAAAATGGAAGGAGAAGCAAATAATTGGTATATGTGGTGGAAAAAGACGACGCTTGCTTTTAGTTGGAAAAAATTTAAGGATTCATTTTTTAAAATATTTCAAGGTATAGAAGAAGAAAGAAAAAAAATTCAACATTCATCAAATTACGCCAAAAAGGAGATGTGGATGAGTACACTCGAGAATGGGAGACCTTAGCGACATGAGTACCTAGATTGTCAGAATCTCGTTTAATCCAGTCTTTCATCTCAGGACTTAAAATCCATATACAAGAAGAGCTCGAACTTCACGACATTACATGAGTAGAACTATCAAGGCAAAAAGAAAAAGCTGCTGAAATGAAATTTGAAAGGTTATCTTGGTTATCTCCATTTTACACCATGCCATTACGAGGAGTAGATGTGGTCTTAGGAATTCAATGGCTGCAAACCTTAGGTACTTATTCTGCCAACCATCAGAAGCAGTTTATAAGCTTTAAGTGGGAAGGGTAGAAGCACAAGTTGTATGGATTCCAAGCACCAGAAAATCAAATCATGTCATCATCCCAGATGATGAAGATGATTCGAAAAGGAGCGCCAGCCTATATAGTATAATTTCATCAGTTAGAAATGTTATCTACAAAAAGGATCAGTGAAGGGTCACCAGAAGTACAAGGACTAGTTTAGAAACACGAAAAAGTATTCCAAGGCCTCCCAACAAAAATTCCTCCTAATAGGGAAATCGAACATACAATAGAATTCAAGGCAGGATCCGACCCTGTCAACATCAAATCTTATCTCTATCCACATCACCAAAATATTGAACTCGAGAAGATGCTCCAAGATCTTTTAAAAATGTGGGGTCGTCTCAAGAAGCAACAGCCCGCCTCTCGGGAAACCCAAGCATTCTTCAAAAATGTCCATCATTACGTATGCTTCGAGGACAAAGCATCTTTAAGAGAGGGGAAATTTTATGTATAAATTATTAATTATTAGTTAAATATAGTTGTCTTAGTTTTATTAATGTGGAAGGGCATGATCAACTATCATGCCTCTTCGCCAAGGGACATCGTAAGGTTGTATTTAAAGACTTGGTGATTCCAAATTGTAATCATCTCATCTTTTATTAATAATAATATTTACTTATTCAAGTTTACCAGAGTTTTTACACTCCATTAACATAACTCTATGCTCTATGTTCAAATGACAGGTGAAGGTGGATTTACCATACTTAAGCTTCTTCATGGTTTCTTATGAAGTACATCATGTTATAGTGACAAGTTTTTATTCCATTAAATAATTCTAGCTGTAGAGCAGAATCAGAGTTCTAGGAGTAGTATCAGAGGAATTCAACATTGTGAATGTGATAGAAGAAAATAATTTCATGGAAGGGTGAAGTGTGCCCAATTTGGTCATAAAAACCAAGTGCATCCTTGACGCAGAAAAAATAAATAAACATGCATATTTCGTCATATAAAGGTCTTGAGGACTTTGGCCAAAATGTCTCATCCATTATGAAAAAACACATCTTGCATGCAATTAATAACGAAGAAGTTGTTCCACATCAATTACCTAATATGGATATTTTGATTTGACGTCTAGTAAACATAATTCTCCACCCCTTTTTCTAGAGGATCAGTTCGAGCTGAGAAAATTCCTACTACCTCTTCTTTCTTATATGTTATTCTTTCCTATACCATAATAACAAAGAAGTTGTTCCACATCATTTACCCAATATGGATATTTTGATTTGACGTCAAGTGAACATAATTCTCCACCCCTTATTCTAGAGGATGACTTGGTGCCGAGAAAGTTCCTACTACCTCTTCTTTCTTATATGTTATTCTTTCCTATACCACAACCTTACGGCATTTCCTTTGCAACATGTGGTGCAATTGCTAGTTTAAGAAGATATTCAAATATCTTATTGATCCTGCTTACTTTTATAGTTGTATAAAAATATTAATATAAATATATTGTATATTTTATGTCTTCACTTCTATTTGACGCAATTAATCCCACTTATGTGTACTTCAATACTATAATTTAAGAATATATTCAAATATCTTATGGATCACGTTTACTTTTATAGTTGTATAAAAATATTAATATAAATTTATTGTACATTATGTGTTTTCACTTCTATTTGACTGTATTTACATCTATCTGGAATGATAATATTATACTTGTTCTAAGATTTGCATATATATAGGAAGTTTACATACAATATTTTTTATAAAATCAATTTTGTTTCTTTTTTACTAGAAAAAGTCTATTTTGTTTTATTTCCTTCTTTTTAATTTTACAGAATTCATTTGGTTCTGATATATAATAATATATGTTTGTACATTGTATACTCAGTATTCTACTAAATATAATATTATATCTATTTTTATTTTTGTTTACATTCATTCATCAATAAATACATATCTTTTTTAATGTATCACCATACATGTGCATACACATTGTTTCCTTTTCGTTTTATAATTAAAATCTATTTAGAATCCATATAAATAAAATCCTATTTATAAGTAGAATCAGCATGGCACTTTTATTTCATAGTCATAGCATCAAACCTTCTATTGATTAAATACTAAAAAAAATAACACCAAGTTTACTAATAGTATTTTATACTTCAGTCTTTTAGTTTTGTTTTCAATACTAAATCCTCTCAAAAGTATTTAAACAAACTATTTCTTCAATCAATTTATTTCTACTCATTTCGTTTTTAACGGTATATGTATACATATATATTACTCAGAATTGTAGAATAAACTCTTCACTTTAAATAAACTAATTTTTTTTTTATTAAAAAGATCATAAGACAGGTATACATAATTGAAATAGTTTTTCTTCTGGAAAATTAGAAATCAAGTACTTGGATCCTCTCAACCTTGTCATTGCAATTCAGCAAGTATTCCCCCAAGCATAACAGGTCTACAATTTTTTCTTTTTTCTCTATTCATTTTCTTCTTTTTAGTTTCTTTTTCTCTCATAATAAGAATGGGACAAAACAAATTAGACAAACAATTTTTATCCAAATCCCATCTACCACTCTTTTGGTGGTTTATAATTTCCTCAGCCTCACCAACATGTGGCAAGTAGTTATCATCTCATAAATGATATTTTGTTTCCCACTCGTGAATATAAGTCCTTGTCTTATAGGGAAACAATTAATTGGCCAGTATCATAATTCCTCAATTAAATATAATTATCCAAATTAGAGGCCTAGGGCTTATTGATGGGTAATAAATATTCCATAGTAATTTGTAGCCTAGACTCTTTTAGCCATATGTACACAAAAAATAATTTACCTTTTTTTCTTTATTTACAAAAATAAAACATCATAATTATATTAGTAATAATTGAATAATAATTAAACTTTTCTGTCTTTCAAACTAACCTGCTTAACTAGAAATATACATATGCACATTTAATTACATAAATTACCAAGCTAAGGTATATCACATCCTCCCCCGCTTGAATTTGACACTGTCCTAGTGTTATCAATGTTCTCTTGGAAATGCATTCTATTTCATTAAAATAGAGAAGGATATGCTTCTTTGCAAGCATCCTCCAAGTCCCAAGTTGTTTCTTCTGAATTGAAATTTGTCCATTGAACCTTTTGTTAGTGTTAATATTTGCATCCTGCCATCAGTGATCAAAAAAACTCTTTTCATTTCATTTTAGGGTCTCTCTTAGAAATTTTTGGCATTTCACCTAGGTCTTCATTCAAAAATTTACTCATCAGCAAAAATTTACTCACTATGGTAGCCCTAGTAAAAAAAATTCACTCTTCCTCAAAAATTCATACTTGCTGGCCCACCTTCATGTCTTGCTGAGCATACTTCAGTCATGAAAGTCCATTTCATCATTTCTGGTCACTCAAAGTTTTCATTAGGTCACTAGGGTTTCCAAGGTCTCAATAAAAACTGCATTCCATTGGATAAGGTCATCAAAAGTATGAGAGTGATCCAAATAATATCCCTTTGCCATATAAAGAGGATTTGCAAGCATGTAAATATGGTTTCCAAAGTTTTAATTTTGATTTCAAGTGCGAGTTTCATTCCAAAATGTAATTTTATTCCAAAAAGCAGAGATGTAATTTTATTTTTTATTTATGTAATTTTATGTCCATTATATGTAATAACTACTTAGTTTCTCAAAGATGCCAACTCAGAGTTCCACATGCCAACAAAGAAAATATCAAAGTGCAAAGAGTTCCTAGTCCATCAAAATGATTAATTGTCAAAGGAAGTAAATCAAAGTGAAAGGGTTTAAATTGTGAAGTTTAAAGGTGAATTTGAACATAGAAAAATGGGTCCGAAGAACTAATCCATTCAATCCATCAAATATAAAGGTCATTAAAACATCAAAGAGGAACTCATTTTCTCTCTAATCCATCAATATCACCCTCACCTACGCTCCATCTACATCCCCTAGCCTTTTCCCAGGCCCATTCCTCTCATTTCCCTCACTTTCCTACAAACCCTAGCCTATTGCTACACTTTTGACATCTTCGTAGGTTAGGGTTGCGTTTTCCCCTTTTGGACCCCTTCCCCTTTCTCAATCCTTGAAATTCCACTTTCCCCTAATTCCTAACAACCCTCCCTACCTCCAAAATTTTTCCTAAGAATTTAGCATTTCCCTATCCCCTTTATTTCCGTTCATTCCTATAAATTTCCCAAATCCCCTGTTTAGCCTACACCAAACCCTAATTTCCTCTACCCCTGAGGTAGGTTTTTCTATGGAATCAGAGAAATATGAGCAGAGGAGGCATAAGGGATGTCATTTCAACAAGTATGAGGCCATTCCAACTCATAAAAATCATGTCTCCATCATTTTTCAAGAATTCATTCCAAGGGACAAATCATTTGCCACACATAGGGCCACGTTTTCTTCAAACTATGTTTATAACCAAACAGAGATGAATTTGACAAAAATGAGAGAGGTTTTTGTCCATAATAGGTCAAGGAAGAAAATTATCCTTCATTTTTTACACAACTGTCATGGTTTTGGAGAAATGTCAAAACTACAGTTTCTACAAGAGGTTTTTTGCACTTCTAGAGTGACCTTGGGAAAATATATATTTCTCTTAGATGGACTGTCTAAATGACTTACTTGATAAGTCAAATGATAGCTAGATAGAGATATATTTCCAATGAGATATCATGAGCTTAATTTGGAGTTAAGGAAGGCCTCTAAAAGTTGCCTGCAAAAGCACACTTTATTTTTTCAGCCCCATTCTGCACTTTCTGACTAGTTTTGGGATAATTGATTTTTTAGGGGATATAATTGATCATTTGCAGTCCTTGATAGGTCCATTGTGTATCCAAGAGATATATATTTACACCTAGCTATCATGTGCTCAATTTGGACAACAGGAAGGCCTCCAAAAGTGGCCTACAAGTTTGAGGGCGCGCTAGCGCTGCGCGAATGGTACAAAAATGGTGCGCCTGACCAACTGTGGGAGAATCACTTTTTGACAGGGAAAATCAACTCCATTCTGCAAAATAAAGAAATATCTGGAAATTATACTAGATAGGATTTCCAACAAGCCATCCTGAGCCTAATTTGGACATCTGAAACCCTTCCAAAATCAAGCTGCAACAAGGAGGACACCCCTGGCACTATGAGGGCGTGCCTGACACAAAAATGGCGTGCTTGACAAATGTCTGATATTTTTCAATTTTCACTGCATTTTTTAATTTTATCTTAGGAAATGATGATTTTACCTATGCAATTGATGAAGGTAAATTTAAATATCATGTGGATGAGTTACCTAGGGTAAAAACATTAGGTAAAAAGTCTTCGTGAGGTGTAATGAATTAGTTTCATTGTAATTAGGGAGGAGTCACTTGGACCTCCCTACACTCCAGCTATCAGTTCAGATTTTTGTGGATCTCTTCCTCAACTCAGGGATTCGACTCCTGAGGATGAGAGAAAGTGGTTTTGATGTTTATATCATTCCCTTCTTCACTGTTGGAATGATTTGGATGCTGTTGTATTGATCAAGGACTATAGTGTAATCAGTTTGGCCAGAAATTAATGAAGAGTTGCAGCTATTTCTTTGGGATACCTGTGGTATGGATGTTTAACATTGTGTCTTATCTTGTTTCATTTGTATTAATGTTTTGTAAGCTCATAAACCATTTCATGTCTATTATATGATGATTTTCAAGTTGCTAGGTAGAATGCATGTTCTTTCATGCTTTGTTTTGGGAAAGTCTTCATAATTTGTACATTTTCTTCAGTTTAGGAAGAATACATCTCTTATGCTCTTCCTGGCTCCTCATTAGTCTGAAACCATCTTAAAGTGCTAATATTTCTACCTACCTTGCCCCATTGAATGGACAAAAATTCCCATATTATTTTCCCTGACCTAGCCTCTTTGACCTAATCCTCATCCAACAAACCCAATCAAAACAACACAAACCCTTCTACATTTCATAGCTAGCCTAAAACCTTTTCATCCAACCCTATTGGCCATGATTTTTGTGGAGAGAGCCCTCTCCAACTTGGTAGGGCTATATACCAAGCCAAAAAATTGGTCTGTGGTTACCTCTGTTGGGATTTCTTCTTCAGCCTTATAAATCTGGCGGAGTGATAACATACTGGCTTCGTTGTCGGGGAGCGAAAGATCAGATCTTCCCTGGGAAAGAACGACGAAGTTTAGATCTAATTTTTGATGGTGAACAACAGTTGGACACATAGGAATGTTGTACCAATTACCTAACGATTCCATTGACTGAAAATCAACACTTCATGGCCATTCCATTGCATGAAAATCAGTAGCTTGAAGAAATTTTCAAGATGGAATCTGTTGCAATAAGGTATACTCCAATGAAAAGAGATCACATTCCAGGTTTCCCAAATAAAATGCCTAAGGTAGATTGACAAAGGAAGTTGCCTATGTTTAAATATGACGATATGAATGCTACTACTTTACATCTGGTTAAATTTCACATGCATACATGCAAGTTGAAGGTTGGCTTTCTTGAATATTGTCTCTTAAAGATGTTCATGGCTTCTCTTGAAGGAAAAGCACGATCTTGGTATGAAGGTTTGCCACCTGCTAGTATTTGTTCTCTTAGAGTTTTCCATTCAACATTTTATGTAGAATACAAGTAGTCCTACCCTTCTTTGTCTTTTGCTAATAATTGTTGTGATCATTTTGAGGTTTTCATTCAAAATCTAGATAATTCTTATGATGATAATGAGTTCATGGATGAAGAGATCTTGGAGGCTTTTCATGACAATCCTTTTCATCACCAAAAAGAATAAGTGTTTTCTCTCATGGAAGAAAAATATGATGTATATTGTCTTGATGTTCATAAATACTTCCCACAGGAGACAATTCTTGCAACAGTACAACAAGTTGATCAGCCAAAGGTTAAAGAAGATATTAAACATCCTTGTGAATCTTTAGGATGGAAAGAAGACAATTAATATTTTATCAAAAGAAAACAAAAAGTACTTTCTCCTCTGTCTGAAGATGAGATAGATCAACTACTAAAAATTCATGTTACATCCCAAGCTAATGCAGGTTTGCAGTGTTCACATATTCAAGAAGGTGTTATTAAAACTTATTCCTTTTTTGAAAACGAAAAACTAAGTTTAAATGAGGACAATCCTGAAACTAGATTTATAGATCAGCATGAAAAAGGACAATCTCCTTTTTCAATGTTCGTATTTGATGAAGTTTCTCCTGAACCTGATTTGCCTAAGTATGATAAATATGAAGATAATTTCGATGAGGAGTTTGATGAAACTATAGAGGAAATTGTTGTGAGTAAACCAATTTATGATGATGGTTTCCTGCAAGGAGATTAGATAATATATATTGTTTTATTTCATGAATATGATAGGGCTATCATGTTTGATAATCTTGAAGAATGATTTCTGTTTAAGGATGAATTAGAATATGAATTTGAGGAGTATGACCCTGAGAGAGACAATATGCCAGAGATTGAGTCATAATTTCTCATGTAGAGGAATTTACAACCAACACTCAGATAGCAGAAGGTTATACTTACCTCTGCCTTCCTATTGGTTAACAACCAAGTGTTCTTTCATATTAGAATGAAGGGAGCACTTCTATTTTTGCTGCTGGATCTCAAGACAATGTAATGTTTTAGTATTTTCAAGATCCATTCAACAGTCTTTTGCAAGCATTGGAGAAGATGAATGTTGTCTTGTTTGTCAGCATAAGCCTTGGTTTCAGTTTTTATTGCGAGTTGCCTAAATGTACATCATTCTGCCTGCTCTAGGAAAGTGAGAGTAGAACTTCAATAAGTAGCCATCTCCTGGATTGGTTACACTGGAAGGATAATTTCATCTAATCAACAATTTTACAGTAGATTAGAGTAGGTTGGTATCATTTAAGTTTCATTTGATTTTGTTTTTAGTAGCAAGTTTATTTCAATATTGAGATTTTGATTTTTGGCCACTACTTTCTTTCCCACAAAGTTTTCCATTTTCACTCCAGTTGGTCGAGTTTATGTAGCGTAGTGTAACCATAAGCCTCCTTTATATTGAAGTACCCCACCAAGTTCTTCCCCCATCTGATTTTTTTCTCCTAAGTTTTAAATTGTATCTGTTGTTCCTTTAGTTCATCTGAGAACTCCTGCCATGCCAAGGGGTAGTTTTGGTAATTCCAATCTTCTTCAGCCAACTAATCCCTCTAGATGTTTTCACTGTTGTTTAGCTTCCAGTAGTGGTTGAATTTAGTTTTACCCTTATCTTTCATGTTTATCCTTAATTTTCTAAACTTATCTCGATTTAGCTCTGGGCGTTGTTGCCAGGAATCTTCCCAAAAGAGTGTTGTTTCCTCGTCGCCAATTTCCCAGAAACTATGGTTCCAGATAATTTCTTTGTTATCCCAGGCTTAATTCCATATAGCAGATCCCTTGATGGAACCATTGAGCCTTATAATATGATCTTGATGGTGGGATGGGGCATATTTAGCTTTCCAAATTTTTCCCCAGGGAGATTTTGGATTGGTGATCCATTTCCACCATGTCTTGGCCCTTAGAGCTTTTCGAAGAATCTCTGGATCTCTTAGGACAAGACCCCCAGCTCTTTTTGGTTTGAAAACTTTGTCCCAAGCGACGAGTACCCACTTCCTCTTGTTCTCTATTTCTTTCCAAAGGAAGTTCCACTTGATATTTCTAATAGTATCTGATATGGATTTAGGGGCAACGAGGGTAGAGTACAAATAATGAGGGATGGCTTGCAATAACTATATTTTTCTCTCTAGATCCTTCCAAGGTTATACTTGTCCAATTTTTTGTACAGCCACGAGGGTTCCCTCTACCTACCATATCAAAGACTATTAGTCATCCGTAATAGATCAACAGTGTAATTGAATTTAAATTTTTACAATGCAAGAATAACGACGACATCATTCAATGTTTCGCTTTTTTTTGTTTACCCACTTTTTTTACTTCCACCAATCTCTCTCGACTCTAAAACCTCAATCTTTCTCGAAGGTTATTTCTCATTCATTTTTTTGATGCTTTTTTTACGAGACTACAGCTTGTTACTATTATTCTCAAATATTTCTTATACATTTGATTATGCTATCCCTCTGACATGCTTCATTCAGACATTCAAGGATTAGTCTGGAAATTTTTCATTCTCGGTTAAGATGTTTTCATAAATACTGTTATGTAATTTCATTTTAAGAATAATTTTCTTGACAAAATCTTTTATTTATCAATAATGTTTAGGATTCTTCTTTTTAAGGAAAATTACTCCACGGCCCTGAAGAATTTTGTTGGGTTTTATGCCAGCGAAGTAACTACTAGTATCTTGTCAAATAAAGAGGGACATGTAAATATTTAAGCTACATTATACAGGTAAAACTAAGTACCCTTTTTTCATATTCTCTTGGAATTCTGGTGATGGGTTGGTACCCTTTCTTCTTACATAATTGGATTTTTTTACGAATAGCTTAATTTAAAATTGAGTTGTGATTATTCTAAAATGTGTTAAATTTCAATTCTTTCTCTATATTGGAGTAATTTTCGAAGTTGAATTTTTTGTTTACGGTAGTCTACCACTAGTTATTTTACAAATGAATCCGTTTAGGCTTTTATTTACTTTTTTTTTTCAGATGAAAAATACTTCTAGTTTATATTGTGTACTAGCTCAAAATATTTATATTGTTCACTTACATTCTATTCGAATATCATATATTTTACATTCATTTCCTTCAAAAGTTCATGAATCGAGCCTACTTAACCCGGAGATGTAACTTAAACCTCTATGAAAATTCCAACTCTCATTACATTTTCTTTCAAAAAAAAAAAAAACTCAAAAAATCACATGCATCATCACCATTCCTTTTCTCTTATAAATTGTCCTCCTTCAGTGTGCTTATTTTTCTTTCTGTACCCTGTTCCAGCTGATGAAGAAAGCATCACAATTTCCTTTATGTTCCCTATTCCATCTGATGAAGAATGTGTCACTTCTCTAGATCCTTGATAAAACAAAATTGTTCTCTAAAGCCATTTAATCCCTGCATCCTGTACCTTTGTTCCTTCATTTTAATTTTTTAAGAAAATTTTACTACTCCACACGCTCAATTTCTAGTAGTGTCAAAAATCTCGTATTGCATCTCGCTAAAGGTCCCAGTCAAAACTCTTTTGGAGAGACGATCTGCCTCTATATTATTTTCACGGTAAATATGATTAAAAGATATAGAAGAGAAGGATTTTCTGAGATCTTTGATTCTACCTAGCCAATCAGAAAGGTGCCCCAGATTCAGATTGGTTCCCTTGTTCATATGGTCCAAGAGGACTTTTGAATCTCCAAATACCCAAAACTTGTCTAAATATAGATGATTTGTGAACCATAACAGTCCCCACAATGCCAGAATCTCTGCACGCATATTAGTACCCAACCCCCCATACCAGTATATCTTGTTGTGACAAGTTGGAGATATCATGATCCATGATCCACACTTGCACCGAAAATTATGTGAAGCCCCATAAAAAAAACCTGTTGGATAATGTATTTCAAAATGGTGCATTCTTTTTTATAAATGTGTTGCAGGTTTTTGTTTAATTTTTATCTTTCCCCAGGCTTGAGAAATTTGGTAGCTGATTTTTTCTGGTGTGATAATAATCTCCTCAAAAATCCATTTGTTTCTACAAACCGATAGATACCAATGAAAAATGATGGGGATGTTTCAGAAAGACTTACCCTTGCAGAACCACCACCGGATACATTCCTTTGTGGTATCATATTCAGGAATTGAGAATATAAAATGACTACATAGTAATGTAAGGGCCTCTCGTGCAAAAGGGCATAAATAAAACATATGCTAATTATCATCACCCTCCCTCCGACATTAAATACAGATACCTGGTCCACATTTTCCACTTTTTTGAATATTTTTCTATGTGAGATTTATATCTCACCATACCAACCATATGAATATGATCATCTTAACCTGAGCATTAACCTTCCACATGACCTTAAACTAGCTTTCTTGCTCATTCCAAAATATTTTCTTTATAAGGTCACTGTAAATCTCGTTGGTGGACACCTGTCCATTTTTTATTGTGCACCCTCATGAGACTCGCTCACCCTCCATATGTTTCCTCAAGTCAAGACCTCTTAAGGCTTCTATGTAATGCATCCACTCCACTGTCATCACTCCATTTAGCTTCAGATCCCTAGATGTCATCCATCTCGGTATACCAGCCTCCCAATTTTTAACATCCTGTCCCATGTAGAAATATCCCATGTGATTAGATAAATCACCAAATCCCTACTGAGAGAGGATGATGTATCTAATCCTCAAATATACAGGTGGCCAATGAGAATTTTATTAACATCACCAAAAGTCCATCTGATATTATCCATAAACAGTGACCAATTATTCTTAAAGCCATTCCATATGATGGATCTGCCTAAAACATCTTCCAGGCCCTTATTGTAAAGCTCCTCCAGTTCCATCTGATTTAGATATTTATGTTTGATTATATCACTCCAAATAACTTGAACGTGTAAACCCCTCCAGATTGATTTAATTAGGAGTGCCCTATCGAATGTTTCCATGTCCAATATTCCCCATCCTCCTTTCTCCTTTGGTTTAGAGATAATATGCCGGCGAACAAGGTGGTAAGTCCCACTTTTTTTGCCTCCATCCCAAATGAAACAAGTCATGCACTTCCTTATTTCTTCCAGAATTTTCTTTAGAATAATGTAGATATGTGCCTAGTACACTGTATATTTTTGCAGTATGGCCTGGGTCAGTACCAACCTCCCCCCTTTTGATAGCCACTTCATAGCCCATCCCCCTATCCTTTTTTGGTGTTTGTCCAACAACCATTTCCACTCTTCCACTTTGTATCTACTGCATTTCATTCAAAAACAAAAATATGTGAAGCCTCCATTTAGTGGTGCTATATTGAAATTAAATAAAGAGCCTAATTCATCACTTAGTTCCTTTTCCCCTTCTGCATAATATATACAGGACTTTCCCTCATTAGCTTTCATACCTGAAGCGGTGCAGAAACATTTAAAAATATCTCGTAGGATAGTCCAACAACTTCTCAACATCATCCCAAATAATAACATGTCATCTACAAATATACTGTGTGTTATTTCCCTGTGTTCTGTGACCTTTATGCCTCTAATAATTCCCATATCTGCAACTCTTCTGATCTTTAAATTGAATGTGTCCATCACAAGAATAAAAATAAGTGGCGAAAGGGCATAACACTAACATAGCCCCCTCCCTAGTTTGAATAAATTGGATTTAGATCCATTTATAATTATAGCCATGGAGGTATTACACACACACACACCATTATCCACTCAACAGATGTTCTGTCCAGTACAATTTTATGGAGGTCTAGCCTCAGGTATCCCCATTCAACCCTGTCGTAGTCTTTGCTCAAATCTACCTTCATCACCACAACTTTCGTCCTTTTGGTGTGAATTTTATGAAGGATTTCCTGGGTAGAGGCCACCACATCATGGATTCTTCGGTTTTGTAGAAATCCTGATTGCTCTGGCGTAATGTGCAAGGATAAAGCCTTTTTCAAGAATTCTGAAATAACCTTAGAGATGATTTTATATAAGGTATTACATAGGAAAATTGTCCTGTAATCATCAAAGGTCAGCTTACCTTTCTTGTTTTGAATTAAAGCCAGGAAAGTGAGTTTAGCACACCATGGATCCTTTCTGTTATTCTCGCTTCTTCCACCATGTTCGTGATGTCCATAATGAAATCCTCAGAGAAATGCAAGAAGAATTCCGATCTCCATCCATCAGGACCCGGACTTTTATCTGCCAAAAAGGATTTTAGTACCTCCAAAACATTCGTTGGGTTGACTCTGTCCTTTAACCTTGCAAGTTCCTCTTCCTCAAACATCTTAGGATATTCTTCCGAAAATGCAAGCTTCTCCCCTATCCCTGGTTCCTCCAAAATCTTGTACAAATCTGTAAAAAGTTGTACTGCTTCTTTTTTAATGTCTCCAGTGGAGTAATAAGATGTCCCATTTACCTCCACTTTCTAAATAGCATTGGAATTTTTTCTTCCCAACGCATATGCATGGAAGAACTTAGTATTTTTGTCTACAACATTGAGCCACATCGCTCTACTTTTCAATCTCCAAGATTGTTATTCGATGAGGAGAAGCTTCCTCTTTTCAGATTCAAGAAACTTGAGCCTACACCAGAAATCAAGGGTCTGTCTACCTTCCTCCACCTCTTTTAGGATTTGTGCCTTTTCAATATTGATCTCCTTTATTTTTTCCTTCATCTATATTATTTTCTTCTTTTCCCATGCACGGAATATCACCTTCAGTTCTCTCAAAGTATTTGATGAGCTTTCCATAACCGACATTTCATCTTCTCCATTATGTTTTTCCATATAATTATTTAATAAGATGTTAAAGTTTTCATTCTCTAGCCACACCCTGTTAAACTTAAAATGAAAACCTCACATCCTTGGATTAAACTGCTAATTGAGAGATATCGGTCTATGATTCGATATAGTGATGTCTTCTGCTTTAGCCGTGATATTCCCCATCTTTGATAGGAGGCTGGATTGAATTAATAATCTGTCGATTCTTTTACCAATAAATTCTAGACCTTTCGTCCCATTAAACCACGTTGGGCAGTTCTTTACCAAGGGTATGTCGTGTAGATTGGCTTTCGTAAATAAACCCTTCAGAAAACTGGAAAACAGGTCAATCTGACCCATATTCCTCCACGTCTCATCCTGGTTTAGGGTGCAATTTAAGTCCCCTTATATGATGGAGTAATCCAGAAGGAGGAAACCACACCACTCCATCTTCTTCCAAAAATTATGCCAAGATATGGAACATATACATTTAAAAGGTGAACTATATGACTAAAGCCATGAAAATAACTAGTTAGAAGAACCCCTCCAAAGAACTAAAGGCCGACAGAGTAGCCCATCTAGGATCCCATATGGCAACCAGTCCGCTCGATCTTCCCATGACATCTTTCGCTACCATATGCCACTCTAGGAACATGGCATGAAAGAAAGAGATTGTCTGGTCAGCAACATGTAAAGTCTCTTGAAAGAAAATCACAAATGGCCTTAAACACTTAAGAGAATCTCGCAATGATACAAATTTTTCATGACCCCCCAACTCACGCAAATTCAAAAAGATTATCATCATTAGGGGAACTCTATGGAAGGGGACATCGCTCTAAGAACCCTTTCAAGTGCTTGTGTGACCGGTACATCTCGAAAATTCCTGATATGAGGATCAAAATCATTACCAGTGACATATACATAATTCTTATTTCTCTTGGGTCGTCCCTTACCCTTCCGAATGGTTACATTAGAGAAAGAAGAGGAGCTAATGATTAAGGGCAAGGACGAGGGTTGGCCAGTGTCCACTCGTAGGGGCTCCAGGTTAGCAACCGGGTCCAACATTAGCAATTCTAAGTCGCTCCCTATGGAGTTTTGTGGAGATAGCGGATCATCGATGATGACCGTGGGGGATGATTGAGCGAAAATTAGAGTAATAAGGGCTGACAGGTCAGAGGGAAAAAAAGGAACCAGCGAAAAAGGATTACATATGTTCTCATGGGATAAGTCAAGGAGGGGAAAGGTAATATGATCAGACACAGTCAGCTTCTCAGAGCATTGACCATGATCACCCCTTGTAATCCCATCCGTCAGTTGGACGTCAACAGAATCAGACAATACTCTTTCCAGATTAAATGGAACCACATCCTTCATGTCCAAATTAAAATCACAAAATATAGAGGTTTTACAGGATGACTCACCCGAGATGATTGGCGACGATATAAACCCACTCGGATTGGTAGGGTTTATCGTTCCACGTCCACCAGCATGGTCCATATGACGACCATACTTTCGTCCTTTTGCAACAACATTCCTTCAACATTGGTGAAATCTTCGCATTAGGTGTCGCATCTCATGACATAAGTGGCATTTGAAAGGAATTTTCTAGTAATCCAAAGACTGCCAATGAACTAACCCATCCCAATGGAGGTCAACATGTTCAGCTATACCCCCAGAAAAATACACCTCAACAAACAACCACACTACCCTCTCGTCGAAAACCCTTATGCATTTCGTGTCCACAAAATTACATGTTCCAATAATGTCACCAATCGTCTTCAATACCTTAACGGACTAGAATTGAAGAGGCAAGCTATGCAATTTCACCCAAATAAAATGATTAATTGTGGCATCCTTTGTAGGATGGAAACCAACATTCCATCGATGAAGAGCCAAGAAGCACCTGCCGTGAACCCATGTTCGACTCAAGACCTCACCCACGTCCTCATATTTAATGAGGTGGAGGCATAACCACCCATTCTGGAGTTTGCTGACTCTCGGAGTGTAACCCAAGAGCTTTTTCCATGCATCCAACAATGATTTTAGCATATTAAGCTTGATGTGTTTCTGAAACTTCCATCTTCCAACAAGCACCCGGGAGGATAAGCTCTCCACTCTTTCCCACATCACGTCATGGCCAAAGCTTAACAAACAAAATCCCTCCGCTAGTTTGAAAGGCTTGGCAGTGCGATGAGGATTATCATTGTTTCCAATAGTCTCGACAAGGAGGGAAGGATCAGACTAGCATCCACCATGAAGGAAAGAAGCAACCTCCCAATAATCAAAAACATTATTACTCAGATAATTTTCATTTAGGGCGCCATGTGGGATGCGATATCCACCACTCTCTGCCACAGGGGCTTCATTGCTGGTGCAATACTATAGCACGTGGGTTCATATTGGGGGATATATAATGAGAAAAAAATGATATAATATATTGGGGGATATATAGGGGGTAAAGGGTTTTTATATTGGCAGGAATAAAAAATGGAGGTCAAATTTAATGAAAAAATATAAAGGGGTATAAAAAATGTTAATGAAAAAATGGATACCTACAATATATAGTGAAAGTAGGGGCTTTTTAAATTGGGAAGGTGTATTGGGTTTATATTGGTAGGGGTTAAATAATGTGATTTTTAGAGGAATTTTCCAATATGTACTCAAATTAAGGGCATTTTTTAATATGCTATGATCGCACGTGATATGTTAGAGGTTCATTGAGTGAAGCCCCTGTGCTCTCTGCCAGCTCAATCTCATGCAGAAAGTCCTCGTCGAAACTCACCGTTTCGTTATCCACAATAAGATCTGCCAGCTCCGTCATCTCATTTACCAAAAAAAATTAATAGAGTAAGGTGTGGGAGGTAAGATAGATGGCCCATAAGAATCGACAGTTATGATGATCTGATTAACCAAAGGCAACAAGATATATTTAGCAAGGGGTTGGTGAAAATTAAAAACGCCAGCCCAAAGTACAACAGCTACCACCCCCTGGTGTACTATGACTCACCCACAAATTAAAAACATGATGCACATTCCATAAATGGATAGACCATCATCTAAAGAAAGTGGTTGAACGGAATAGATGGAAGGATCCGTCACCATCCGCCGCCCCAGTCTGCCATAACTCCTGGCCTAAAAAGGATTTTGAAAAAACCCGGTAATCCAAGATCTAGTAAAACCCTGCCTGAATAACCAGTGGAGTACCCCTAGAGTCGACGATGGACCCGGGCACTCAGAGAATGTAGAAATTCTTCCCAACCTATACCTAAGAAAACACTGGCCTCTATTAATAAAATCTTGACCGATTAGTCACTAAGCACAACAACAGCAACAACAACGTCCAATGTTCCACCACCTTTCATAAAGATATATTTTCATTCTCTTACAAGGTTTGTTAATGATAAAAATTCAACATCAATGGAAAGACACAAGAGGGTTTTCACAAGTGTTGATCTCCGACCCCACCTCGTCCAAATGGATAAAGATAAACAAGAAATTTCGAAGCCCCGATAACATGCTTTGAGGCCAAAAGTCCCGCCAGACAAATAACAAGCCTGAGGCAGTATCCCCCATTAGACATAGAAAGACATTAGACCTTGAATATATTCAACCTATCTATCATAGATATTCCCTAGTCCTTCCGAGTCATATCCACCAAGAAATTTACTCTATGGGCTGCTACCACTGATGAAAATCATCCTGAATATCATACTCGCCAAAAAATCCATCACATGGGTTAAATCAGCCTCAGATGTAAACCTCTCCCTAATCCTCGATCTTCAAACCAACCGAATTTCTACTATCTTAGTGATTTTCCACTGATATCTCTGCTTCTTGACTCGAAAAAACTTTGGATATCTCTGGTTCTTGACTCGAAAGTACTTTGGAAATTTCTAGGCTTGTGAAAAACCATTTAGACTTTTATTTACTTATGCCTATTTACGATCTCTTATAACCTAGTTTAGTTCAGATGGTCAGAAATTTGGTTCTATAAGAGTGTTAAGCATTATGGGTTTGTTATTTACTATGGTAACCTACCAATATTGGAATTTGATTGTTTGTTCACTCTATTACATACATAGTTCTTATATGATTTGCGTCTGATTTTACGTTTTATCATAAGGAATATGGCTATGTGTATATAATAATATAAATTCTATTAAGTTATGAAACATTGTATTATTGTTGTAACCCTTCCATCCAAAATATAGGGCTAATACTATGTTTCGCCTCTTCGTTTTATGTGTGTAAATCCACAACTTATATATCTTTTCTGCTTTATATAGTAGAGACGTTTACATACCTTTTTCTTTTCATAATGCATTTACTTATTCAAAACATATTTTCCACTATGAGTGATGGTAATTCTTTGTTCACTATTTAACTCTTCACTCTTATAATCTCAGGGTTTGTAGTATTTTTTACATTATTATTATAAATTTTAATTTTTATTATTTATTACAAAATTCCTTCATAACCTTAAAGAATTACTCTCTCGCATCATGTACTAATTCATCATTTTCCTTCTGTACGTGGAAACAACATGAATTCTCCTAATTATTCCCAAGGTAAGTTCTTCCTTTTAGCAGATTTCTGGTTCATTTTTTTTGGGGATAATAACTATTGTTAATTGTATTTATTTTTCACACGTAACGATTTTGCATATGGATAGTTTTTATTTTTCCTTCGATGTTTCCAGTGCATGGACTTCTAAATTGTTACTAATATTTCAACCGCATTTTCTTCCAGGTCAAAGATTTCAACCTCCCTGGTTTCATGCTTCTCCTAGCGTGAATGCAATGTGTGAAGACCAATATCTCTTTACTTGATTTGATTTTCATGTATTGTTTATATTTCTCGTTAACTATTCTTTTCTAAATTGTATTCTACAAATTTTCTTTCAAGTTCAGTTGAGCCAACTTTTGTACGCTTCAATACTATAATTTACGAAGATATTCAAATGGCTTCTAGATCTTGTTTACTTTTATAGTTGAATAAAAATATATTGTACATTTTGTGTCTTCACTTATATTTGACTATGGTTACATCAGATGGAATGATAACATGATAACATTATCCTTTTTCTAAGCTTTGTTTCTACGGATTCTGAGAAAAAATATATATATTTATATTTGGCAGTTTAGATACAATATTTTTTATAAAATTAATTTGTTTATTTTCTACCAGAACAAGTCTATTTACTGTTTTATTTCTTTCTCTTAATTTTATAGAATTCATTTGGTTTTGATATATAATAATATATGTTTGTACATATTATACTCCATATTCTACTAGATATACTCCTCTATGTTTTTCTATTCATTTTTACAATCATTCATCGATAAATATGTTTCTTCTTTTTATGTATCACCATACATGTGCATACGCACTATTTCCTTTTATTTTTATAATTAAAATCTATTTAGAATATGTAGACATCAAATCCTATTTATAAGTAAAAGAAGCATGGAATTTTTATTTCATAGTCATAGCATCAAAGCTTTTATTGAATAAATTCTTTAAAAAAAAAAAGTTAAAAAGCATTAGGTTTACCAATAGTATTTCTTAATTTTGTATTTTCCTTTGATTTTCAATATTAAATTCTCTCAAAATTATTTAAATATAATTTTTTTTCTATTCATTTCATTTTCAACAACATATATATACATATATATTACTCATAAGTGTAGAATAAACTAGTTTTTTTGCTAAATAGATCATAAGGTAGGTATATTAACTTGAAATAGTTTTTCTTCTAGAAAATTAGTAATCGAGCATTTAGATACTCTCAACCTTGACACTTCAATTTAGTCAGCATTCTCCCAAGCATAACATGTCTGTAATTTTTCCATTTGTCTATGTTCATTTGCTTCTCTTCAGTCTATTTTTAGACAAAATAATTTTATCAAAATATTATCTACCACTCGTTTGGTGGTTAATAAATTCCTCCACCTCACCAATAGATGGCAGGCAGTTGTCATCTCATTAATTAGCGAGTTTGTTTCCCACTCCTAAGAAAACTCCTTGTCTTCTAGGAAAACAACTAATTGGCCAATTCATAATTCCTCAATTATATATAATCATCCAAATGAGATGTGTAGGACTTATTGATGGGTAATAGATAATCCACAATAATTTAGAGCCTCATCTCTTTCAACCATCTGTACCCAAAATCTAAATTTCCATATTTTCTTTGTTTAAAAAAATAAAACATCATAATTACAACTTTACAATCAATTATTATCAATAATAATTTACGAATTTTTAAAATTTTCAAATGTCTTTCAAACTAACACACTTATCCATATATACACAGATGCACATTTAATTACATAAATTGTCAAGCCAGGGGATATCGCATCCTCCCCCGCTTGAATTTGGCACTGTCCTCATATCTTGTCAATGGCTTGGAAATGCACTCCATTTCATCAAAATAGAGAAAGATATGCTTCTTTGAAAGCATCCTCCAATTCCCAATCCACCTCTTCTGGACTAAAATGTGTCCATTAACCTTCATCTACATTATATCTATATTTTGGAGTGTGACTACCTTGTGGTCTAGAATACACCATGGTTATGCTAGGAAATCTCCCTCTGGTTCCACCGGTACAATATTATAATCAATTATGTGAGTTGGATAGTGCACATAATTTTTTAGTAAAGAAACATGAAAAACATTATGAAAATTTATTTTTGTTGGAAGAGCAAGGTGATAAGAAACAAGTCAAATTATGGATATAACTTTGAAAGGTCAACAATATCTAGGTGATAACTTAGCACAACTACCAAGTCTAAGAATGTTTTTCTTAGGTTTCACCAAATACAAAAGTAATTTTCATTTTCCGCCATAAAGTACGTCAAAGGGACACATCTTTAAATAATTCTGGACCCATTTTCATAATCAAACTCAACTAGGTGAATGTAATCATCCCCCTTGGTTTGTTTGTCCATAACATACATTGCTAACATGTCCTCTAAGATCTTATTTGTCCTTTATATTTTCCCATCATATTGAGGATGATAATATGTACTAAAATTCTATTTTTTCCCATTCCTTCAGACAGTCCCTTCCTAAATTTTGAAGAAAATTTGGCACCACGGTCTAAAATTATGGTTTTGGGCATACCATGAAGTATAAATATTTCCTTCATAAATATTTATGTTACGTTGATATATTTTAAAGTAGAATTGACAAGAATAAAATGTGCAACCTTACTAAGCTTATATACCACTAGCATTATTGAATTGTGTTGCTTCCTAGTTCTTGGAAAGCCAATAATTAAATCCATGGATATGATTTCCCATTTCCATTCTATAATTGGAAAAGTTTGCAGTAAATCTATCGGATATTGGTGGGATTCCTTTACTTGTTGGAATTCCAAACATCTATCCACGTACTTTGTTGCGTCAAAATTCATGTTTGGCCAATAATAATCTCTCCTTAATACATTTATCATCCTTTTATACCCAGGGTTTCTACCTATGGGGCTCCTATGTAATTCATCTAATAATAAAAAAATTATTTATGGGTTATTTGGCAAGTAAATTATGCCTTTAAGCATCAACAAGTCTACATTATTTATTGAAAATTTGGTCTCATTTTCACCCAATTCTTCAGTTTTTTGCAACTTTATTTTGATCTGTAGATACTTCTAATCAAATTATGCTATTGTTTTTATCATTTTGATTAATTATGTTTTTCAATTAGTTGTTGAAAGTGTGCATATATTATGTAGTTTTATGCTTAAGACATCCTCAATTTTATTTTCCTTACCTTTAATATGTACAAATTCAAAATCATACTCACTAATAAATGTTGACCATCTAGTTTGTCTATCATTTAGATTAGATTGGTCAAAAGTGTATTTAAGACTAAATTTATCTCTCCTTAGCTGAAACTTTCTCCCAATCAAGTATTGTCTCTTCTTTTTTAAATCATCTATTATGGTTGCCAATTATAAATCATATGTACCATAATTATTTCATGATACTTAAGGTTTGTGAAATCATAACTCATTACACGACCATATTAAATAAAAACACCCCCTAAATCTTATTTACAAACATTTATGCACACAAAAAATTATTTATTTGTATCAACTAATTTCAGGATAGGAGTTGTAATTAATAGCTACTTCAGCTTCTCAAAATTGTCCTGACATTTTTTTATTCCATTCAATTTTATCCCTGTCTTCGGTAAAGAAGTAATAGGATAGTTATAAAAGCCTTCTTTAAACCTTATGTGGTAACTTGTAATCCCCATAAATGACCTCACATCAGCTTCATCTTTAGGCACTAGTCACTCAACAATGGATTTAATCTTTTCTAGATCTACATCAATCCCATCTTTTGACACTACATGCCCCAAATATTTAATTTGTTCTTGATAGAATTAACATTTGATCAATTTAGAATACAAATAATTCTTTCTAAGTGTTTGAAGAACAATTTGCAAATGTTGATCATGTTCTTCTTTACTCTTAGAGTAAACTAGAATATCATCTATAAATACTATGGTAAATTTGTCAAGAAAATGACTCAACACATTATTCATCAAGCATATGAAATTTGTTGGCACATTACTGAGTCCAAATGGACTCAATACAAATTCAGAGTGTCCATATATTATCCTAAACGGTGTCTTGTGTATATATTTTTACTTGTCCCTTATTATATGATATCCTAACCTTAAATATATTTTCGAAAACATCGTTGCTCCTCGAACTTGATCAAAAAAGTCATAAATCCAGGGTAGGGGATATTTGTTTTTAATTTTCATTTTGATCCAGTTGTATATAATCAATACAAAGCCTCATTTTCCCATCCTTCCTTTTGAAAAAAAACATCGGTACACCCTAGGGAAACACACTAGGCCTTATGTAATTTTTATCTAGCAACTCTTGTAACAAAATATTCAATTCCATTAACTCAATAATATTCATTCTATACGGAGCTTTGGAAATTGTAACAACTCTAGGAAGAGATCAATAGTAAAACATATATATATCGTCTTGGGGGCAGTCTTGGTATCTCGTCAAGAAAAACCATCTTTGAAATGTTGTAACATAGGGTAATCCTCTAAAGATGTTTTTTTCTTGTTTTCATCTAAGTCTTCAATATGAACAAAAAACAATTTTACAGCATTTTCGAGCACATTTCTTTAGTTGTAAATTAGAAATATGCATCACTGAAACAAATCTCGGAACTCCTCTAACTATGAAGTCTTCTTCCTCATCATTAAAAAAAGGTACATAATTTCTATAAGAAATTTAGAATTTCTTTATGGGATTCTAACCAGACCATCATAATTATCACATCATAAGACCCTAGAGGTAAAATATTTAAGTTCAGTTGTGTGTTAATTCCATTCAAATTTACTAATTTGTTTTTTTTTTATCTTAGTTACTTTTCTTTTTGTTCTTGTGGCAAGTTGTACTAACCAATGTTTGCTTCTTTTTTCCTTTCTAGGTTCGCAACTTTCAATTCTAGCAGGGGAAACATAACTTAAATTAGAGACATGATCTATTAGTACTGAAACTTTATGCTCAGAAATTGTACCTTGAACTTCCACCAATTTTGAATGGTGGTCAGCTTGTATTCAATCTAATGCTGCAATGATCCTTGGAATGTTGCAAGTAATGTCATTAACATTTGGATATTCTTGCATATTATTCATTATCTCCCTTTTGTTTACCAGGGAAAATTTTAAGGATGGAAAATTATTTTGAAGTTTAAAAAATTGGCGAATTTCACTAGTCGCTAATATGCAAACTATAAAATGTTTATTGATGTATTTGTAAAATTATTCAAATTTATAATCATATTATATATATTGTCTATATAATGTTGGCAAATTTTAAGGTAAAATAATTTTATATTGTAAAATTTGGGCGAATCATTTTTATAAAAAAATGGAAATTGGCGAATCTTTTTTTTGGAAAGGAAAATTAGCCCACCTACGAATATTAGCCCCTAAAATTTTCCATGTTGTTTACTGGATTTTGTGGACAATATCTCAAGTGGAGAATAATTTTCATGGCTGTGGCCATTGTGTAATGGTGTATTGTTTTCATTTCTCAAGTATAATATCATTAAATGTTCTTTTATAAAATCTATTCTATAAATTTTATGTTAAGTACAATTGAGCCCACTTTTGTATAATTCAATACTATAATTTAAGAAGATATTCAAATATCCTTTGGAACCTTTTTACTCTTACAGTTGAATAAAAATATTAATATAAATATATTGTACATTATGTATCTTCACTTATATTTGACATTGTTTACATCTATATGGAATGATAACAGTGTACTTGTTCTAATATTTATTCCTACAGATTCTTAGAAAAATAATATATATTTATATTTGGCAATTTGCATACAATATTGTTTATAAAATCAATTTTGTTTCTTTTCTACTATGACAATTCTATTTATTGTTTTATTTCCTACCTCTTAATTTTAAATAATTATTTTGGTTCTTATATATAATAATATATGTTTGTACATAGTATACTTCATATTCTACTAAATATACTCTTCTATGTTTTGGTTTTCTTGTTTATAGTCATTCATCGATAAATATGTCTCTTATTTTTATGTATCTCCATACATGTACATACACATTGTTTCCTTTTCTTTTTTTATAATTAAAATCTATTTAAAATATATAGACATGAAATCCTATTTATAAGTAGAATAAGCATGGCATATTTATTTCTTAGACATAGCATCAAAGCTTCTACTTATTAAATACTACAAAAAAATAAATAGCACCAGTTTTATCAATAGTATTTCCTACTTCTATCTTTTCCTTTGGCTTTCAATACTAAATCCTCTCAACAATATTTTTACAGAAAGTATCTTTAATCAGTTTCTTTCTTCTCATTATGTTTTCAACAGTATATGTATACATATATATTACTAAGAATAGTAGAATAAACACTTCACTTTCAGTAAACAATGTTGGGAAAAATACTGAGAGGGGGGGTGAATCAGTATTTACAGAATATCCAAAAAATTTTACTTTTCTTTACTTCAAAACACATACGCTACTTTCCTGAAGCAGACACGCGTATATACGCAGATACCCTTTATTAAACTCGGGTATACACAGAGATCTAATTATGCCATTAGTTCTTCACTTATATTATTCCATCATTCATTCATTAGATGATCTCTAAACCTTAAACATGTGCAGTAAGAACAGAATAAAACATCACACAAAGCATCACACATGAACAACAGGATTTTTAGGTGGAAACCCAAGTCGGGAAAAAACCACCGCTGCAGTTGCTCAGCCTTCAATATTTTATTATAGAGAAAACATCTTACAACATATGTGCTGGCGCAGACTTGACCAGCACGCAGGGCACCCACAACGCTCGTTTACCGACCTCTCCTGGAAGGAGCTCCAGCCCACAGCTCATTTACGGCCTCTCTGGAAGAGAGCTACGACCCCCGATCCAGTTACCAGCCTCACCGGAAGGGAGCTACGACCCCCTGACTGAAGGCTACAACCCTCAGCACCACCTTGGACCATGTTTCATCAATTTTCACACTGGATCCTACCACTTCAATAGAACACCACTTGCAGGCCACATTTCATCATATTTTCAGACTGGACCCTTTCCATACTTTTAAGCACAAACATACATCACCAACAGATACTTATCAACACAGATCAGATAGCAGAAACACAGCAGAACAGATCAGATATTTCATACCCCTTGCTTCAGCAAACCCTAGTTTGCATACGCGCTTTCCTTTCACTGATGTCGCGTATATACGCGCTTCCGTCCACATCAACCAGCGTATACCTCTGTATATATTTCATTGCGCATACGCGCTTTCTCTTTAGCAAAGCCGCGTATATACGCGCTTCCTCTGCGACGAAGTAGCGTATAGATCTTCAATCATTATAGAGCATCATACTTCTTCAGATCAGATATTCAGTTCAGATTTAACCCTTTACTTCAGACAGATGTTCGCCTCATTTCAGATCTAAGCCTTCCATGAGCAGATCTAACAGATACAAGTATATTTCAGATCTAGATCCCCTTCTTTATCATTGGTGCATCATACATTCAGATTTATTATTCAAGTGTAACCCTTTCCATTCAGATCTACTTCAGAGAGAAGTATTCATTCAAGCTCAGACATCTTGCACCCACACTTCTCCTTTGCATAATGAATTTCATCTCTTTATATAGGTTTATCCTTTTTCAATACCATGAGCCCCTTTTTCAACCTTACCTTAGGCCAAAACAATACCATGAGCCCAAAACTACCTGGACGGGGTCAATTAGGCGGATCATTACCCAATACAATGGGTCAATACCATGGTGGTTACCCCTGCTTTTGCACTTTTGAGCGCTTTTACCCATACGCGACTTGGAACGTTCTTTTCCGCGTGCATACGCGACTTCCCTTAGACAGATCCGCGTATTCATAGAGACATACTCTTTTCATCATACTTTGAGCACATTCTGAATTCCTTTCTTCATTGCCTTCTGTACACACTGTAGATACATCATATTTTCTTCATCAAGAACATATTCTAGCAAGCACAACTTCATCAAATAAGTTGCCATCATCTTCATCAAGTGAGTTGCCTTTCAAGGACAACACTCAGCATCATATTGTCAACAAACATCATATCACATCAGATTTACATCATTTACCAAGTCCATCAAGTCAAGTATTACTTCATCAGGTGGTTTGCCATCAAGGACAACACATGTCAACAGTCGCATGTCTTCATCTTCATTCAGTGGGTTGCCATCAAGGACAACACTCTGCATCATATTTCCAACAATCTCCCCCTTTGGACTTGATGGCAACCACAATGGTGTTTGGTTACCACACCAGATAGGTACATTAAGAATACAAAGACACCATGTCACATTCCCCATTTTTGACACTATTCTTTCTCTTCATTCAAACACCATGTCACTCTCCCCCTTTGACATCAAGGGCAAAGGGCGGATCAAAAACCAACATACTCTTCCCCTTTTCTCCTCATGTGGAAGAAGCATTCTGCAGATCTGATATGTACTGAAGTGGCCAAGCTCCCCCTGAGTTCATGCTGAATCTTCAAACATATTTTTCAATGAAGTACATGACTCTATGAACTTCCTATCACCAAAGACTCATACTTACATCAAATATCCAACCAAGTGGATTTACATATAAGACTCAAGTACCCAGCCAAGTGGGTTTACACATTTCAACTCAGCTACCCAACCAAGTGGGTTTACAAAATTTGACTCAGCTACCCAACCAAGTGGGTTTACAAATTTGACAAGTCCTTACATGACTGAATATTACAATTTTACATCATGGGTCTCAACATGACCTTTTCATCAAACTACAAAAATGACCATTTATGACCAACACCAGAAAGTCCTCAAGAAAGAGAACATATTTCAGAACCATCATAATGCCAACAATGCATTATACTCAGCAAAGCTAATGCTCCCCCTGAATCTGTGCATCCAAGCATCCTTTCCATATGACTAAGGCTCCCCCTTAGTTTGTGCATCCTGAACATTTTCACCATCAAATCATCAAGGCATCTTTATCAAAACATTAGAAATAGAATTATGAGAACTGGAACACCACCAGAGATACCAAACAGTATCAGAGATACCAAACAGCACTGCAGCTGTGCTGAAAGGAGCTGAACCAACCAATAAATGCCAGCAACCAAACATACGCGGTTTTCTTTGCAGGAACTCGCGTATATACGCAACTGTGTTTCATGAAACCCTCGTATCCAATGCCATCTTCTAAATTTCAACCAGATCTGATTCTCTGTGAGACAAAGACAATGTTCAGCTTCTTTCTGAGACATTTGAATGCTTCCCTGGACTACAGATAGATAGAAAAATGTAGTTGTGTCTTCGAGCGTCATCCAACGGTTGTAGCATCAGCACAATAGTAACCAAGCCTTCAGATTCTTTGTAGCATCAATACAATCTTTCCAAGAGAGATTCTCATATCAGAACAACATCTTCACATAGGTGTCAAGCAATCATCCATGTGGTCCAACATCACCATGATCTTCATGAAGTAACATATGTAGGCAAAAGATTTCTCAACCATAGTAACAAACTCTGCTACTCCCCCTAAACTAGTGCTCTTCCTTAACTTGTGCAATCTGAAATACCTTCAACAGCAAGTCATCAGCAACAATCTCTGCATGATCTATCCTTATCTTCAAATTATAAGACTTCCAATCTCATCATCAAAAAGTAAACAGAACTCATCCATAATTTTCAACACAAGGCATCAAGTATCATATCATCATTATTTAGAACTGGGGAATTAAGCTGATACAGAGTCAATAATACAGTTATTAACAATCAGACTGCTACTCCCCCTGAGCCTCTGCTCCAGATCTTCAGCTAGCATATAAATTCTCTTATCATCAATGCATACGCGACTGTGTCTGAAGAAACTCGCGTGTATACGCGACTTTTGTTAATATAACCCGCGTATGGAAAGTGAAGCATAGAAAATTTTCATCTTCCTTCATTTCCTCCTGAGTTTGTACCTCCTGTACCTGTCCTTTCCACATCAGATGCGTTGTCAGAAGTAAACATAACCAGAATAATCAAATCAACCATGAGAGTCATCATGCATTGCTCCCCCTATGACGATACATTACTAAATCTCATAATGTATCCCACATCATTCCTGCAGTCAATCAGAGAAGTAAGCTTCAGAAGCGGATGACTGCAGTAGGGTCAATATTCCCTACGTTTCTGATCGGTCCTCCATCTTTTTCCAGATTTGTTTGATCTTTCTATTTGTGTGCTGGAAGTTATCCAATTTCTCATATCTGTTCAACCTGCATTCCCTTTCTACATGTCCATACTTGTTACAAGAATAACATCTCATGTGTCCAGAGAAATAAGCATAAGAGTCATAATGAGTATTTCTAATCTTCCTCCTTTTACAATCAGCTGCTTTATGTCCATACTTGTTACATGAAAAACAATATCCCTTGAAGCTACTAGAGTACCTTTCTGAGTAGAACCTATTTGTTTGTGGCTGAATTGTTCTGCTTCTGCAATTTGCTGCAACATGCCCATAATTATGACATTTAAAACATTCAACGTTCTTGAATGAATTCCTTTGAGAATTCATGATTGTTGGTCGATCTTTTGTCTCTTTCAACACTTCGGGTTTTGCATTGACTTCATCTGAATTTTTAGCACTTCCTTGTGAGCTAGATTCTCCTTTAACAGTTTCATGGAAACCAAGACCAAGTTTGATAGTAGGAGACCTTTGATTACTCAGAATATTGTCCAAAATATTAGTACTATCTTGAAACCTCAAAAGTTTTACCTTTTCTTCTAATTTACCTTTGAGAATGTTTACCTCAACCTCCAAGGCTTGACATTTCTTTGTCATGCTTTCTTCTTTCCTTCTTCCATCTTCTACTTGATCCTTCAGATTTAGAATCTCTTCTTTCAGCCAATTTTCGTTTTCTTCACATGTTTGTTGCAGCTCTTCATTCTTCTTATTTGATTTTTCCAGATCTTCTTTGAGAGAGATGATTTCTGCTTCAAGGCCTTCCTTTTCAAGTGGTTGTAGAGGTTCCTCATTCTTCTTACTTGATGCTTCAAGATCTGTTTGTAGAGAGATGATTGCAGCTTCAAGTCCTTCATTCTTCTTGCTTGATTTTTCGAGATCTGCATTTTGATCGTTGATTTCTGCTTCTAGTTCTTTAATTCGATTGGATGCATAAGTATGAAACCTTTGATACTTGTCCACCTGTCCATTCAGAATTTCTATTTGATCTTTCATTTGAGAGATCATCTCTTTGTGAATAGAATCTTTCTTATCAATTTCCTTTTGTTGTTCTTCAACTTTGATCTTGATAGCTTCTTCTAGATCCACAACTTTACTTTCACTATCTTCACTATTGTTTGCACAAAGGAGATTATTACAAGTGGCCTTCTTCTTTTCCTTCTTTGCCATGAGTATTTGGAGAGCTTCGTCAGAAACTTCTGGATCCATACTGTCACTTTCACTATCATAATCTTTGCACATGCAGTTAAGTAAGAGACAAGAACAACGATTAATACCTGGTTCATCTTCTTCAATTTTTGCTATACATGATTTTTGAGGTATCTTCTTGTTTCGAGTAGCCTTCTTCTTTTGCTTCTTAGCCATGAGTACTTTCAGTTCTTGGTCAGAATCTTCTTCATCTTCACTGGACACTTCATCATCATCTTCTTTTGCATAATAACTCTTTCTCTTTTCAAATTGTTTCCCTTTACCATGTTTTTCTCTATAAGGACATTTAGCGGCATAGTGACCAACTTTTCCACACTCAAAACATTTGAAGGGAAGCATACCTTTGAACCTTCCAGTACCTAGTTGGAGCTTTCTCACGAAATTCGCTTCTTCTTCATCGGATATATAGCTGGATTCTTTGACAACTTCCTTTTCTTTTCCTCTTGTAGATGCCTTAAAAACAGCTTCTCTTATTTGAGAAGGACCTCCTTGTCTCATTTCAAAAGCAGTCAGAGTACCATGTAATTGAACAATAGTAAGAGTTTGCAGATCTTGCCTTTCTTCAATAGCTGAAACTTTAGAGTCAAATTTTGAAGTCAAGGATCTTAAGACCTTTTCCACCGAGTAGTATCAGTTATGGTTTCACCCAAATTTCTCATTCGATTTACAATATCATCCAGATGAAGAAAGAAACTAGCAACACTCTCATCACTATGCATCTTCAAATTTCCATATTCAATTCTAAGAGTTTGGAGTTTTGCACTTTTTACCTTTGTGTCTCCTTCATAGCTCAAAATGATTTTGTCCCATATTTCTTTTGCTGAATGTAGCTGCATCACTTTAGCAAATTCTGATTCAGACATGCTTCCTAACAAGACATTTACTGCTTTGGCATTGGTTTCATACTTCTTCCTTTCAGCTGCATCAGTAGGAATGCTTGTCGGGTATTGATAGCCTTCTTCCACGATTGCCCATACATCTGCACCAAGAATTTGCAGATACGCTTTTGTTCGTACCTTCCAGAATATCAGATTGCTTCCATTGAATAGAGGAGGCTTTATAGACATCACTCCTTCTTGACTTCCATTGTGACGGATCTCCTTTAAGCGATCAATACACGCAGAACACAGGCTGCGATACCAATTTGTTGGAAAAAATGCGAGAGGGGGGGGTGGATCGGTATTTATGACATATTCAAAACTTTTTACTTTTCATTCTGGAAAATATACATCTTTTCTTTGACTTAGAGGCAAGCGTATACTATATGGACTACCTTTAGTAACTCGTATACAGTCTAATTATGCCATTAGTTCTTCACTTATATTATTCCATCATTCATTCATCTGATGTTAACTTAGCAGTAAACATGTGTAGTAACAACAGAATAAACCATCACACAAGCATCACACATGAACACCGGGATTTTTAGGTGGAAACCCAAGTCGGGAGAAAACCACCGCTGCAGTTGCTCAGCCTTCAATATTTTATTATAGAGAAAACATCTTACAACATATGTGCTGGCGCAGACTTGACCAGCACGCAGGCACCCACCTGCGCTCGTTTACCAGCCTCTCCTGGAAGGGAGCTACGACCCCCTGACTCGTTTGCCAGCCTCTCCTGGAAGGGAGCTACGACCCCCTGATCTCGTTTACCAGCCTCACCTGGAAGGGAGCTACAACCCCCTGACTGAAGGCTACAACCCTCAGCACCTCTATGGACCACGTTTCATCGATTTTCACACTGGATCCAAACAACTTCAATAGAGCACAAATTGCAGGCCTCGTTTCATCATATTTTCAGACTGGACCCACTCCACATATTTAAGCACAGCTCTGGATCACCAAAAGATACTTATCAACACAGATCAGATAGCAAAAACACAGCAGAGCAGATCAGATATTTCATACCCCTTGCTTCAGCAAACCCTAGTTTGCATACGCGCTTTCCTTTTACTGATGTCGCGTATATAGGCACTTCCATCCACACAAACCAGCGTATACATTTGTGTATATTTCATTGCGCATACGCACTTTATCTTCAGCGAAGCCGCGTATATACGCGCTTCCTCCGCGGCGAAGTAGCGTATAGATCTTCAATCATTACAGAGCAGCATACTTCTTGAGATCAGATATTCAGTTCAGATTTACCCTTTTACTTCAGACAGATGTTCGCCTAGATGTTCGCCTCATCACAGATCTATTCATTCCATAAGCAAATACAAGTATATTTCAGATCTAGATCCCCTTCTTCATCATTGGTGGATCATACATTCAGATTTATCTTCAAGTGTAACCCTTTCCATTCAGATCTACTTCAGAGAGAAGTATTCATTCAAGCTCAGACATCTTGCACCCATGCACCTGTTTTGCACAATGAATTTCTTCTCCTTATATAGGTTTATCCTTTTTCAATACCATGAGCCCCTTTTTCAATACCATGGGCCAAAACAATACCATGAGCCCAAAACTACCTGGACGGGGTCAATTAGGCGGATCATTACCCAATACAATGGGTCAATACCATGGTGGTTACCCCTGGTTTTGCACTTTTGAGCGCTTTTACCCATACGCTACTTGGAACGTTATTTTCCGCGTGCATACGCGACTTCCCTTAGACAGATCCGCGTATACATAGAGACATACTCTTTTCATCATACTTTGAGCACATTCTGAATTCCTTTCTTCATTGCCTTCTGTACACACTATAGATACATCATATTTTCTTCATCAAGAACATATTCTCTCAAGCACAACTTCATCAAGTGGGTTGCCTTTCAAGGACAACACTCAGCATCATATTGTCAACAAACATCATATCACATCAGATTTACATCATTTACCAAGTCCATCAAGTCAAGAATAACTTCATCAGGTGGTTTGCCATCAAGGACAACACATGTCAATAGTCGCATGTCTTCATCTTCATTTAGTGGGTTGCCATCAAGGACAACACTCTGCATCATATTTCCAACAAACTATATTTTTTTTAAAATATCGTAAGGCATGTACTTCGACATGAAACAATTTTTCTTCTAGAAAATTAGAAATCAAGTAGTTGGATCCTCCCAACCTTGACATTACAATTCAACCAGTATCTCCCTTAGCATAACAATTCTACAATTTTTCCTTTTGTCTCTGTTCATTTACTTCTCTTCTGTCTATTTTTATCTTGGAATCAAAATGAGACAAAAGAAATTACACAAAATATTTTTATCCAAATCCCATTTACCACTATTTTGGTGGTCAATAATTTCCTCCACCTGACCAACGTACGATAGGTATTTATCATCTCATTAATGAACTTATATTTACCACTCTTAAATACAACTCCATGTCTTCTAGGGAAATAATTAATTGGCCAATATCATAATTCAATTAAATATAATCATCCAAATTAGATTCCTAGGACTTATTGATGGGTAATCAATATTCCATAATAATTTGTAGACTCATCTCTTTCAACCATTTGTAATAAAAAAGTAATTAGAAATATTTTCCTAATTTAAAGAAATAAAACATCATAATTACATGTTTACAATAAGTTTTTATCAGTAATAATGTACTCATAATTAAAATTTTCCAATGTCTTTCAAACTAACCCACTTAACCAGAAATACACATATGCACATTTAATTACATATATTATCAAGCCAAGGGATATTACATAAATCATGAATCTTTTCATTAGCTTGCACATGCTTACTGATGATCTCCATCATTAGACATATTTGGAGGGTTTAATGGTCACCTTTCTGCCTTCTTAGATCTCTTTTTCTTTCATTTTTATTATTATTTGGTTTTATGATGCCAGTATAGGTGGTGATTAAGGCTAACATACTCTGAGTGCCTAATATGAGGTTGAGTGAAGAAAATCATGAAATATTAGAATTTTTATAATGATTTTATCATAAAGACTTGGAGGAGACAGTAAGGAGAAATTATAGGAGGATTTTCCACCCTCTTTAACTCTCCAAAGGCAGCCAAAGGATCCCGAAGGATTCTCTCCAGCAATTCAAAATATAGAGGCAACCAAGCAACTCAAAGAGGAGTGCACTAAATATTTTTTTAATTGGAGTCAAGTGGACTCAGTCACTATTTTCTAGGGAGTTGTTGGTAGCTTCCCTGTAGAATAAATAGAGCAAAGCTAGAGCTAGGAAGGGTCAGAACTTTGTTGCAAGCTATTGAGATTTTTATTATTTTACTCAGTGATCAAACTTTCATAAATGTATGAGGCTACTCTTCTATGAAATGAGTAGACTGATTTCATTTCACTGATTTAAGTTTCAGAGAGATAGAATTGTGGGTTATGGCCCAATCCATGTGCCTCAGCCTCTCTGTTGTATTTGTTCTCTGCTTTTTATCATTTCATTAGTTCCTCTTCTGATAATTTCGTTTATGTTTCAAGTTGTTTTTTAGTTTTGCTTTCAGTGTGCCGTTGTAGGTTTCATTTTCTTGTAAGTAATATAATAGAGGAGAAAAACCAAAAAAATTTGTGGATCAAAACCCCCTTCTCATCTTTGTCAATAGAACTCGAGGAGGGTGAACCTTCCCACAGACCCAAAAATCGATTTCTGTTAACTATTTATGAGATTAAAAGTAGAGTTTCATTACAATTTTTCAGTCTCCCTTTGCATTGTATTTTTATGCATTTATCTGTTTCTTTGTGCATAAGTTAGCAAGTTGATTGTAGGCATTATTGTTAAAACCCCAGAGCAGCTTTGTGGTGCCTCCCCGCTTCATTCTCCATCTTTGTCTTCACAATTTGCACACTGCTATTACACCTCCATTTCCACTTTTTCCCACTTACTCTCACTGTCGCACCCACGTTTTTATTCATAAAAACACTTAAACCATTCAGCCCACCTTATTCCTTTGTTTTTATTAGTCACGGTTGCCTTACCATTTTTAACGCAAAACGCTTGAAAACCATTGGAATTCGGCCTCCGCTCTTACTCCTCGTACTCCATCGCATCGCACGTCACAAATCACATCTTTTAATTGGTTCCCATTAAAAATTACCGCTCCAAACACCGATTGCGATAACTCTTCGTACTCCGCCAGATTGCACATTGCAAATCGCATCTTTTACTTGGTTCCCATGAACACTTACCACTCCAAACACTGATTGTGATAACTCTCCATACTCCGCCACATCTCACATTGTAAATTGCATCTTTTACTTGGTTCCCATTAACACTTACCTTTCCAACGTCGATTGTGATAACTCTCTGTACTCCGGCACATCGAATGTCGCAAATCGCATATTTTATTTTGTTCTTGTAACATGTTTCACTCCCAATGCCGATTGCGATATCGCTATCGTACTCTGTCGTTGGTCCCACCGCCACATCATCTGACTCATTGAATATCACAGCTCATTCCCGAACAACACTTATGCCACTCCTCTAACTGTGTGATATTGCAATATTGCGATATAGCATATTACAGAATGCAACCTTTGGCCTTTTCGCAAATCAAATTTCACACTCTCCATCTGCTCCTTGTTAACACTTACCACTCTTGCCTACCAATTGTGACATTGGTATCATTCTTTGCCACCGGTCCCACCGCCACGTCTTCCAACTCATCGCATTTTTCTCCCGCTCTCGAACTGTACTCTCGCTTCTCTGCCAGCCCTCCATCACAACTCTGCCATCGCACTTTTCAAATCATTCCACTCCAAAGAATTTTTTCACTATAATAAATTTTTAATAAGGTTTAAACCCCCTCTTTCCACCTCTAAGCCTTGTTTCCTGTGGTGAGCCCTCCTTTAGCAATTTTAGTGTGTTTTCCTCCAAAATTCAAGCCACACTTTGTCAGTTTTAGTTTATTATGAATAGTTGCATGGTTAGAAGCATGGTAGCCTAGTAAATAGATCAGAGGATAAGTAGGGTGTGCTTAGCCGATTGGCCTAGCTAGGTGCAACTTAGTTTAGTTTCCTTCCAGTCATTTCCTTTTTTTAGATTAAATTAGTTTCTTTTCTGTCATTTCCTTTCTGAAATTTAATTTAGTTTCATTCCTATCAGTTCCTTCGAGCAATTTACTTTCTATTTCTTATCATAGTTTAAGAAATAACACCCCTTCGTAAAGCATAAGAGGATGACATGAGCATAATGCATCTGTTGTTTATATAGCATTGTCACCTCCAAGTTTTTACGAACCCCGAGTTGATAAATTAAAGTAGGCAGCCCCTAGGATTTACAACACTCTTGGTGCAATACTAGGGCACACCACTTTTTGGCGTCGTTGCCAAGGATGTGTCTAGTAGATGCTTTGATTTTGTTTTAAGCATTATTTTCCGCTTTCCATTATTTTCATGTTGTTTTAGAAATATTGAAAAAAATGTATCTAATTTTCATGCATTGTAGGAGTAGGAATACTCAAAGACAAATCTTACCTAAAACCCCCACATCAACTCCTAGCCACCCTTCACTCTTCTTCATGGTAGTGAGACTAAAATTCCTATAGGAGAGCCTTCTGAATACTCTGAAGAAGCTATTAGGGAAGAAGAAGAAGGCCTTGGTCTAACTGAGGGACCTGCTTCACCTATATTAACCATGGCTGGGATCCATAGAGCCTTTCCCATAAGAGAAGCAGATGGAGAAACTAAGATGAAAAACATTAGGCCCTCAGCTCTTCCACACTTCCATGGACTTACCTCTGAGGATCCTGACACATTCATGTTTGAATTTTTTGTTGTTTGTAAGACTTATTTCTACACTTCGGATGATCATAAGTTGAAGCTATTCCCATCCACCCTTAAGGATGCAACCTTGTGTTGGTTCATGGGTCTGCCTGGGGATAACATCATTACCTGGGCACAGATTGAAGAGACCTTCAGCAGCAAATACAAAGACTATTGTAGGTCTAAGGAAACTAAGGATGATATCTTTAGGATGACTCTAGGGCCAGATGAATCCTTAGAGGACTATGAAGAGAGGTTTCAATTGAACTATAAGAGAGCCAACTGTACGCTTGTTCCTGACTAACTTAAACTTGTACTTCTTCGATGGATCAGAGAAGAGATGATACAAACCTTGAATATTCTATCAAGAGGATATATCTACCAACAAACCTATGAAACAATCAAAATTGTCTTCCGGAACCATTCTAGGGAATTTAGGAAGAAGGGCAGAGCTAGCCAAAGTACATCCGATACCCCTTCCTCTTCCACCTCCATCAAACATGAGATTGGGAATATGTTGGATGACTTCAAGAGTGACATACTACACACCTTTTCTTTTCAAATGGACACCACGTAGGTCAAGAGGAAGCAAGAGGAAGTAGAAAGAGCCTTGGTTGTATTTTTTCCTAGATGTACCAGGAAGCACCCAAGAAATGAATGTCCATCGAATGTCATAGAGGTTTGCTTAGTCTGTGAAGAGAATCATGCCATAGACAAGTGTCCCTCCTTACCTGGACTTAAGGTTGTATATCAAGGTGGGGAAGCGATGTCAGAGAAACTTTTTTTCATCAACTAGAGAAGGCCTCAAGGCCCTAGACCATATCAACAAGGTATGACAGGTGCACCTTACTCTTATTATCACAACAATTAGAGCGCACCCATGCAACCTTGGTACACCCCCACTCCCCCATATTGGTCTACACCTCCTTCTTGGCCTTACAACCCTTCATACCATCCTCAGTCAGTAAACCAACCATTCCAGCAGTATGTTCCACAACAACTTGAGTGGAAAAATCCATTCCAAGGGTGGAGGCCTCAACAAAATCAACCACCTGCTCTAATGCCTCCACCCCAACCTCAACCTTAGCTTACTCATGTTGCTCCACCTATGCTACCTCAAATACCTACACAAAGCAATCTAAACATGAACAACAGACATGCACAACAGGCTCCCAGTGGAGAAACATCCTATCCAGCCTCTGCTATGGAGATACATGAGGTTAATCTCTGGTCGAGAAGATTACTCCTATAAAACCATCCTCCATCTCCACCTATAGAGGTTGAGGAGGAAAAGGAAGAAGGTAACACTGAGATCCAACAACCTCCTTTTCCTGAGTGCTTGATCCACCCTAGTCAGCACACACCAAAGGAGACTAAACTCCTGGCAGAATTGGAAAATTTTTGTGTAAAGATACCACTTCTCCAGGCCATTAAGGATGTCCCTATCTACAATAGGCTCATCAAAGAAAATTTCTTCAAGAAACCTAGGAGAAGGAAGAGAGATACCCTCACCATCAATGTGGTAGGACAACTATCTGACCTAATGCCAGGGAGGGTGATATTTCCAAAGTACCTGGAACCTGGTAGTCCAATTGTTTATGTGCATATAGATGGTGTCATAGTCCCCAAAACTCTGTCACCATCAATGTCATGACGAAGGAAACTATGTTGGAACTTAATCTCCAAGGGACTTTAAGGAAAACCACAAAAGTTCTGCAACTTGTAGATCGGCCCACAATAACTCCTGAAGGAATTGTTGAGGATGTTATGGTTACCATTGACTCTTGGGAGTATCCTACAGATTTCCTGGTCCTGCAACCAAAAACAAAGTTTACTGGTTATCCCCTCATCTTAGGGAGACCTTGGTTAGCCACTGCAGATGCTTATATTAGTTGCCAAGTCGGAAACATGACTATAAAAAATGGGCCTTTTCCTAAACAACTAGTGTTATATCCTCCAGCCCAGCCTTCCATTGATCATGATCTCCCTATATGGTTTGAGGATGAATAAGATGAGTTATATAACACTAACCCTATGTGTACCATAGATTCTATTCATAGAGAGGGCCAGCTTGATGAACATGAACTCATCGACCATGCCATTCAAAACCAATCCTCCACTAACATTCCTCTCAAAACCTTAGTCAAAGAGTCTGAAAGCCAACCTTGGATGGAAGTGCACTCATTTGAGTCAACCTATAAATCCACCAAGGGTATTGAGTTTGGCCCATCCAGATCTCTAAAAATCAACCCAAACCTCTTGAATGAAGAAGAGAAGCAACTATGCCAGCTTTTGAGAGAGAATCTAGATGCATTTTCTTGGGATTACAAGGACATGAAAGGGGTGCATCCTTCATTGTGAAAACATCATATTTTCATCAAAGAAGGGTGCAATATTGTGAGACAACCCCAAAGAAGGATGACCCGGCTCTGAAGGACATAGTCAAAGAAGAGCTGCAGAAACTATTGGATGCAGGGTTCATATATCCTATATCCAACAGTGAGTGGGTATCTCGTCTTTTCCTAGTCCCAAATAAGAATGGGAAGTGGCGAATTTGTGTTGACTATCGAGAACTTAACAAAGCCACCAAGAAAGAACATTTCCCTTTGCCCTTTATAGACCGAGTCCTGGATGGCCTTGTGGGGAAGAAGTTATTTTCCTTCTTAGATGCGTTCAGTGGGTATAATCAAATTCAAATCAGCCCTGAAGACCAGGATAAGACTACTTTCAACTACCCTTGGGGTACCTTCGCTTATAGAGTTATACCCTTTGGGTTGTGCAATGCCCCAGCTACCTTCCAAAGAGTTGTCCTGAGCATCTTTTCTGAGTTAATCCATGACTTAGTCAAAATCTAAATGGATGATTTCACACCATATGGGGATGAATTCCATGAATATATCTCCAATTTGGGTAAATTACTAAGAAGGTGCATTGAGATGCATCCCTCCTTGAGCCCAGAAAAGTGTGAAATCCTGAATAAAGCAGGGGTTTTATTAGGACACTCCATATCCCAAGTAGGAATACAGGTAGACCCAAACAAAATCACTATCATAAAAAGGGTACCTACTCCTCAAAAGTGGAAATATGTTAGGATTCTCTTAGGCTTAGCTAGTTACTATAGAAGGTTCATCAAATATTTCAGCAAGATGGCTTCACCATTATTTGGGTTATTGGCCAATATTCTGAGTTTATTTGGTCTGGTCCTTGTCAAGAGGCTTTCGATCTCATTAAGGAAAAGTTGGACTCTACCTTTCCACATCCACACTGATGCATCTGACAAAGTTGTAGGGTCAGCATTAGGACAATTAGAGGAAAAAATCCCTTATGCCATTTATTTCATCAGCAATAACTTGTCCAAGGCCAAGCTGAATTATATTGTTACTGAGAAGGAGATGTTAGTCGTTGTCCATGCTTTGAAAAAATTCAAGCATTATGTAACTGGATATCAGACCTTTATTCACACTGACCATGTAGCCATCAAGTATTTAATGAAAAAACCGGATGTTAATGCTAGGATAATTAGATGGTTTTTACTTTTGCAGCAATTTGATTTGAATATTGTTGACAAACCTGGAAAGGAGAAAGTTGCTGCAGATTTTTTGTCCATGTTAGCTCTCCCTGCAGGTGAAGAAGGAATGGTGGATGACCAACTGCCAGATAAGAATCTCTTTGCTATATCAGCACTCTCACCATGGTTTGCTAATATAGCCAACTACTTGGTTGTTGGGAGACTCCCTTCCAATCTTTCATTCAGGGAGAGGATAAGAATGATTAGAAAAATCCCCCCTTTCACATGGATTGGGGGAAACCTTTTCAAGCTAGGCCCTAATCAAATCCTAAGGAGATGTGTGAGGGAGGAAGAATTTTTTGATATCTTCTCTACATGTCATGACAACCCATGTGGAGGCCACTTTGCTGTAAATAAAACGTCTTACAAAGTTTTACAGGCAGGATACTATTGGCTTACCCTTCACCAAGATTCCAAAAGATTCACCAGCAAGTGTGACCAGTGCCAAAGGATGGGGAAACACACACAAAGGGATGTTATGCCTTTGCACCCTCAGCTGGCTCTTGAGCCATTTGACAAGTGGGGCATGGAATTTTTTGGACCTATCGATCTACCTCCTGGACAAAATAAGTATATCATAGTATGCACTGATTACCTTACAAATTGGGCTGAAAAAAAAGCAGTGAAGGTAGCAACCGAGGAGAAAGTAGAAAAATTTATGAGGGAGAATGTGTTTTACAAGTTTGGGTACCCCAAAGAAATATTCACTAATCATGGAGCACAATTCACCTCTCACCTCATTGAGAATATTTTGAGGAAGCACAAGATTAAGCATAGAACTTATATTTCCTATCACCCTCAAGCGAATGACCAAGTAGAAGTAACTAATAGATCTTTAGAGAGCATCCTCATCAAGGTTATGAGCAGTAGTAGAAAATATTTGGAATACAAATTCGTAGAAGCTACTTGGACCTACAACACTACTTGGAAGACAACAACATGATTCACTCCTTATGAACTAGTTTATGGTAAGCAGGCTCTACTTTCAGTTGAGTTTGAATTCAATAATTTAAGAATGGCAGCTAAATTAAATCTAGATCTATCAAATTCCCAAAAAGAGAGGTTGCTGCAACTAAATGGATTGGATGAGTTTGGAATGCAAGAAATTCTTCACATGGAGGTAGTTCAGCTACAAAGGAAGGTTTTTCATGACAATAACATCAAATAAAATGCCTTCCAAGAAGGAGATTGGGTGTTGTTGTATGATTCAGGGTTTAAATATTTCAAAGGCAAGATGATGACAAGATGTTTGGGACCTTAAAAAGTGGAAAAATGTTTTGGTAATGGTGCAGTTCAAACCAGAACCATGGATGAGGAAGGAATACCCTTTCTTGTCAATGGTCACACACTTCAAATTTACAAGAAGCCTTTGTCAAGGGCAGAGTCCATAAATTCAATAATCAGAGAGGTGTATGTGATGGGAAACTCCATAGTTTCCCACACCTCTTGAAAAAGAAAAGAGAGAAAAAAGAAGAAATATCCATGGGTGAAAAACTCTCTGAGGCACCCAAGGCAAGCTTGTGGGTTGAAAACCTCGATGGAGGTAGCTCACTTGCTCTAAAAAAAAAAGAGTAAATATCCATGGGTGAAAACCTCTCTGAGGTGCCCAAGGAAATTTTGTGGGTTGAAAACCTCCATGGAGTCAACCCACTTTCTTTCAAAAGAAAAAAAAACAAAAAAAAAACAATACATATGCATCTCTATGTTTTATGTGCTTTTTGTTTTGTAGGTTATTAATGGTTTCTGGAAACACAGGGAAGAATATATATTCTTTTCCCTTCTTCTATTTTACCATCTATGCCATCATTCACTCCATTCATTTTCATAACTTCCTCCATCACCTCCATACACCACATTCCTCCATTCCTGAGCACAATGTAGCAAGGAAAGCAAAACACAGACTACTATAGACATCAGGGAATTCCTACAGCACACAAATTTGTTCATGAACAACAAGAAAAAACAAAGAGAGGAGATGACAAAGCAGACCCCAAGAAAGACAAGACTTCCACCCATGGAATCTGGAGCACCCCCACACAACATCTACAGTGGGAATAAACAACAAGAAATATCAGCAACTCACTCTGAGAGTTTCTCATTCAGCAATCTGCTCACTCAGAAAATAGGAAAATAAGGAAGAACACAACATATAAGAGGATTGTCTCCAAATTCTAGCTCCTCCAAACACCTTAACAACAAATGGTAAGCTCATGTATAGCCCCTCACCCCTCGCTATGCATTCATAATGGCCAAAAATAATTAAATTTGCAAATTTAGAGTTTAAGAGACAGAAAGGTGGCCAGTTAACTTGGCCACCACCGTGAAGTATGACTGAAAAAAACTAGAAGTACACGCCACCTGGACCAGCAAAAAAATTAAATTAGTTGGAGTGGAGGACGACGAGAGGAGGAGACACACAGTATCAACACGGGGGCTTCACTCAATGAACCTCTAACATATCATGTACGATCATAGCATATTAAACAATACCCTTAATTTGAGTACATATTGGAAAATTCCTCTAAAAACCACATTATTTAACCCCCTACCAAGATAAACCCAATACACCTTCCCAATTTAAAAGTCCCCTAATTTCACTATATATTGTAGGTATCCATTTTTTCATTAACTTTGAGCTCCATTTTTTATACGTGTCAATATAAAAACCCTTTACCCACTATATATCCCCCAATATATTATGTCATTTTTCCACATTATATGTCCCCCAATATGAACCCACGTGCTATAGTATTTCTCCCTTAGTGAAGCCCCTATGAGTATCATTCAATTAACAAGAAGAGGGTCCAACTATCTACAATAGAAACTGGAGCTGAGCCGTGTTACATAAGTGCTTCAAAAAAAAAAAGAATTAGCTCCGCAGTCTAATAATAAAGAGGTCTCATCTCATCCAAATCAGCAAATTGAAAATTTTTGAGGGGAGATAGGCCGATAGAAGCCCGCAATGCAATAATAGTGAGCTTCAACCATGTATTTTGGGACATTATGCAACAGTAGCAGTAGAACAATGTCACCCTGCCCATGGCCTGGTCCTCTTTCGTAAACATGAGCAAGGAAGATTCTATAGCAACCAGCCCAAACAAGGAATAATTCCACTTCTAGCCTTAGAGAAGAAGAAGCAGAAGAAGAAGAAGAAACAGGAGAGGAAGAAGAACCAAAAGAAGAAGAATAACCATAAGAGGAACAAGAAAAACCAAAATAAGAAGAGGAAGAGACAAAGGGCCAAGGAAAAACAGAAGAGATGGAAATAGAAGTCATAGAGTTAGCAGAAAGTGAGCAAGAAGCATACACACAGCACAACACCACATCCCCTCAAGACAAAGAGGCAATTGCCACCATAGCTCCTCTGAGCGCAAAGAGAAAAAGGCAGACCTTTATGTATTTCAGAGCTGACAAGACTCAGAGGATAAGTCAGAGAGAGCCAGAAACTCCTTCCATGAGCCTGATTATCATTGAAGAATCACCAAGGGAGGAGGAAGTAATTGAATAAACAATTCTGAAGGAGAAGCTGTAGAATGCACGGTCAGAGAATGTAGCACTGAAGGAGAAATTGCAGAAAACAGGGCAGCAAGTAGCCACCATGGAAAAATTTTGAATAGAAGCCTTACAGCACAAACTCCCTTCTAACTCATATGGTGTATACTCAAGGAGCAACGGCTCCTATTTCAAATCAGAACTCTAGCCTCCCATGGATTACTACCTTTCCAATATTGTAGGCAATTCATGGATTTCTACAAGCAAGTTAACATGGCTAATCAGGAAAAAATGGCAGAGTTTTATGTGCATAACCTTGTGCTGAAAATATGGATACTTGGGACCCCAATTCCACAATGGGGGATATGCAGCTAATGGCTCTAGAATCTTGGATGAAGAATGAAGAAACTAGAGAAAAATAGATATGGAGGGCCATGGGAAGAAGAAATAGAGAACCCTTATATATCATACCAGAATTTTTCAGCCTAAGAGGAGTCATCCTTAACCATCGAGAGATTGAAAGGGACCCTGCACTAGTTGAAAGCTACCTTTAGACTCAAACACAGGTAATAGGCCACTTTGATGATGTTTCTAGGCAGATAGAAGATGAGTGCATTATGGCCGGCCAGAGGAGATGGAACAACCTCCCTCACAACCTCAAGAACAGGCAATACCATACTCCAAAAAGACTGAGGGGTGCATTGGAAAGGGCACCATTATACAAGAGGGCTATGGAGGCCAAAAAGATCCAATGGTTGGGACTAAATCTCAGCCCACCTTTGTTGTTGGGGCTTAATGATGGAAAGGACACAGATGCATAAGATATAGAATGGGAGAATGCAGAAAATAATAATATTTTTTACCCCCTTGGGAAACTCCCACACTTATTCCTTAGGAAATCAGGGGGGATGTCAAAGCCTTAAAGGAAATTTAGGAGGAGGATTAGTTGCTCAAAGGATGAGAAACCATTCAATAGGGGGGTGATGATGAGCTCCATCATTAGAAATATTTGGAAGGGTTAATGGTCACCTTTTTTCCTTCTTAGATCTCTCTTTCTTGCATTTTTATTATTATTTGGTTTTATGACGCCATTATAGGTGGTGATTAAGGCTAACATACTCTGAGTGCCTAATATGAGGTTGAGTACAGAAAATCATGAAATATTGGCATTTTTATTAGGATTTTATCATAAATACTTGGAGGAGATAGCAAGGAGAAATTATAGGAGGATTTTCCACCCTCCTTAACTCTCCAAAGGCAGCCAAAGGATTCTCAAGGATTCTCTCCAGCAATTCGAATTCCATAGGTAGCCAAGCAACTCAAAGAGGAGTGCACTCAATATTTGTTTACTTTGAGTCAAGTAGACTCAACCACTATTTTATAGGGAGTTGTTGGTAGCTGCCTTGTAGAATAAATTGAGAAAAGCTAGAGCTAGGAAGGGTCGACACTTTGTTGCAAGCAATTGAGATTTTTATTGTTTTACTCACTGATCAAAATTTCAGAAATTTATGAGGCTATTCTTTTATGAAATGAGCAGACTGATTTCGTTTTACTGATATAAGTTTCAGAGAGCTAGGCTTGTGGGTTAGGGCCCAATCCATGTGCCTCAACCTCTCTGTTGTATTTTTCCTCTGATTTCTATCATTTGATTAGTTCCGCTTCTAATAATTTCATTTATGTTTCAAGTTGTTGTTTAGTTTTTATTTCAATGTGTTGATGTAGTTTTCATTTTCTTGTGAGTAATAGAATAGAGGAGAAAAACCAAAAAAAAATTGGATCAAGACCCCCTTCTCATCTCTGTCAATAGAGGTCAAGGAGGGCGAACCTTCCCACAGACCCAAAAAATGATTTTTGTTCACTGTTTTTGAAATTATAATTATAGTTGCATTACCATTTTTCAGTCTCCCTTTGCACTATATTTTTCACATTTGTTTGTTTCTTTGTGCATAAGTTAGCAGGTTGATTGCAGCAATTATTGTTAAAACCCCAGAGTAGCTTTATGGTGCCTCCTTGCCTCATTATCCATCTTTGTCTTCACAATTTTTGCACTGTTGTTATGCCCTCCATCTCTGCTTTTTCCCACTTACTCTCACTGCCGCAACCACATTCTTCTTCATAAAAACGCTTAAACGATTCAACCTGCCTTATTCCTTTGTTTTTATTAGTCACGGTTGCCTTAACTTTTTTAATGCAAAACACATGAAAACCATTGGAATTCAACTTCCTCATACTCCTTTTCATCACACATCACAAATCGCATCTCTTACTTGGTTCCATTTAACACTTACCACTCCAAACGCCGATTGTGATAACTCTTCGTACCCTACCGCATCGCACATTGAAAATCGCATCCTTTACTTGGTTCCTGTTAACACTTACTGCTCCAAACGTCGATTACGATAACTCTCCTTACTCCCCCGCATTGTACGTCACAAATCACAACTTTTACTTGGTTCTCATTAACACTTACTGCTCCAACGCCGATTACGATAACTCTCCATACTCCACCGCATCGAACGTTGCAAATCACATCTTTTATTTGGTTCTCATAACACGTTCCAATCCAAAAGCTGATTGCGATATTGATGTCATACTCTGCCACCAGTCCCACCACCATGTCATCAGACTCATCACATATCGTAGCTCATTCCCAAACAACACTTCTACCACTCCTCCAACAGCACGATATTGCGAAATCGCAGATCACAGATCGCAACCTTTGGCCTTTTCGCAAATCACATTTAGCACTCTCCATCTACTCCTTGTTAACACTTACCACTGTTATCTGCCGATTGTGATATTAGTATCGCACTCTGCCACCGGTCCCACCGCCACATCATCCGACTCATTGCATTTCACTCCTGCCCCCGAACTGTACTCTCGCTTCTCTACCAGCCCTCCATCACAACTCTGCCATCGAGCTTTTCAAATCATTTCGGTCCAAATAAATTTTGTGCTATAATAAAGTTTTAATAAGGTTTAAACCCCCTCTATCCACCTCTAAGCCTTTTTTCATGTGGTGAGCCCTCCATTAGCACTTTTAGCCCATTTTCCTCCAAACTGCAAGCCACACTTTTTCAAGTTTAGTTTATCATGAATAGTTCCATGGTTAGAAGCATCATAGCATGGTAAATAGATCAGAGGATAAGTAGGGTGTGTTTAGCCGATTGGCCTAACTAGGTGCAACTTAGTTTAGTTTCTTTTCAGTCATTTCCTTTTTGTAGATTAAATTAGTTTCCTTTCTGTCATTTCCTTTCTGCAATTTAAGTTAGTTTCATTCCTATCATTTCCTTCCAACAATTTACTTTCCAATTCTTATCATAGTTTAAGAAATAGCACCCCTTCGTAAAGCAAAAGAGGATGACATGAGAAGAATACATTTGATGTGTATATATAACTTTCACCTCCAATTTTGTACGAACCCCGGTTGATAAAGTAAAGTAGGGTATCCCCTGGGAGTTGCAGCACTCTTTGTGTAATACTAGGGCACACCACTTACATCATACTCTATTTACAGGAACAAAAAATCCTAATATGTAGTACCTAAATCAGTTACATAAGGTTGAATCTCATTGGCCAATATCGCAGGAATCTTGGGATACCTAACTATTAGTGACATAATTTAACTACATTTTATTTCCACTTAGCCACTAGTCTTAGTCGACCATGCACACCTTAACCATAATTTATTTCAAAGGCTCCATTGAGTAATGACTTCCATCTATTTCTCCAATGTATCCAATTATAATTTCTTTACCTTTAGGTGGATTTGATGTTTTACCCTTATCTTCTTTCTTGTTTCGACTTTCTTTGAGTCTCTTCCAATGGACTCTACAAGTTTTTGTATCGTGTACATATTTTTTGCAACGAATATAGTGAATATAAGATTGTTATCCTTGATGGTGCTTATCCCCCTTACCTCTGTGATTCTTCCTTCCATGTCCTCTTTTACTACCTCTTCTTTTGGGAGAATCATGCGACTTATTCTTCCCTTTCTCATAAAGGAACATTTCTTCTTCAGGGAAATTGATTTTCCATCTTCCTCTTCTTGGAATATTTCCCTCGTTTTGCAAATGTTTCCATAAGGGCATCAAGAGTAATGGCTTTGAGTTTCCCACTAGCTTGTAGGGATTCAAGATGGTGAGAATATGTAGGATAGAGGGATTTGAAAAAGGATGTGAGAGGAATGTCCATATTAATTCTAGTTCCATATAAATCATGCATGATGGTTCTAATATCTGAGGCTATTTCCAAGGGGTCATTGTCTTTCAACTCAAGGTTGAAGAGTTTGACAACTAACTGAACACCTTATAATTCTAATTGAGATTCATATCGATCTTTCAACTTTTTCAATGCACCACAATAAATTCTAATTGAAACTGTATAAGGACTCACCTCTTCACTTATAGAAGCAATAATCAGGGCATAATGTTTTTTGTCCTTGTTTTCCCAAATGACTAGTTATTTGTTTCATTTGGGTTTGACAGGTCCATTGTGATCATCTTCTTCAAAAATTCCTTTCTTCAAGTCATTAAAAATGAGGGTATGCCTTAACTCTCTTAACTATTCGTGGTAGTTTTCCTTTTCAATAATAATTATGTGACAATGGAGATGATAGAGTGCATTGTCTATCACCAACTTCATGTAAATGAAAATTTTGTGGGTAAATGTGTTCTATCAATAGTCACTAAGTATAAATACTAAATCTAGAATGGCTATAGGTGAAATCCCAATCACATTCCAAAATTGACTCTATCATAAGATTTGAACCAATCATATAGTTATACCCAATCAATCACTTAAAGCGACAATTTAGAGATGGGTGAAATCTAGCTATAGGGTGCTTTTCATTTCACACACGGGATAAAAATATAAAATCCTTGTGGAATGGAATAAATTTTATCCTATTTTTCCTCAGTCAAATAATGGCCTTAATCAATGCCAAAAACATTACTACATATGTTACCAAATCTTAGCATAGTGAGGTAGATACCAATTCCCGACAAAGTTTCTACTCATTCCACAATCAAGGGTCCATGGCTAAGGTGATCTTGGCATGTCAATTTTTTAGTTAAATTTTCCTTCGACTAATGTTCCACTTTAAATTACAAAGCCTGGTCTCTTCTTGTTACACTATTCAATTCCTACGAACTCTCCTCTTATTGTTGTGTGGTGCGCACTAATTCGCATACTCCTCTATTCACTTGCACATAAAAATTATTAGGCCACAAGGATTATTTTGTAAAATAAAAGGAAATGAGATGGATGGTATCAATATAATAAACTTCTATCTCTGATTTAAGTTTGGATGATGAAAAGCCTCATGGTATATACCATGCGAGTAGGGTTGTAATAATCGTGAGTGAGTTCCAAAAGAAACCCTCATGTAATACAACCAGTGAGAGAAGCACCCAAAGTGTGGCATACATATAATCTAGGATTTTTGAGGGCATAAGCATTAGAAGCCAGGGTTGGCATACAATAAATGATAGAGCTCAAAACTAGCACAATTTCTAATAACCATAGGCAGAATCATAGAAAGTGTTGTTATAGGGATCTCAAAAAGTGTAAATTAACATGAGTGAAGTTTCCCAATGTCACTATTGTGGGAATCATAGACACAAATAACTAAGCAGAGAAATGGAGTCAATACACCAAAATGGAAGTATTGATGGGAAAAGAGGCCATGAACATCTCTGAGTGGGAAATGGGTTGAACTGGGATTTGAGCAAGTGTATATATGGCAGAGTAGTTATTTTGGTAGAGATATATAAACTTGGCTTTGATACCATGTTAGGCCAAGGAATAACTCCCAAATAGGATTGATATTTCATGCATGAGAGTAGAATTATATAACATACAAGAGTGACCCTTGGGTTTCGTCTTTTGAGGTTGACCCTATTATAAATGTTCATATTTCCTTATATTTACATGTTTGCAAGGTATTCACCCAATCCTCAAGGATTAGGCTTCTAAAACTATTTCCTAAAATAGGAGTTTCTTTAAAAGAAGTCTTAAAATTATATGATTTGGAATTTTTCCAACAATTGTCATTATAATACAACTACATGAGTGTTGGTGAAATTGAAAAAAGTTCTAGTTCCCCTGAATTTTGTAATCTCAACAATTGATATCTAGAAGGTCAATAATTATTCTAAATTTTTTGTTGGATTTTAGGAAAAATTGATCAAAAAAGAGTAACTGCAAAAGGTTCAAACCATAACATGCTTAGACTATGTTATTTCTTTAACTCCAAAAAAATTATGGTCATGTAACCCTTTGTAAAATTACTTGGAACATAGACAAAATGAGAGTCATTAGAGATTTAGATCCATGTACAAAGCCATCAAATTTCAAGTCATTCCTTAGAGATGCAAGGTACTATAGAAATTTGGTGAAAGGATATGTTAAAATAGCTCACCTAATAATACATGGACATTTCTATATTTGATATTCAATCTCTTTTCATGTAAGTTGTACAAGATAGGCACAAATGGTATCATAAGAAGATGTGTCTAACCAACAAAAACTAATAAATTAATACACAAAGCACAATATAGCATAATAGAAGGGAATTTTTCAACAAATTAAACAACTAAAAAAATATTATGTGCAAGACTTCGATTGATAACCTTATTTAACCATTTCTTTTAAAAGGGAATAGGATATAAGAAATTCCAAAAAGTAGGAAAAAAATCATAGAACCAAGGCAACCATGAACTGAACCCCATACTACAAATACAATCATTTAATTATTGGGAAATTGATTTTATTGGACTATTTTTACTAACAAAAGGAACACAAACTAAATATTTTATTGTATCCATGGACCTATTAATAATAAGGGTCAAATAAAGAGCCATACAAAAAGTAAAAACATAGGTAACAACCAAGTTTTCATCTAAGGAGATACTCTACAAGTTTGGATGTCCAATTCAAACTATATTGATTCAACTAACAAATTCTACTACCAATATTATTAAACACATAATGAACACCTTCCAAATCGTATATAACATAAGTATTCTCTAGTACCCCAAAGAAAATATAAAAGTAGAAAACACCAATAAGTTATTAGTCTCAATACTCACAAAAATTTGTGATCTTGAAGGATAAATTAGGACAATAAAATACTGCAAAATTTTGGACATATAGAGAAGCATGGAGAAATGGGTGAAGAAGAACATTGTTTAGGTTGGGATTTGGAAAAAAATGTAGCAATTATTATGGAAAAAATAGGTGACCTCACAAAGGATAATAATGGACGAGTGATTATAAAATGACAAATAAATGAAGAGTGGGTTGCAAGAAATAGTGGAATTAGATGAAGATTAGTTATAGTATAAATGTCAATAGGTAATGATAAAAATTACAATGAAATAATATCGTGATGTAAAATTTAAGACGTGTTGATTTACAGAAGGACTGTTGGTTCTCCCATATGACAACAGAAAAAGGATAAGGCAAAAAACTTAACTGTGGATGGTTAGGATCATACAAATGGAGAAACTATATTGAAATGTATTTGTGGAGCTAAAAGGTATAGAAGGGATATAATACATTAACAAATTTATACATCTTGGTAAAAACTAACAAGTTGAGGGAACGCCATGCCAACCAAACCATCACAAAGGATATAGTTTCCAATAAAATGTGGAATGGGGAAGAAGGCTATTGAAAGAAATTTTCTAATGTAAAGGAAAATAATAGGGTTTGGATGTAAGAACATGTGCACTAAATTAGGACAAAAAGAAACATAAAATAATATTCCCAAAACATAATTCATTAGAGCTAATGTCATATGTGTTACTAAAACTAGATATTGGTTAGAAGAATTTTATTTACGGAAGAATTGCAAATTCATGATATAATTTATTTGTGTACCCTATATTCTTTGATTTTGACTTTTAATTCTCAAAAAGTGAATAAAGAATTGTTTTCTATTTAATATCCCTTGAACAATATTTTACTTTGAGCTAGTCAAGAAATTATAAGAGTTGGATGGGAAGCCTGTATCCAACATAAAATCAAAAAAAATATTGGTCCATGAATAATGAGGAAGGTTACTCACCCCTATACAAGAATTTTTATTTTTGTTGGTGATATTAGGATTTTGATACTAATTATTTTCTATAAGGAGACACTTGGATAATCAAGACACTACAATCTCATTTTAAGTTAACTCCTAGCACAAGCCTATGGAAATAATTCACTAGTGGTTTATAGGTCAAAAGAACTACCATTGCATATATGATTGAAAGAAACCATCAATAGTATGGAGGATAAGAAAAGTAAAATATTGATAAGGTAAGGAGATCTAATGGATGAGCATAATCCCACTAACAACATATATCTATGATCTTCATAAGAGGTATCAATTTAGAAGAAATAATTAGAATGATGGAAGGGACCAAGATGTGGACATAAAAAATAGCCCTGGAAGAGCCATTTTAAGATAAAGGGACAAAAAAAGATCCAATATCCCCAATGGAAGGTGATTAGAGTTCCAAAAAAAATTGGTGGAAGAGCCATCACAAGGTAAATGGACACATATATTTAAAGGTGTTCAAATTGTTATAAAGTGTTTAGAGATATCAGAAACATGCTTGGAAGAGACATCAAAAGTTAAAGGGACAAGTAACGATTTAATATCCTTGATGAAAGGTGATTCAAGGGTCAAATTAATTTTATATAGAGACATTAGAAATTGTCCTACAAGATCCATTGGAATGTAAAGGGAAAAGTAAAGGTCCATAACCCATAATGGAAGTTGATTGATGACTAGAGAAATTTTTAATAAAAATATCATAAAAAAGTTTCGAAGAGCTATCCAAATATATAGAGACAATTAAGGGCCTAATATTCTCAATTGAAGGTGATTCAATGATCATAAAAGAAGTTAGACAAGGTATTATTAGGAGTAAACCATTAACCAAAAAAGGGCAAGGAAAGGCCTAGGATTTCTCGATGAAATCTGATATGATACACAAAGCTATCTTAATAAATCATATTTTCTATCAATAAATGTATTATAGTCAATGATTCATTATAGGAGTAGAATAAGAAACAAGGATGCTTTGACACCTAGTGAATAAACCATAGATTAAAAATTAATATTCTCCTAACATAGCATACACATAGATTTTGATGACTATCATATTCATGTATATTTCCAAGCCAATGAAAATAATATGTATGGAAAGTAGCATGTTCAACAAGGACCTATTTTTTTACTGCTATAAAAAACAATAGTAAGTGCTCTCACTACTAACAAGTTATGTTTAAGTCTCAAGATATATATTCTAATGTACTTGGGGAGGATAATATCAGGTACCTAGGGAGGTACCTAAGGGAATAATGAATCTAATGTGGTCATAATTATGGAGTAGGACCACATTGTAATTAAAAGGAAACAAGGTTTTTCAATGGAATAGACCCCTCCAGTAGCAATGAAAAATTTTGTGTGTTGCATACAATAACTATACAATACCTCTGAAGTAGACATACCCCAATGAGATTGGGTTTAATTCTCAAAAATACAATAGTGTTGAGAAACCATAGCATTGGGGTTTTGTGTTGACTTATGAATAAAAAATTTAAGTGGGTGAATCACTATCTCCAAAGGCTTATCTAACATAAGAGGTCCATTGGATGAATTGGGGATGATCAGGTCTAGTCTTAAGAGTCTCATATTTTTTCACTCTTGTAGACAAGTTTACTTCCTCACATAAGTATAAGAAACAATCCCCCCTAATATTTTGTCCTCTTGTTCCCATAGGAATATTAGGAGGAGGTGTTACAACCATTAGTTGTTTTGGTTGGGTAGGGAATGGATGTGTCAAGATAGTAGGTTATTTACAGATAGTTATTTGTGTGAGAAGCCAATGAATCTCATCCATTGATGGGAACTCATGCATTAGAATATGGTATCCCTAAATAATATTGCAAGGAAACATGAATTTATTGCGTCGTTCATCTCCCCTCCCCCCCACCCATGTCACGTTGGTTTTTTAATGTCCCTTGAGTATTTTTAGAAGTGTTCTTTTTCTTTTCTTTTTTTCTTTTTTTTTTTATCGTTAGGTTGCCGAGAATTATTTCATTACATGGATTACAACATATGAATCTTGATGGTATACTCAAGAGACTTTTATTTTTTATAACTGGGGACAGTTATAGGGCCCTATGATCATGTAACAATCAATTCCCACAATTAAGTAACCAACTAAATCACAACATTAGCAAATATTGAACCAATCACACCATCAAAATGTGGTCATGGTTTGGAGCATTGTGAATCAATCAATGGTTGAGGATCATTAGGATTGATATCATATAGAGTACTCGATTTTGAATAAATGAAGTCTAGAGGTTGGGCATGTAAAATTTCTTGTTCCTTTGTAGTTTCCCTGACCTTTGTGACATCCTTGGAAATTTGGGGTAGCAAGGATAAGGTGAACCAATATTTGAGTAATTTACCAAGAATATTTGTTGTAATTAATCTCTTACATCTCCTCCGCTCATGAATATGGTCAAATATGTGGGTAGAGGTGTCCTACTTGAAAGTAGATAGGAAATTAGTTCTAATATCTTGCCACAAAGGTAACTAGAAGTGGTTCAAGAACATTCATGTCGATGAAGCATAATCATGGTAGGATGCTTTATTGAGTTTGACGTAACATTTAGCATCATATCGAGTTAGTGTTCCTTCGAATAGATGCAACCTAATAATATCATCCACCAAATATTTTAATGAACATTGTAAAAAGTAGATGGTGATCTGGGTGGTCAAGTTCTCTCTTGGATTTCCATCTAATATTGGCATATCAGAAAGTATTTTTATGAGAATTGGAGACCACAAAGGGTCATGGCATAGGGGGTCATTAGTAAGCTTATGAAAATATGGAAATTCAAATGATACTAGAAAAGGAAGCTGATGTTGGTTGAAATGATCTGGAGGTAAAGATGGACCCCCAAATGCACCTTGCGGTCCACACATAGCATAGTTTCCAAAAGAAGGATAATTACCATAGATATTTTTAGGCCCAGAGTATTGAACCCCTAAATTGGTCAAAGTAGAGAAACAATTAATTTCCCTAAAGAAAAAGGAACTTCCAAATGCATTTATACTAATGGAATTATATATGACAGTAGAAGGATTATTTCCTTATGCAAAATCACTTCTTTAAGTAGGAAGACTTGTACTAAAAGTGGCACTAATAGGGGAGTTACCCCCAGATAATTTAGCCCCTTTGAATACATTCAAACCTATAAATAAAGGCATCCCTCCTAATTCAGAACCACTGCAAGGATTGTATGCCCCTCTAAAAACATTACTACCCCCATAATGACTAGGAATATATGTAGACACCAAATAAAATTCCATGATGATGTTTCTCGCAGACTAGAAATCATGATTGTAGGGATAGAAGAACTATGTGGGAACCATACATCTCCTGTAGGTGGAATTTGGCTTGCTCCCAATACCAAACACAAATCTAGTAGGAGGAAGGGTTATAAATATACTAGGGAAACTACTTAGGGTCATAAAAGGAACTGATAGTAGACCCTAAAGTGAGGAAAGAGGAATTGTAAAAATAGGAGGAGTGGACCCTATCACTTTGATCAGAGGAAATGAGGGCATCATAGATAAAAACTTAGACATATATGGTGAAGAAGGTCCCATATTTCCCATGGTGGAAGACTAATATCACTATCCATTTGATGGGAGAATAATGAAAAAGCTTGAGTAAACCAAGCACTCACTTGTACTAATATGGGGTCAATAGGATTCATCAAAGATGGGTTTACATGTGGTTGTGGAATTTCATATGCTATTTCAATGATAGCTTATTCTTCCCCCTATAAACCAAAGATAAACCTATCAAATTTGGTTTTATCCAAACCCTTTGATAATTGAGTTATCCTAAATAGCTATGGTGGTGGACCCTCCTCATTAGGAGGAATATTTTCACAATATTAGAGATTGATAAATAATTTGTTCAGTCATGGTGAATATATAAGTTTGATTAACTAACTAATTAAGATACCCCTATGGCCAACTAAACTCGCACTGAATAGAATGCACTATAAAAGGTCTTGACTAATATAATATTAATTAATTTTTATTAATATATTAGATATTAATAATATGATTTAATAGATATTAAAATAAGGGAATTGAGGTATATAAGGTTTTACACAACAATTTGTCACCATGCTCATCTTTCTGTCCCTGACCCTAAAATGCCCCGTGACGAATCCTATGCAATATTTCCATAATCAAGAAATATACTAACATATCACCTTGAATATCCAAAGAATAATTCCTTGAAATATTACTGAAGAAACTTCATCAGATTCCTAGTTTCCTGGGTCAGTGCGCTTCCTGGTGCCATGGTCGCGCTACTGTCCTTTTCCCAGTTCTAGCCGAGCACTGTCAGTGCCCTAATTTCTTGGAAAACTGTGTTGATCCCCTTTATAGCAGTGTTGCCTCAAATGGAGGAGAAGCTTCAACTTATAGAAGTTCAAGGGCGGCAAGTTGGTTGTTGAACATAGATGATAAGGTCGAGCTATCTCATTTTAGAGCCTTGATCTCATCCATGGGCTCCCAACCTCCTTCTCCTTTCTATAAATTCACATCCCTCATTCCCCCAAGTTTAGAGCTTGGTTGATCATTGTCAGACTCATCTAAACTCTCATCCCTTTGCATGATAGAATCGTGATTAAGCCTAAGTGCACAGGAGAAGAAATTATTTTGAGCTAGGTGAAGGACTCATATTTTCACCTAACGAAGCCTCCAACGTCAAGGCCTAGTTGTAAGCTCTCCTTTTTTAATTTATCAATAATAACATATGATGTTTGCTTTCTATATTTTTCTACATGATTATGCAAATATTCTGGTAATCCTTGGTCTACTAGATAGTTGGTGTTTACGTTTATTATATATTGTATCGCGTTTGATGTTCTCTCCTGATCATCCACAAGTATTCGTGTACCATCAGTAGCAGGAAGCGTGCCTGCAAGGATAGTGATTGGAAAAAGGTATTTATGTCTCTTTTTGAAGGAATTTACTGGGTAAGTTCCTTAGATCAAGAACCAAAGGTCACCACTCGCAAATAGATCACAAATCAGTACACCAGTATAATCACGTGGTTAAAACCCTCAAAGAAGGAAACAATCCACAGCCTAAGCCAATGCGACCACTTCAGGCAATTTATTAATATAAAAGAAAAGTTACATATGGTTCTCTCATAAACGGTTACTGGACAAATGACCCTCCATCCTCTTTAAATAGAGATCATGGACCAATTGGGTGTTAAGCCACGGATCAAGTGTCGTTAATATCGAGGTGAGAGATAACCGTCAAATCACTACAAATCGTGACCATCGCATTATAAGTTACAAATATACATGGTAAAGAAACACACTTTACCTAACTCTACACTAAACCAAGTTATTCTCAACTATTTCTTATGTGTTGGAATATCCTAACATCCCCCCTTAAGAACAACTTGGGATAGGATTTAAGGATTTACAAAGGTGACACAAAAGGAGCCTATTTCCTATGTGTTGAAATATCCTAACATCCCCCCTTAAGAACAAATTGGGATAGGTTTGAAGGATTTTCAAAAATGACACAATAGGAGAAGGAAGGAGGTATTAGAGCCTATCCCCCCTTAATGAAAACTTTCCTGAACTCCAAGCATGGATCGATGTTTGGTAAACTTCACTTCTATGAGAGCCTTTGTAAAGATATCGGCTACTTGATCATTAGTTGAATAGTACTGCACTTCAAGAACACGATCATGAATGAGATTTCTGATGAAGTGTATGTGGAGTTCAATTTGTTTCATACGTTGATGTTGAATTGGATATTTACATAGCTTAATGGCACTTTGATTATCACACCAACGTGTAGTTGGATGTTATTAATGGAGACAAAATTCAGACAGGATCTGACGAAGCCACATGGCTTCCTTGCTCACTTCAACTGCACCACGATACTCTACTTCTACTGAAGAAAGATAGATGGCACTTTTTTTCTTACAAGACCAAGTAATAGTTCCTAAATTGAGAGTGAATACATATCCTACAGTCAACTTTCGATCATCAGGTTCACCAGCCCAATCAGAATTAGTGAAAACAATCAATAATGGAGATTATCTTGCACTGTAATGAATCCAAAACTGAACTGTACCTCGAATATATCGAAGTATTCTTTTGGCTGCTTTCTAGTGACTTTCATGAGGTTGGTGCATAAAGCAAGCGACAAGACCAATTGTAAAGGAAAGGTCAAGACGGGTATGGGTTACATACAGAAATTTACCAATAATTTGATGATATAAGGTAGCATCAACTTCAGGGGTAGTACAAGCGACTGAAAGCTTGACTCCAGACTGAAAGGGAGAAGGGGATGGCTTACAGTCTTCCATGTGAAAGTGGTGTAGAAGATCATAGGCATACTTGGACTGAGAGAGGTTAATTCCTTCCTTTTATTTCAAGACTTGAAGACTAAGGAAATAACGCAAGTGTCCTAAGTCTGTCATTTCAAACTTCTTTTTGAGGCTAGAATTCACATGGTTTGTATGGTTTGGATCACTACCAGTAAGGATAAGATCATCAACATAAAGAACAAGGGTGGTGAAGGACTTACCCACTTTCTTGGTGTAGATAGTGTTGTCAGAATGACACCTAAAAAAGCCATTATCTAAGGGAAATCTATCCATTTGGGCATACCAAGCCCGAGGATCTTGTTTGAGACCATAGAGAGGCTTCCTAAGGTGACAAACAAGGTTGGAGTCTTTTTGGATAAATCTAGGGGGTTTTTCCATGTAGATTTCTTCATGAAAATCTCCATGTAAGAAGGCGGATTTAACATCCATCTGATGGACTTCCCATTTGAAGGAGGCAACAAGGGAAAGAACAAGGCAGATAGAATTCATTTTTGCAACAGGGGAGAAGGTTTCAATATATTCACTGCCTTCAACTTGTGAAAATCCTTTAGCGACAAGAGGAGCTTTATGTCTATCCACTTTTCCATCTGGTCCAAACTTTGTTTTGTAAACCCATTTGCATCTAACAAGTTTTCTTCTTTTTGGAAGAGGAACAAGATCCCATGTATCATTCGCCAATAAGGAGAGATATTCTTCATTCATAGATTCATCCCAATATGGATGACCGGAGGCTTCTTCAAAGGTTTCCGGATCAGGATTTTCTGGAACTTGAGCTAATAAGGAAGAGGCTCTTTCAAACTGAGAACATGTACGTCGTTGATCGGCAGGGTCACCTGCAAGAGAACCTGCTGCATCTCGAGTAGAGCGGACCCATCCTTGAAGCGGTGGAGTAAAAGGAAAAATTTCAAGAGGTGGAGGAGCATTGTCATCCTTGCTATCACCATATGAACTATAAGGAATGCTATTAAAAATAGAAAAGAGAGAGAGAGGTGGCACATATGTTGAATCCGTTTCACAGGCCAAAGGTGGCACACTCACTGAACTAGGCTCGCAGGCTAATATATTTTCATCAAATTTTACATCTCTTCTAATGATTATATTTTTGGATTTTGGTTGAAGAAGTCTATATCCTTTGACATCTTGAGAATATCCAACAAAAATTCATTTTTCACTCTTAGGTTCTAAGGCTTTATGTTTCGCAACTGGAATATGGGCCCAAGAATCATAGTAATATTCCTAAAATTAACATGCAGCTAATAGGAATATTATATTTTGATTTTTGCACCTAGTAGATGAATAAATGGGGGAAAGGACCCATATTTAACTTGTATTGACATAAAATACCTCTTGGTTTGAAAAGGGGATAACTTAGTGGCTGGATTTTTCACTTCCCATGTGTGAACATGAAAGTAATCATGTTGATTCAGTCAAGTTGACCCAGTCAACAACGCAACATGGAGGAGCAGTCTTGAAAGAGCTACAACACAGTTTTGGAGGGAAAGGATTCACATGGTATTGGAAACCCTAATAGGTGGGACCCAAGGTGAGGGGGCTCACAAACATTATAAGGAGGAAGATAATAGAATTTTGAGGTTAGCTTATGGATTATTGATTTTGGTATGCTTAGACTATTTAGAATCTCTTGTTGTTTAGCATAGTTGCAATGCTGCTCAGCACAAGGCATTATTGCTTAGGGATTCCTTATCCTTCATTGAGTGATCTCTTGGAGGAGTTCTGTTCTTCATTTCCCGCATCTGGGATTGTGGCCAAGCATCCTCCTTCAGCCACATCATTATTCCTGTAGCAGGGGACGTTGTGTTGCAAGGTGTTGCAGTGGGAGACTCACAACACCAGCTCCTGAGCTTATCTTTCAGAGGAGGGAACTTCCCTTGCTCTACAAGATCTGTATAGGAGGTTCCAGGGCTCATTTTACATCTTGGTATGTGGCCACATCACCTTCCATCCTCTACACCATATTTATCTTCAGAAACTGCATCATTTTCTAGAGTGCAGCAGTAGCAGGGTTTGATCCCTTACTTATGAGCTTGTTTCTTAGAGAAAGGGCCAACCCTTCTCCCGGAGAGCTCTGTACTTCATTCTTATTCTGTTATTTTTGTATTTCAGTCACATATATATAGTGCTGCAATACAACTACATTTTCCAGATCCAGATCTACAAATCTGCTCTTTGTACATTTGTCTCTCATGAAACCCTTACCGTCTTGATCTTATTTTTGTATAAAGAGGGAGGGATCTCCATTTTATCAGCCATTGGATACTTTTAGACTCCAGATCTATTATGTAATATTATTTACTACATAATAATCCATTAAAATAACACTGTCATGTGTTTCAATCTTTTCTGTTGATGTAAGTCATGGGGTTTGGGCTTAATTAGGGTGATATGACTTGGGGAGATCTGTTTATGTTGGCTAGAGTGATTTGTTTCACCTCTAAATCTACATGTGAGTTTTATATGATGTATTATAAGAGATCCAAGTCCCATTCCTCACAGGTATAGAGTTATTTTCTGAAGACAGCTATTTTATGCCCTATATTGTTGCATTTCCCCACTTGGGAAGGAGGATATAGTCCATATGCTTGTTGAGGTTCTTTCATCTGCTGGTGAGATGTTATTTTACATCTAATGAGATGATCTACATTGCCATGCTCATGAGTTGCTAAAGCTGCAACTTTGGAATATCTTAAGATATTCTATTTGTTGTAGAAAATCTGTATTTTGGGATATTACAGTGGTATCAGAGCTGCCATCTTGGCTCAGCCTGTGAATTTCAGATCTAATCAGAAGATAAAAAGAAGAGGAGAAAAAAATTATGGAGAGGATGATATTACTCTCATCAATTTTCAGATCTAAGATAAAAGAAGAAAGATGCAATGGAACTCTTAGAGGGTTTCAAGAAGGAGAAAGCTGCAGTGAGACCTCTAGAAGGTTTCAAGAGGAAGAAGAAGATCCATGCACTTCCTGTTCTCATAGATCAAGTGGAGAGAAATAAGACCACTTAGAACATGATATCCTAAGTGGGTATTTGGCAGAATACAAGTGCCAACCTAGGGCTTTCAAAGAGACCCTAGATTTTCCTCAATTTATTCAACTAAGAGAAGAAAGAATACCATGTAGTAAGAGAATGATAAGAGGCAACAGATTCCTGTTGTGTACATTTTATGGATCACTCAAGTGTGCAGCAGAGACTTGGGTGATGAAACTAGAAGCATTTTTCCTACTACATCTAGTAGTGGAAACAGAGGCTGTGGAGATCTCAGTGCTGCACTTGGAGGGCAAGGCAAGCTCTTGGTGTATCAGCCATTTAATTCATGCAAGAGCATCTAATTTTTCTAATTTTACTCATCAAGTAATTAGAATATTTGATAGTAGAAGATCAGAGGAGGAGTAGTCCTCTTCTCCACTTGAGGAGCCGTGTACTAGCACTGTCACAATCATGGAAGGGAAGCCATCTGTAGCAGTAGTTGGATCAGCCAACACATTGAAGAGAGGCCTTGCAGCCATACAAGAGGTCCCCAAGGCTCACCAAGGTATGCATGTATTTCCATTTCTTTACATTTTATAGAAACGTATGGAAAACCTTGGGAAGTTGTCATCACTTGGTTAAGGATAAAAACACACTGATGGGGAGAAGCAACAAGCTTGCACAGTGTTGTGCAACTTGGGATTGATCCAAGAGGGGATGAACATTCATTCCTTTGCACCTTTATTGAGTTGCATGCAGCATAAGGGTTCAGGATGTAATATTGGGGGAGGCATGATGAATGTTGTGCCACCTTCTATTGGTGTTTGGCCTTCAGCACACTTGGATTCTTTTGAATTCAAGAGGACCATTGGTGAGAGGTATTTTTTGAAAGATCTCCACAGAGTTACATATCAACTTCCCCTGAGGTGTAAGGAGGAATATTTGCTTTGGGAGATTGGTAGTCTTCATTGGGAAGATACCAAGGGGAAGAATGAATGGAGACATCCACACTTGGATGAATGGAGGTGGATGGAGAGCAAGACGCTTGTGATCCATTTGCAGATCTATGACAAAGGCTACTTTTGAGAGAGTTTGGCCATCTTGGGTCATACTCTTTGTTAAGAAGTAGGGAGGCATGGCATGGCACCCATATGTTAGAACAGTAGAAGACTTGTTTGTATGGGGCATCATACAAGGTAACCATCATGATCTTACTCTATGGCTTGTATGAGGGAGAGATGAGGGAGAAGCAGGAGTTGTTGTTGCTGTGGTTGCACTTGAAAGAGTATGAGCAAAAATATTTCCATACTTTTCATGAAATTTCCAAAGAGAAGGAAGGCACATTCAAGGTGCAAGGAGGCTACCCTTCAGTATTGAAGGATCATGAGAGATTTCCATATAGGAAGTGGGTTTTCCCACATAGAAGCATTATGGTGGATGGATTTGGCATATGGAATGTTAAAGGGAGGAGTCATGGAGCCTTATTACTAAGGCCTACAGCACTGTCACATAGGAGTATGTTCTTATTCATAGATTATTCCAAGGAGGGGATGTATCCCTTCTTCTTGTGGATTCTTATGAGGGGATCCTCATGGGAGGGATCATTCATGAGCCTCACTTTCATCCTACTCACTATGTATGGTAAGAAATGAATTTATGTACTTTTTGATTACTCCATTGAGTATTTGTATCTTCTCACCATGTATGAACAGTGCATTGCTCCACAAGAGAGCAAGAGTATTTTTGGGTTTCATGGTCACTTTAGGGCCAATGTTTGTAATGATAGTAGCCCATCTATACATGACTTTGGTCAAGTGTTTCATTTTTTTGATTGTATACAACTAATATATGTTGTTGCTTACTACTTCATAGTATATGAGCTAACATGCATAGCTGAAAATTCCTTGGATGACAACTTGACATTTGATGCTCTGAATCAGCAGTTGAAAAGATTGTGATGTATCCACTAGAGAGACCATGTGTATCATCCAAAATTGCACATAACCTTCAGCCATTTTATGATTTGGATGCCATATGGTGATGATGTGCCATTCATCTTGTATGGGATGGTTTGGGTTGGCATGGCTCATGATTTTGGAGGAAGGGTCCTTGGAGACTCAATCTTCTTCTTGCCATTGGAGGCCAATCATGTTGCAGCCTGAGATCAGCATGCCCTCTACACATATCATAAGTGGAGAGGAGGATAGCATGGGATAGGCTCTCTTGCCTTTCATTTTCATTTATTTAGCCCACCTACACTTCAGGAGCCAAAGGTGCAGGAGATTCTTCATGAGTTGCCATATTGGAGGGTGACTCATTTCATATGGATGATAGCTTGGGGGTGGACGTTTCACTTGGGGATGAGGATTTACAATGCATTTCACACTCCATGCCTTGAGAGGACCTCTAGACAACACATAGTTGTCTCCTTGAGTATGTTAGTTCTGCATGATGATTTCCATTTGGGGTGTACACCAAATGCTAATTTGTTTGCTTGGGAGAGGCACTATGAGGATTCATTGTTGAGACAACATCTTATTCTTTGGGGGAGATCATCATATGGGTATGCTACCAAAGGAGGAAGGAATACTTTCCAGTTATTTCCTTGCAGTTGCTTGAGGACAAGAAAAATTTGGGAGGGGAGGATTGTAATATTCCTAAAATTAGCATGCAACTAATAGGAATATGAGATTTTGATTTTTGCACCTAGTAGATGAATAAATGGGGAAAAGGACCCATATTTAACTTGTATTGACATAAAATCCCTCTTGGTGTAAAAAGGGGATAACTTAGTGGCTGTATTTTTCACTTTCCATGTGTGAACAGGAAAAGAATCATGTTGATTTAGTCAAGTTGACCCAATCAACAACGCAGCATGGAGGAGCAGTCTTGAAAGAGCTACAACGCAGTTTTGGAGGGAAAGGATTCACATGGTGTTGGAAACCATAATAGGTGGGACCCCAGGTGAGGAGGCTCACAAACATTATAAGGAGGAAGATAGCAGAATTTTGAGGTTAGCTTATGGATTAAATATTTTGGTCTACTTAAACTATTTGTAGTCTCTTGTTGTTTAGCAGAGTTGCAGTGCTGCTCAGCACAAGGCATTCTTGCTTAGGGATTCCTTCTCCTTCATTGAGTGATCTCTTGGAGGATTTTTGTTCTTCATTTCCCACATCCAGGCTTGTGGCCAAGCATCCTCCTTCAGCCACAGTGTTATTCCTGTAGCAGGGGACATTGTGTTGCAGGGTGTTGTAGTGGGAGACTCACAACACCAGCTCCTGAGCTTATCTTTCAGAGGAGGGAGCTCCCATTGCTTTTCAAGATTTGTACAAGAGGTTAAAGTGCTCATTTTACATCTTGGCATGTGGCCACATCCCCTTCCATCCTCTACAACGCATTTATCTTTAGAAACACATCATTTTCTAGAGTGCAGCGGTAGCAAGGTTTGATCCCTTGTTTGTGAGCTTGTTTCTTGGAGAAAGGGCCAACCCTTCTCCCGAAGAGATTTGTACTTCATTATTATTCTGATATTTGTATATTTCAGTCACATATATACAGTTTTGTATTACAACTACGTTTTTCAAATCCAGATCTGCAGATCTGCTCTTTGTACATTTGTCTCTCATGAAACCCTTGCCGGGTTGATCTTATTTTTGTATAAAGAGGGAGGGATCTCCATTTTCTCAACCATTGGATACTTGTAGACTCCAGATATGTTATGTCATATTATTTAATGTATAAACCTCCATTAAAATAATTCTTTCATGTGCTTTAGTATTTTCTGTTGATGTAAGTCATGGGGTTTGGGCTTAATTAGGGTGATATGACTTGGGGAGATCTGTTTATGTTGGCTAGAGTGATTTGTTTCCCCTATAAATCTACATGTGAGTTTTATATGATGAATTCTAAGGGATCCCAGTCCCATTCCTCATAGGTATAGCATTATTTTCTGAAGACAGTTGTTTTATTCCCTATATTGTTGCATTTCCCCACTTGGGAAGGAGGATATAGTCCATATTTTTGTTGAGGTTATTTCATATGCTGGTGAAATTTTATTTTAATTCTAATGATACTATCTACATTCCCATGCTCATGAGTTGCTAAAGCTACAACTTTGGAATATCTTAAGATATTCTATTTGTTGTAGAAATTCCCTATTTTGGGATATTACAATGGTATCAGAGCTGCGATCTTGGCTTAGCCTGTGGATTTCAGATCCAATCAGAAGATTAAAAGAAGAGGAGAAAAAAATTATGGAGAGGATGATATTACTCTCATCAATTTTCAGATCTAAGAGAAAAGAAGAAAGATGCAATGTAACTCCTAGAGGGCTTCAAGAAGGAGAAAGCTGCAGTGAGACCTCTAGAAGGCTTCAAGAGGAAGAATAAGATCCATCCACTTCCTTTCCTCATAGAGGAAGTGGAGAGCAAGAATACCACTTAGAACATGAGATCTTAAGTGGGTGTTTTGCATAATACAAGTGCCAACCAAGGGCTTTCAAAGAGACCCTAGATTTCCTCAGTTTATTCAACTAAGAGAAGAAAGAAGACCATGCAGTAAGAGAATGATAAGAGGCAACAGATTCCTGTTTTCTACATTTGATGGATCACTCAAGTGTGCAGCAGAGACTTGGGTGATGAAACTAGAAGCATTTTTCCTACTACATCTAGTAGTGGAAAGAGAGCCTGTGGAGATCTCAGCGCTGCACTTGGAGGGCAAGGCAAGCTCTTGGTGGATCAGCCATGTAATTCATGCAATATCACCTACTTTTTCTGATTTTACTCATCAAGTAATCAGAATATTTGACAGTAGAAGATCATAGGAGGAGGAGTCCTCTTCTCCACTTGAGGAGCCTTGTACTAGCACTGTCACAATCATGGAGGGGCAGCCATCTGTAGTAGTAGTTGGATCAGCCAACACATTGAACCGAGGAAATATTGTAGCCATACAAGAGGTCCCCAAGACTCACCAAGGTATGCATTTATTTCCATTTCCTTACATTTCAGAGAAATTTATGGAAAACCTTGGTCAAAGATCAAAACACACTGCTGGGGAGGAGCAACAAGCTTGCATAACGCTGTGCAACTTGGGATTGATCCAAGAGGGGATGAAAATTCATTCCTTTGCACCTTTATTGATTTGCATGCATCATAAGGGTTTAGGATACAAGATTGGGGGAGGCATGATGAATGTTGTGCCACCTTCTGTTGGTGTTTGGCCTTTAGCACACTTGTATTCTTTTGGATTCAAGAGGACCATTCATGAGAGGTATTTTCTAAAATATCTCCAAGGGGTTACATCTCAACTTCCCCTGAGGTGTAAGGAGGAATATTTTCTTTGGGAGATTGGTAGTCTTCATTGGGAAGATACCAAGGGGAAGAATGAATGGAGGTGGATGGAGAGCAAGAGGTTTGTGAGCCACTTGTAGATATATGATACGGGGCAGCAAGAAGCAAAGCTACGCTGGCTAATTTTGAGAGAGTTTGGCCATCTTGGGTCATACTCTTTGTTAAGAATTAGGGAGGCATGGCATGGCACCCATATGTTAGAACAGCAAAAGACTTGTTTGTATGGGGCATCATACAAGGTAACCATCATGATCTTACTCTATGGCTTGTATGAGGGAGATATGAGGGAGCAACAGGAGTTGTTGTTGTTGTGGTTGCACTTGGGAGAGTATGGGCAGAAATCTTTCCATACTTTTCATGAAATTTCCAAGGAGAAGGAAGGCACATTCAAGGTGCAAGGAAGCTACCCTTCAGCATTAAAGGATCATGAGAGACTTCCATACAGGAAGTGGGTTTTCCCACATAGTAGTATGATGGTGGATGGCTTTGGCATATGGAATGTCAAAGGGAGGATTCATGGAGCCTTATTACTAAGGCCTACAACGTTTTCACATAGGAGTATGTTCTTATTGATGGAGTATTCCAAGGAGGGGATGTATCCCTTCTTCTTGCAGATTCTTATGAGGGGATCCTCATGGTAGGGCTCATTCATGAGCCTCACTTTAATCCTACTCACTATGTATGGTAAGAAATGCATTTATGTACTTGTTGATTACTCCATTGAGTATTTGTATCTTCTCACCATGTATGAACAGTGCATTGCTCCACAAGGGAGAAAGAGTATTTTTGGGTTTCATGGTCATTTTAGGGTCAATGTTTGTAATGATAGTAGCCCATCTATACATGAATTTGGGCAAGTGTTTCGTTGTTTTGATTGTATACAACTGATTTATATTGTTTCTTACTACTTCATAGTAGATGAGCTAACATGCATAGCTAAAAATTCCTTGGAGGACAACTTTCCATTTGATGCTCTGAATCAACAGTTGAAAAGACTGCGTTGTATTCACTAGAGAGACCATGTGTATCATCCAATCTTGCACATAACCTTCAACCATTTTCTCCACCATTTTTTGATCTTAAATAAATAATGTGATGTCCAGATTGTTTCTTAACAAAGGTCGTAAAGGCCAAGAACATGTTAAAAAATTCACTCTTGAGTTTTAAGAAGTATACCCAAGTGCATCTAGAAAAATCATCAATAAAAGTTAAGAATTTATTGCAACCAGAGAAAGAAATTGCAGGAAGTGGACCACATAAATCACTGTGCACAAGCTGTAAAGGGGCTGAGGCATGCCAAGGGGCACATTTGTCAAAACTATCACGATGATGTTTTCCGAGTACACATCCGAAGCAAACACCATCTCGACAAGATACCATAGGAAGACCTGTCACTATATTTTCCTTACATAGATTTGAAGAGAGCGATAGTTTAAGTGGCCAAATCCCTCATGCCAAAGCTTTCTCACTTCATCATTATGAGCAACAAAAATGGAGCAAAGACACAATGACCCAAAGTTGTCAAACTTATACAACCTTGTGGAATCATCAGCAATTCCAGTAGCTTAAATATGTTTAGGATCTTTGAGGTCCTTGATTACAACATCATGAGGTGAGAATTCTACTATTTTCCCTTCACCTGAATGAGTTATCTAATAAATAGAGAGAAGGTTGCATGACAAGGTAGGAACACATAGTACATCATTAAACTGACCATTATCAAGATGAATGTTTCCATATCGTACAACACTAAGAGATATATCATCACCAACATAAATATGTTTGGTGTTACAATCATTTAAAGAAGAAAACATGGCTTGATTTTTGGCCATGTGGTAAGAAGCTCTAGAATTAATGAGCCACTCATGAGAATGAGAAGAATAAGATACGTTTAATGCAAAACCAGATCTTGATGCTTGACAACCACAAGAAGAAAGTGTCATTCCTGAAGATGAAGGTGAAGAGCGCTCCAAATTGATGTTGTGCTTCTTCATTGCTGCTTCTAAGGCTTCCATCTTCTTAAAACATTTGGACTCTTTATGGCCATCACAATTGTAAAAGTTGCAATGTCTATCTATCTTCTTCCATTTATTTTTATTTTCCTTATCATTTTGGTGAGTTGCTTTTTCAGTTTGTGGCTAAAATTGCTTAGGACCCTTGTTTGGTTTCAGACCATACTTTTTAGGATACTACTTCTTGGGATTCTTTTGATATGACTGTTGTTGGGTTGCTAAGGCTTTCTTAGAAGTGTTTCCAGAAGTGATAAGACGAAGGTGTATGAGTTTTTCTTGTTCTCTTATCAAAGAATCACAAAAGGCATCAAAAGATGGGTTCTTGTAGGTGGCTCCTGGAGAAATGATGGCTTCTCTAGTGGAATGGAAGGTGGAAACAAATACAAAGTATGCAGGGCCAAGCTTAGTAAGAATGCAATAAATGAGGCTGCCATCTTCCTTTTTGACCTTACAACCTTCTAAAAGAACTCTAAGGGTCTTGAATTTGGACGAAAAATATTCAATAGAGGAGAAATTATTGGGGTCCAAATTAAGCAACTCATTTTCAAGTTGATGGGCCCTGATTTGATTTTGAATGCCAAAGACAGGATTTAGCTTGTCCAGGGCTTCATGAGGGGTGTCAATGTCAAGGATATGAAATCGAAGATCTTGAGCAATGGACATTCCTATCAACCCTCGTGCTTGATCTTGTTTATTTTCACATTTAGCGACTTTATCATCATCAGAAGTTTTAGTTTCTATCCCTATGGCTATTCTATAAATTCCTTTACTTCTAAGTATATCTACCATGTGAGGTAGCCATTGGAAATAATTGGTGCTGTTAAGAATAATCGGGCATGCACTTTCCACTTTTTTTCAAACTGAAGCTGAGACGAGCTAAAACTAACTGCTCCAATGGAAATATCTTGAAAAATTAGGCCGTTTCAAAAAAACTAGCTTGAGAAACGGCTTCCGAATGAAGAAGTTATGCCTTTTGAAAAAAACTGAGTTGTAGATGCCGAATAGTTACGAGAACAGTTTGAAATTTGGTGATGAAGTTCAACTTTTTTTAAAAAAATCCTGACCCTTTAACAAAAACGTTTTACAAAATGAAGCTTGAGAAAGAGATTTGAACCGAAGACCTCTATTCTCATAAACTAACTCCTCATCAAGTGAGATAGTAAATTTATTCTATTATTTTTTGAAAGGATTTATTTTTTTACCTGCTATTGTAGCCTCTACAACACCCTCCAAAAATTCAACATCTAAAGTTTTTTGAGCCCCCTGAGCATTGAAAAGCTAAGTCAAAATATGAATTTCAAGTCTGTTTTAGGAAAAGCCTTAAGTCGTTGAGTCGCAATATAGGTATTTTTCCCAACTTGTGACCTAGTGACCTTGCGACCTATCAGGTTGCCAGGTCGCCAAGTCGCAAATCACACTCAAACATCAAAATCACGACCTAGCGAACTTGCAACCCGGCGACCTTCTACGTCGCAAGGTCACAAGGTCGCGAGGGCACACCTCTCTTAAGCGCAGGACATTTGTGACCCAGTGACCTCATTAATTTCCCGCACGTGCGACCCTTTTATAAATAGAAGGGTTGTTAGGTCGCATTTCACCCACATGACGGAGAGAAAAAAAACGCTTATGACAGGCCAACTGGAGTGTGATTTTCTCAGGTAAGTTGCCTAATCCTCCTGATGTTTCTGTTTTTTCTATTTGTTGCCATTTTCACTGACCTTAGCCCCTTATAAACCATCTACCATCTCCCATCTCAGATCCTTTTGAACCTGAGCCTTGTCCCGTTATCCAAACCACAACCATTCCTAGCACAGATTTATAAATGAAGCCAACCAGCCCCCCCCCTGTGTCTATCTTTTCCCCCAATAACCACTTCATCCTCCTTTATGGGTCTTCCTCAGTCAGTCCTTGTATTTTTTTTAGTTAAAAAATGCAGCAAATGACCTCACCGCCTTCGAAATCTCTCGGCCAGCCCTAGCATGACCCCACGACCCTGCGACCCTGCGACCTCACGACTTCGTGACCCCGGTCACTAAGTTTCCAAGTCACAGCCTGCTCAAAACTGGATGTTTGCAACATTGCGACTCAGCAACCCAGCGACCTGGTCGCTAAGTCGCTAAGTCGCAAGGTCACACCCTCATGGATTGTTAAACCTTTGTGACCCAGCGACCACGCGACCTTGTCGCAGGGTCGCTCCCTTCTAAAATTTTAAACCTCTGTGACCAAGCGACCCAAGAAATAGGTCGCTAAGTCACAAATCCACACTCTCCTGGATTTCAGTTGGTCAGAGTTAAAAGTAGTACGTAGGCATCTATTATTATGGCATCTATCTTATCGTGGGACTGCTTTATGAACATGCCAGGGAACCTCGAAGAAGAGTTAGAGTGCATCTCCATCTCTTTAGCCTCATGCGACATGGGCCCAAGAGCTGAGATATAGAAATCACAGAAGGTGAAATACCAATGTCTCCTCCCCCGATCTATGGGGACACCGCATGTACATTTAGCAGAGGAGAAACTATGAGTTGGTATCAAGTATACCAAGAATTCACCCAACCATAATTTCCAGAGGACCTCCCCGACCGACAAGTATATGTACAAGTTAAGAGGTCAAAGCTTCACTACGCAGGTGCCAACCCAGCTATATTCCCATGTGTAGAAGTGATTGAATGGATCGTATAGAACATCGACCCCAAGAAGTGGGTAATTCGACACTACGAGGAAAAGGCTTTTGCAATTCTAAAAGGCTCGAATGCTGATCCAGGTGGATATTGGTGTTCACCCGCCTATTTCACTTGGGGCCCCACCATTGTCTCTTTCAGTTTTTCAGTTTTGGCACAACTTACTATTTTTAGCATTTTTTCGGGTCCCAAACTTCCGGAGCCGTTTTGAGGCCCTAAACGATGTTTTTTGGGAAAACGGAGAGCAACATGGGTCCATGGACCGATGTTGCTCGTTCAAAATTTTTATTCCTCGGATAGATCTTTCTAACAAGGTATGGTACATTTCAAACAGAGATCGTATGCCAAAGTTACGCCCCTGTGAAGTTGAAACACCAATTTACCCAAACGGGGCCCATAGTTTTGGCGCTTCATCTCCTAGGGTTAGGGTTTTGGCTGTTTAGGATTTCCCATTGTTTCTAAATAATAAATAGGCCCTCAAGCCTCATTGTAACTCAGTTCAGAGGCCTGTAGCTGCAACATCTCTTCTCAGAGATAGCTACCAGCGCCCTAGCTAGTTTTATTTCCATTCTGTCTATAAGGAAATTTCAGTTCTTTTATATTAATGAAATGAAGTGTTATTTCTGATGCATCGCTATATTTATGGTTATATGTTTATTCTGTTGCATTGCTACATAAATATGGATCAGATGCAGAGTATTATTACGTACTTCCAGAACGGGAACAGGTATTCACAGAGGAATGGGCCACCACCCATGCGGTCCCTGTAGCAGACACCCTGAGAGGATGGTGGGAAGAACCCGAGAAGTTCAAGATTAGGAAAGATCAGGAGTACCCAGTAGCAGGCCTCAGAAAGGTATAGAAGCTGGTGGCAGTTATGCTCTGTAGGATATATGGTCATCATGATGCCACCATATTTAGTGGTACTTGGGTAACCTTGATGAAATTTTTCACTATATATGGCACTCCTTTCAATTGGGCCAGCTTACTAATGGCGGCTCTCAAAACGAACATATCTGTAGCACTGGCACCAGAGGAGGGATACTCGTCCGAATTTTACATGGCCTCTTACCTGTTGGATGCAGTTTGTTCCAGGTGCTACTTTGAGGGATGGGCCCACAACTGGAATTAGGAGCGGGAATGCCCAATTCACAAAGAATTTCAAGTATTCTGGGACTCTAAATACAAGCAGGATATAGATTCAATCTCACAAAGTTTCATCCCTGCACTCTACAGGAAATTGTTCGGTCATGATACCCCATGCATGTCCTAGAGAGCCATGGAAACGTTAGTCAAAGTAGCACATTGGTTTCCATTTACAGAATACACCTTTATTCGAGTATTCGGTTCATTCAAGACTCCCCATGCTCTGCCCCAATTCGTCACAGACAAGATGCTTCTTCAGGAAGTATGTTATCAGATGACTTCCAGCTTCGCAAAGGTCCTTACGAAAGGTAAGAAAAAGTCGTGGCCTACATTTCCGCTCACCATCAGTGCTTACACAGTCAAGAATTTTAGGGAGGTAAAGGCGGAAGCTGAAAAAATCAAAGGTTTCTACCTAGGGCCGTTAGATCACCGGACATACGATCCTGAGAGGATAGTCCCTGACCACTGTAAATGGGCCAAGTTCAAATGGAGCTACCATCATACTAAACACCCATATGAGGATGCAAAAATAAACTGGTATAACATCGATAGGGAACTCACCCCAGGAGCATGGTCCGATTAGGAGAAAAAAATTGATCATACTCTGGAGGAAAGAATCTGCGAGTTGGGAGGTGCCTCTTCTTCCTAGGCCAAGAAGCCCTGAACCAATACAGGACACAACTCTTCCACCCAACAGAAAGATAAGGAAGAAGAAGCTTAGCATGAATATGAAAAAAAAGAAAAAGAAGTTGAAGATAAGCGTAAGAAAAACCTAAAGACAAAACAGAAAAAGAAACAGGCGGAGGACACCAAGACAAGGAAGGAAGAGCAGGAAGTGAAAGTAGAAGCTAAGTGGTAGCTCAAGAAATAATTGGATCAGGTGGAAGCCAAGCGCAAAAGGAAGGAAGAGCAAGAAACAAAAGAAGAATCTAAGCAGAAAGGGAAGGAAGAAGAGGAATCAAGAGCAGAAGATGAATGAAGAAGTAAGGAAGAAGAGCAAATAAAAGAGGAAGCAGAGTGCAGGAAAAAAGAAGAACAAGATGAGGCATAGGTGGAGTGGCTTCTGAAAGAAGCAGAAGAGAAAAAGAGGAAAGAGGAAAAGGATAAAGGATCCAAAGATGTCGAGACACTTCCCCCAGTAAAAGGAGTACAAATCGAGCTGCCACCCATCGAAGTACCTGCAAGTAACACACGTTTTTCACTCTCAAAGCTAGGCTTCTTTGAAGGACAAGAGGAGGAGGTGTTCAACCTAACGAGACTCATCTATGATCAGTTCACCTTCAAGATCCGGCACAAAAAGAGGAGATGCCTAGCACGAAATCCTGTCGCCCCATTCACACCCACGATGGAAAAGGATATAGTCCTAGAAACTAGGACCAACCCAGTGATGATAGCATCAGTGGACACTGCTTTCGCCGCAACCACAGAAGAAAATGTGAGCCGGATGAGTAGGGAAATCCCTTCCCTAAAAAATAGATTACAGGACTCTGAGCAAAGAGAAGCTAGGTCAGAGAAAGAAAAGAAAACACTAAGGGAAGAAATCCAATAGCTCCAAGGAAAAAACACCCTTATTAACGAAGTACCGCTTACTTTCCAAAGGGATTTGGTGACACTGGAAGCCACCGTGAAGCAATTGTACGGGGAGATGTTCACCATAAAGCAAACAGTCACACCCCTCCTAAGAGCCCAAGTGGAAACGAAGAGAAGAAATGAGCAACTAAAAGAGGCCTCCACCGCTTTAGATAGAATGATAGAATGGGAAAGTAGATATCTGTAGGCTATGGAAACCTTGCCCAAGAAAGATTGGATTCACACTCAGAATGACAAGGTCCAAATTCGCATGAAGGTGCAATCCAAGGAGAAATTATTTAAAGATCTGGAGAAGGTGATGTCTGCGTATGAGAATCTGATCAGTGGCATTGAATCAATGCATGAATTGCACCATATTCCTTCTTTAGGTGCATTGAGTGAGGAAAGGACATGGGGACAGGTATAACAATAGATTCAGGCATTTATACAGCCTATCAGACAAGCCGCCACTACACCTAATCTTCTCGCATCATAGGAGAACTTGGTTAAGTTTGTTGTAATGCCAGTTTGGATCTACACCAAACTGGCTTCCTTATACAACCAGATCACAATCAAGAGGGAGACTCTGATTCCGAATGCCTTAGAATTCCTACACCGGTTACGGGAAGATACTCCTCTGATCTCCCCAATCGCGGAAAATTATTGTGCATGGAAGAATTTCCTCAAAGAGCAACAAGTTTATGTTCTCGACCTAGCGATCACACATACACTCCCATGATCAGACTCCAAGGCACAACCTACAAAGGGGTCGCAGGTCTCACCTTCCAGCACCAGGTCGTAGGTCACACTACCCATTCAGGTCGCAGGTCGCATCTTCCATTCAGGTCGCAAGGCAGCCCAACAGACAGGAAGGTGAAGAGTGAGGACCCCCAAGGGCAATCTTGCCTTATATATACCCCATTCGGGGACTTGTAAAAGGTTTTTTGTTTTGGACTTCAAAGGAGAGAAGAGAGTTGTAAAGAATTAAACAACCTATTATGAATGAATACAAGCATTTGTTTTAAATCCACTATTGGATCTGATGAAAATCAATGTGTCAATACTATGAGTATTTCTTCATATATGTCTTATATCCTGTGATTAATTGATATGTGTTTTCTGACTATCCTCTTTATGCATTTCAGCTTATTGCATGTGTATATGATGGTATGTTATTTACATAGGGGATGTTTGTAATTTTATTATTGACATCTATCTCATTCACAAAAACGCCCAAGTACATATAAGTTGTTCTTACCAAGAAAAACTGTTTCTTCTATGGTTTGAACAATCTTACAAACACGACCTTAATGACGTGCTGCCAACAACATCTCCTTCAGTCGCGTATTTTATTTTATATCTTGCTATTTGTAGTGTTTATGCTCATTGATAATCATAGATATTTGTCTTGTATCATTCGATAACTGTACATCTATAACTCTGCAAGGCTCATTTGCATCCAGGTGAAGGAGTATTCAGCGGTAGCCAGACCCACACCTCTAGATGGGATCCCTATCTCAAATGGTTCAGAGTCTAATTGGGACTTTCTACTGGGGAGATCCCCTACTGTTGGCCGGAAAAATTTTCCCGTCAACAGATTTGGCACTAGAAGGAGGGTTGGATGGCGGCCTCCCAGCACATGAGTAACATCCCGTTACAAACTCCCCAAGCGGAGACCATACCTAACAATACTGGTCCCCCCCCCATTGGAGAACTCCTAAGAGGAGGAGGAAATCACCCCTTTCTATGAAATTACTTCATCCCAGCTCCAGGCACTACGCCATATTTCCCGCGAGCTTGTCAGAGGTTTACAGCAAGCCCAATCACTCATTCCTTGGCTAATCCTAGAACCCCTGCAGCTAATCATACATGCCAAGGAACCCTCGTCACTACCCTTCCTCAGCTGCTGGATCTTATGCTCGAAGATTATGTAGATGCAATTGAGCGCAATTCTGAGCCCTCCCAGATAGCCCTAAGGAAGCGGGGGAAGGAAGCCCCGAAATCATAGCACCTCAACCTAACACTGGCCCCCAACCTGACCATACTATGCATGATAACATGCAAGCCAATAACCCACCCGAGGGGTGGGGGGAGATGGAAGAGGCCGAGCTAACAGAGGCCGGGGAGGCCAAGGTCATGGGCGAGGCAAAAATGCTAACCACGCTAACCAAAACTAGAATGGTTTTCCTTTTATTTACAATTGGAGAAACATCAGAAATACTGCAAATCATGGGGACAACCAGGACATGCATTCCCGCCATGAGGGCGAGGCCTCCAGGTCTGGCACAAGCACTGAATCTGAAAATGAGAGGGGACGTGTATACAGACCACGCCACCAACAGGCCAGACGCGTACAACCGTTGGCTTGGATGGCTCAGTCCCCCTTGGGTATCCAAGGTCCCCTCGATGACCTGCCTCAACATCCTGAAAAACACCTCCCTAAGTTTGATCCCAAGAAAGGTACTTTGGCTGAAGACCACATCAGCAACTTTTACTTGTCTTTACAGATGATGAGAGTGAAATATGATGACGTAGCCTACTGCCTTTTTCCTCACACTCTTGAAAATAAGGCTGCGACATGGTATAGGTCTCTCCCCGTCGCTTCTATCCCTTCGTGGGAACACTTCCGTCATACCTTCTTGCAAAAATTCTCAGAAGATAAAACCCCTTCAATGCTCCTCATAGAACTCAGTACGTTGAAATGTCAAAAGAAGGAGAAGGTCAAGGATTTCAATCAACGTTTTTCCACTATATTGAATAAGTTCCCTCCAAACATGGCCTTATGTGACTCCATTACTATTGACTACTACACCAGAGCCCTTCCACGGGATATTGCTGTGTTCATGAAACATGAGGCTAGAGCTACATTGGCAGCCAACTATACTACCACCCTTGCTATCAAAAATGACATGCTTTCCATAGACACCATTGAACACGAGGGGCGAGATGATAAAAAAACAACCACAAAGAGAACTCAACCCTCCAACCACAAAACTGGAGACAAAGATAAGGACCCCTTTGATTTTGAAAGTATTGAAAAATCCCTCAAGTTGCTTACCAAAGAAGTCTCCGACCTGAAAAGAAAAAACAATGATTCTACCCTAGTTGCTAAAACGCAAAAACCATTCTTCAGAAAGAATAACCCTGTCGTGAATCGGACCCTGTTTGGCTCAAGTGCAGGTCTTAATGTGGAAGAAATTGGCAAATAAAATTTCTGCTCTTTTCATCAAGCCTCTCACTTAGAAAAGACTTTCCCCCAATGGATAAATAGCATGACAGTGGTGGTTAACCAACTTCTAGAAGACCAAAACCCCAGAGATATGGAGGAGGAGGTTATTTCAAACGACAAGGAAAATTCCCCCCCAGATGAAGATATGAGTTCCACTGTCCTCGCTTTCGAAGTCATACGCAAAGAGTATCCCCTTCCCACCTCCAGGATAAACCTAGAAGATGACCCTAACTAAAAACCCCCTCGAAACTATAGCTTAAGGTGTAAAGGCCTGGTGCCTGAACAATCTTTCGAAGAGAAAAGAAAATCCCTCTTGAGGAAAATTCTACCCCCGAACACCAAAAACAAGGACAAAAATTCTGAGAAATTTAGTCCGACTACTCCCCGAGAAAGCCACAAGACTAAAACTTCATAAGTTTCCCCTAAGAATACCAGCAAGCCCACCTCATCCATAGATTCTAGGTATAACATTATCGAGGACATGAAGAAGACCAGAGCCAACATATCTCTCTACGAGCTCACCCACATTGCTAACCAATGGGAGCTCATTCTTAAGGCCTTTTCCAATCTACCAACAACCAAACCTGTAAGCATCACATCTGCCCAAATTGCTACTAATCCCAAGTCCACTGTGAATGCCGTAAACGCCAACTCCAGGGGAACCACGCCACCTTTCCTTCTTTCCTTCGAGATTTTTAACTTGAATGTCCACAACTGTCTCGTTGATTCTGGTGCATCCATGAATGTTATGCCCATATCCGTGTGCAAGAAGTTAAACATCCGCCTGAAGAAAACCGATGCCAGAATTACCCAGCTTGATAGATCTCAAGTCCCCACAGTTGGCGAACTAAACAACGTCATTATCTGTTTATCCTCCGACTCCAAAGTGCATCAATGCATCGACATCGTAGTCGTCGATATCCCTGAAGCCTATGGCCTTCTGTTGAGCAGAGATTGGTACAGCAAGCTCCAAGGGTACTTTGCCACTGATTGGTCCCACCTTTGGCTCCCGTACAAAGGCAGAAATAACCAAATACATATCGAGAGTAAACCATACATGAAACATACTGTGACCGACCTGGATGCAACTAACGAACCGATCAGTTTCGCGCAAGAAGAGCTCGATATGTGTTTCTTAGAATCCATCTTTGGTTGTTATCAGACTTTCCAATCCCCGATAACCCAGGACATTCAATCTGAACTGCTCCTGGTTGCTGAAAACTCCCTCCCATCCAACCGAAACTCTTCAGAAACTAGTGCCCCTAGCACATCTTCAATAGGCATGGATTTCATTATCCAATCAGAAGATGAAAATTTGACCTTATACTATGATGGCTCCAAAACCCAAGATGGGGCCGGCATAGGCTGCATCCTACTAGACCCACAGAAGAATAAATTTCTAATTTCTTGCCGATTGGAGTTTCAATGCACCAATAATATAGCTAAGTATGAGGCGCTAATACTAGGACTCCAAAAGGCCATAGATCTAAAAGTCCATTGTTTGAAGGTAATTGACAATTCAGAGATGATCACTCGTCAGGTACACAACACCATCCATTGCTTGTCTCCCCATCTGAAGGTTACCAGCAAGAGGTATGGCACTTAATTTCAGATTTTGATGCTTTTGGTAATAAATCTGTACTTAGAATGCATAATGCAGCAGCTGATACACTTGCCAACACTGCTGCTAGTTTCACCCCACTTAGAGATGGATTTTCTATTGAAGTTTTATACAAGCCTTCCATACCATACAATGTTACTAATTTACACATTTTTAACGATGACCAACAGGTACTGGATTTCATTCTCAACACAGATATATTCAAAGACGTCATTATGGAAGAAGAGGATCATGATCGGGCTTAGCAAGAGGAACTAAAAAGATGAAAATAAAACCCCATACCCAAAGGGGTCACGTCACTCGAAAAGTTGTTCGACTTACAGAACCATTTCCGAGGGCCCCCAAATACGAAGGTAAAAAGTTCCACGTTAGTACATCGGAAAATCAACCTCGGGACATACAAGGATCCCAGGTTTGTAAATCTAGGTAGTGAATGCACCCCTCAAGAGAAACAAGCATTCACAGGTTTGTTTAAGAAATACCAAGATGTGTTTTCCTGGACGTATGACAATTTGCAGACTTATGATACGAGGATCATCCAACATGCCATACCCATCAAGGAAAGAGTAAAGTTGTTCCAAAAAAAATTGAGAAAAGTACACCCAGCTTTAGAACCAATGATCCAAAAGGAAATAAGGAAGCTCTTGGATGCACGAATAATTTTCAAGGTTAGACATTCAACCTGGGTGTCCAACCTGGTCCCTGTTCGCAAGAAATCCAAGAAAATCCGTTTGTGCATAGACTTCAGGAATTTTAACAGAGCTTCCGACAAAGACAACTATCTGGTTCCTCCTATGGAGAAAATCCTTGAAATTGTATCGAGATCAGAAATGTTCTCTCTGTTGGATGGGTTTTCAGGTTATAATCAAGTACTAGTGGCTGAGCCCGATCGGCTCAAAACCACATGCAGAACTAAGTGGGGAACATCTGCTTTCAGACGCATTCCCTTTGGGCTGATTAACACTGGCGCCACTTTCCAAAGAGCTATGGACATCGCCTTCAGAGGACTCATTGGGAAAAGCATGGTAGTATACCTTGACGACATCACCGTGTTCTCAAAGCACATATTTGATCACATACAACACCTCAAGCAAATTTTTGAAAGGTGTCGGAAATACAGCATCTCACTGAACCCAAAGAAAAGTGTGTTCGCCATTGCCAAAGGAAAATTTTTGGGACACATAATAACTCGAGACGGCATAGTGGTGGATCTGGAATGCGCAAAAGTCATAGCTCAAATGCCGCCCCCAAGTGGGAAGAAATCCATGCAGTCCTTCCTTGGAAAAATCAATTTTGTCCGAAATTTTATATCAGATTTTGCCCAGATCGTGAACCATTACAAGGCATGATTAATAAAAACGATAATTTTAAATGGAATCCCCCCAAGAAAGAATCGTTCGACAACATTAAATGAGCCATCGCGAAGGCACCTGCTCTTTACAGTCCGGACTTCAACAAAGGCTTTATTTTGTACACCTTTGCCTCAGATTTTTCTTTGGCTGTTGTCCTCACTCAAAAAGATGACTGCCACAATGAACAGCCTATATCATTCAGAGCACTAGATTGCAAGGTGCCGAACTGAATTACCCATATATTAACAAACAAGCGTATGCAATATACAAAGTGGTCAAACATTTCAAGCCATATATTTTGAAGAATCATGTCACAGTCTTCGTGCCTCACCCAGTTGTTCACTCACTATTCATACAGCAAGAGCTCGGTGAGTGACGAGGAAACTGGATGACATAACTTCAGGAATATGACCTGGAATTCAAACTAGCACACACTGTGAAGGGCCAAGGATTGTGCCGCATGGCCGCAGAGGCAGTTGACTCATGAGGCAATGAAGAAGAAAATTGGGAACACGAGATCGATATGTATCAAATTGATAGCACGACCCCGTAGGATACATCCTCTTGGTACGCATATCTCCTGCAATATCTAAGACATGGCACCATGGGCCCCGCTTTAGCTACCAAGTAGAAGCATGCAATGAGACTGAAAGTTGTATCCTACCAGTTAGTGCAAGATAATTTGTTCCGCAAACATCACAATGGTGTCTTGTTACGTTTCTTGGAATGGGACGAGGCACAAAAAATACTAGCAGAACTTCACGATGGCCCCTTCGGGGGGCACTATGCAGGAGACACCACTGCTCACAAGATCATGCGTGCCAGTTTCTATTGCCCTACTTTGTTTAAATATGCACACACATATGTTTGGAAATGTCAGCAATGCCAAAAGTTCGTAAATAGAGATATTCGGCCTTCGGCCCCATTACAGTCTGTCGCAGTGGAAGAGTCGTTTCAACAACGGGGGCTAGACGTGATTGGGGAGATTTTTCCACACTCTTCCAAGAAACACTGGTATATCCTTACTACCACAGAATATTTCACAAGGTGGGTTGAAGCAGTACCATTACATCAAGTCAACGATCAAGAGGTAACAGCCTTCATCACCCAATGCATCATGATCAGGTTTGGCATTCTAACCTCCCTTTTTTTTGACAATGCGACATATTTATCATCATTAAAATTATATGATTTTTCTTTAGAAAATGGTATCATACTTAAACATTCTGCCAACTATTACCTTCAAGGAAACGGGTTACCCGAGTCAACCAATAAGAACCTAATCCACATTATCAAAAAGACTCTGCTATCCCAACAATGAAATTGGCACAGGGCACTCTATAATGTCCTCTGGGCAGATCGATTCATGCCCAAACCTTCCCTAGGCACCTCCCCCTTTTTCCTCGTATATGGAAAAGAAGTTATCCTTCCTCCCTACTTGTCTCTCCCGGCACTCTGGTTATCTCAAGAGACTCATGGCACTCCTTGCCCTGCCCTACAAGCCCAAATAGACACACTACTGAAACTTGAGTAGGGAAGGCAAAAAACTCGAGAAGCCTGTACAACACCCTCCAAAAATTCACCATCTAAATTTTTTTGAGCCCCCTAAGCATCGAAAAGTTAAGTCAAAATCTAAAGTTCAAGTATATTTCAGGAAAAGCCTTAAGTCGTTGAGTCACAGTATAGGTATTTTTCCCAATTTGTGACCTAGTGACCCTGCTACCTATCAGGTCGCCAAGTCGCCAAGTCGTAAATTACACCCAAACTTCAAAATCGCGACCTAGCGACCTTGTGACCCTGCAACCTTCCAGGTCGCAAGGTCGCAAGGTTGCAAGGTCGCGCCTTTCTTAAGCGCAGGACATTTGCGACCCAATGACCTCATTAATTTCCCACACACATGACCATTTTATAAATAGAAGGGTCGCTAGGTCGCATTTCACCCACACGACGGAGGGAAAAAAGCGCTTCTAACGGGCCAACTGGAGCGCGATTTTCTCGGGTAAGTTGCCTAATCCCCCTGATGTTTCTATTTTTTATATTTGTTTCCCTTTTCACTGACCTTAGCCCTTTTTAAGCCATCTACCATCTCCCATTTTAGATCCTTTTGAACCTGAGCCTTGTCCAGTTATCCAAGCCACATCCATTCCTAGCACAGATTTATAAATGAATCCAACCAGCCCCCCCTGTGTCTGTCTTTTCCCCCAATAACCACCTCATCCTCTTTTATGGGTCTTCCTCACTCATTCCTTGTATTTTTTTGAGTTAAAAAATGAAGCAAATGACCTCGCCACCATCGAAATCTCCTCGCCAGCCCTAGCACGACCTCGCAACCCCATGACCTCGCGACTCCGCGACCCCGGTCACTAAGTCGCCAAGTCACAACCTGCTCAAAACTGGATGTTTGTGACCTTAAAACTCAGCGACCCAGTAACACGGTCGCTAAGTCGCAAGGTCACACCCTCATGTTTTTTAAACCTTTGCGACCCAGCAACCTCACGACCTTGTCGCAGGGTCGCCAAGTCGTAGGGTTGCTCCCTTCTAAAAGTTTAAACCTCTGTGACCTAGCGATCCAAGAAATAGGTCGCTAAGTTTCAAATCCACACTTTCCTCGATTTCAGTTGGTCATAGTTAAAAGCAACACCTAGGCATCTATTATTATGGCATATGTCTTATCCTGGGATGGTTTTATGAACATGCCAGGGAACCTTGAAGCAGAGTTAGAGTGCGTCTCCATCTCTTCAGACTCAAGCGACATGGGGCCTCCGGCAGTTCACAAGAAAAACAAGAGCCCAGAGATAGAAATCACAAGAGGTGAAATACCAATGTCTCCTCCCCCAATCTATGGGGACACCACATGTACATTTAGCAGAGGATAAAGTATGAGTTGGTATCAAGTATACCAAGAATTCGCCCAACCAGAATTTCTAGAGGACCTCCCCGACCGACAAGTATATGTACAAGTTAAGAGGTCGAAGCTTCACTACGCAGGTTCCCACCCAGTTATATTCCCATGTGCAGAAGTGATTTAATGGATCATACAGAACATCAACCCCAAGAAGTGGGTAATTTGAGACTACGAGGGAAAGGCTTTTGCAAATCTAAAAGGCTCGGATGCAGAGTATTATTACGTCCTTCCAGAATAGGAACAGGTATTCACAGAGGAATGGGCCACCACCCATGCGGTCCTCGTAGCAGACACCTTGAGAGGATGGTGGGAAGAACCTGAGAAGTTCAAGATCAAGAAAGATCAGGAGTACCCAGTAGCAGGCCTCAAAAAGGTATACAAGCTGGTGGCAGTTATGCTCTGTAGGATATTTGGTCGTCCCGATGCCACCACATTTAGTGGTACTTGGGTAACCCTGATGAAATTTTTCACTGTATATGGCACCCATTTCAATTGGGCCAACTTACTAATGACAGCTCTCAAAATGAACATATCTGTAGCACTGGCACCAGAGGAGGGATACTCATCCAAATTTTACATGGACTCTTACCTATTGGATGCAGTTTGTTCCAGGTGCTACATTGAGGGATGGGCCCACAACTGGGATCAGGAGCGAGCACGCCCAATTCACAAAGAATTTCAGGTATTCTGGGACTCTAAATACAAGCAGGATATAGATTCAATCTCACAAAGTTTCATCCCTGCACTCTACAGGAAATTGTTCGGTCATGATACCCCGTGCATGTCCTAGCGAGCCATGGAAACGTTAGTCAAAGTAGCACATTGGTTTCCATTTACAGAATACACCTTTATTCGAGTCTTCAGTTCATTCAAGACTCCCCATGCTCTGCCCCAATTCGTCACAGACAAGATGCTTCTTCAGGAAGTATGTTATCAGATGATTTCCAGCTTCTCAAATGTCCTTACTAAAGGTAAGAAAAAGTCGTGGCCTACATTTCCGCTCACCATCGGTGCTTACAGAGTCAAGGATTTCAGGGAGGTAAAGGCGGAATCTGAACAAATCAAAAGTTTCTACGTGGGGCCGTTAGATCATTAGACATATGATTCAGAGAGTATAGTCCCTGACCACTGTAAACAGGCCAAGTTCAAATGGAGCTACCAACATACTGAACACCCATCTGAGGATGTGAAAAGAAACTGGTATAACATGGATAGGGAACTCTGGAGGAAAGAATCCACGATTTGGGAGGTTCCTCTTCTTTCCAGGCCAAGAAGCCCCGAACTAGCACAGGCCATAACTCTGCCGCCCAACAGAAAGAGAAGGAAGCAGAAGCTCAGCTTCAAGCTGAAAAGAAAGCGAAATAGGCTGAAGATAAGCATAAGAAAAACCTGAAGACATAACAGAAAAAGAAACAGGTGGAGGATGCTAAGAAAAGGAAGGAAGAGCAGGAAGCGAAATCAGAAGCTGAGAAACAGCTCAAGAAAGAATTGGATCAGGTGGAAGCCGAATGTCGAAGGAAGGAAGAGCAAGAAACAAAAGAAGAAGCTGAGCGGAAAAGGAAGGAAGAAGAGGAATCAAGAGTAGAAGATGAATGAAGAAGGAAGGAAGAAGAGAAAATAAAAGCGGAAGCAGAGCGCAGGAAAAAAGCAAAATAGGATGAGGCAGAGGCAGAGCAGCTTTTGAAATAAGCAGAAGAAAAAAAGAGGAAAGAGGAAGAGGATCAAAGATCCAAAGATGCCGAGACACTTCCCCCAGTAATAGGAGTACAAACCAAGTTTCCGCCCATCGAAGTACCTACAATTAACACACATTTTTCACTCTCAGAGCCAGGCTCCTCTAAAGGACAGGAGGAGGAGGTGTTCAACCTAACGGGGCTCACCTATGATCAGTTCACCTTCAAGATCTAGCAGGAAAAGAGGAGATGCCTAGCACGAAACCATGCCGCCCCATTCAAACCCATGATGGAAAAGGATATAGTCCTAGACACTAGGACCAACTGAGTGATGATAGAATCAGTCGGCACTGCTTTCGCCACAGCCACAGAAGAAAATGTGATTCGAATGAGTAGGGAAATCCTTTCCCTACAAAATAGATTACAGGACTCTAAACTAAGAGAAGCTAGGTCAAAGCAAGAAAAGAGAACACTAAGGGAAGAAATCCAACAGCACCAAGGAAAAAACACCCTTATTAACGAAGTATTGCTTACTGTCCAGAGGGAGTTGGTGACACTGGAAGCCACCATGAAGCAAGTGTATGGGGAGATGTTCACCAGCAAATAGTCGCACCCCTCCTAAGAGCCCAAGTGGAAACGAAGAGGAGAAATGAGCAACTAAAAGAGGCCTCTGCCACTTTAGATAGAATGATAGAATGGACAAGAAGATATTCGCAGGCTCCAAAAACCTTGCCCAAGAAAGATTGGATTCACACTCAAAATGACAAAGTCCAAATTCGCATGAAGGTGCAATCCAAGGAGAAATTATTTAAATATCTGGAGAAGGTGATGTCCACGTATGAGCATCTGATCAACGGCATTGACTCGATGCATGAATTGCACCATATTCCTTCTTTAGGTGCATTGAGCAAGGAAAGGATGTGGGGACAGGTAGATCAGGAGATTCAGGCATTTCTACAGCCTATCAGACAAGACGCCACTACACCTGATCTTCCCACATCACAAGAGAACTTGGTTAAGTTTGTTGTAACACCAGTTTGGATCTACACCAAACTGGCTTCCTTATACAACCAGGTCACAATCAAGAGGGAGACTCTAATTCTGAATGCCTTAGAATGCCTACACCGGTTAAGGGAAGATACTCCTCTGATCTCCCCAATCGCGGCAGATTATCGTGCATGGCAGAATTTCCTCAAAGAGCAACAAGTTGATGTTCCTGACCTAGCAATCACACATACGCTCCGATGATCAGACTGCAAGGCACAACCTACAGAATGGGTCGCAGGTCACACCTTCCAGCACCAGGTCGTAGGTCACACTACCCCTTCAGGTCACAGGTCGCATCTTCCATTCAAGTCGCAAGGCAGCCCAACAGACATGAAGGTGAAGAGTGATGACCCCCAAGGGTCAATCTTGCCTTATATATACCCCATTCGGGGACTTGTAAAAGGTTTTTTGTTTTGGACTCTAAAGGAGAGAAGAGAGTTGTAAAGCATTAAACAAATTATTATGAATGAATACAAGCATTTGTTTTAAATCCACTATTGGATCTGATGAAAATCAATGTGTCAATACTATGAGTATTTCTTCGTATATGTCTTATATCATGTGATTAATTGATCTATGTTTTCTGATTATCCTCTTTATGCATTTTAGCTTACTGCATGTGTATATGATGGTATGTTATTTACATAGGGGATGTCTGTAATTTTATTATAGACATCTATCTCATTCACGAAAACTCCCAAGTACGTATAATTTGTTCTTACCAAGCAAAATTGTTTCTTCTATATTTTGAACAATCTTACAAACACAACCTTAATGACGCGCTACTAACAGCATCTCCTTCAGTCGTGTGTTTTCTTTTATATCTTGCTATTTGTAGTGTTTATGCTCATTTATAATCATAGACATTTGTCTTGTATCATTCAATAACTGTACTTCTATAACTATGCAGGGCGCATTTGCGTCCAGGCGAAGGAGTATTCAGCGATAGTCGAACCCACACCTCCGACCGGGATCCCTATCTCAAACAGTTCAGAGTCTAATTGGGACTTTCTACCGAGGATATCCCCTACTGTTGGCCGGACAAATTTTCCTGTCAACATCTGCACAAAAAAACACAAAAACAAAGAAAAAAAAAACGAAATGAAATTCTTATGGAAAAATGTTAGATTTTCGATTAGCCTTACCAGAAACTATCAATTTTTTCACTATTTTTGATTTCCCGAGATCACACAAAGACGCAGGGAAAGGGCATACGTAGCAAAAAAAGTCCCTTTTCATGTTTCTGATTTACCGATATTGCACGCAGCGCAAAGAAAAGAGCATACATAGAGAAGGGGGTATAGATCCGACAAATAAATAAAACCTAAAAACGGAAAATAAACAGAGGGAACTAAGATAACCAGAACTATTAACAAATATAACTGCAAAACAAATGCTTTATACATACAGATCTAAACTGCCATAACTTGGGCAGCCAGAAACATTTTCGCATGAAACAAAAGGATTTCCTCACTATAACAAATGCTCCAGACACAACAGAGCATTTCTCCAAGCCCAAAAAAGTTCAGAAATAGTAGATCTACAAAACGGCATTCACATGTAGTCAAACTGGCTTTGGATTTCGATCAACAAAGGATGTGGCCCTCAAAATAGGTCTGATACCATGTAGGAATTTACAGGGTAAGTTCCTTAGATCAAGAACCAAAGGTCACCGCTCACAAACAGATCACAAATCAGTACACCAGTATAATCATGTGGTTAAAACCCTCAAAGAGGGAAACAGTCCACGGCCTGAGCCAATGCAGCCACTTCAGGTAATTTATTAATATGAAAGAAAATTTACATATGTTTCTCTCATAAACGGTTACCGAACAAATAACCCTTCATTCTCTTTAAATAGAGATCATGGACCAATCGGGTGTTAAGACACAAATCAAGTATCGTTAATACTGAGGTGAGAGATAACTGTCATATCGCTACAAATCGTGATTGTCCGATAATAAGTTACAAATTTACATGGTAAAGAAACACACTTTACCTAACTATACACTAGACTAAGTTATTCTTAACTATTTCCTATGTGTCGGCATATCCTAACTCTTCGTATTGTAAGCATTAGTTAAGAAATCTTATGTTAGAAAGAATCCCATGTTGCTAGACCCACTCTAGGGATAGAGATATCGCCTCTGTTTGCAGAGGGGATTTATCTTGACAACATAAGGTAAATGGAATGAGAAAGGGTAGAAAGGAGTTAGAAAAACACTAAAAAGGCAAGAGCAAAAACAAGAAATAAAAGAGACAAAAAAAAAAACAAAAGGAAGTTCAAAAGGAAACCATAAGAGAAAGAAGAAAGGAAAAGAGGCATAAAAAAGAGAAGAGGACAAGGTAGAGGACAAGGGGACAAAGATTAATGACAAATGGGGAGAAGGAAATTAGAAAACAAGGGAAGAGAATTGTAAGAAAAAAGGGAAAGGGAAATCAAATGGGAAAAAAGGAGGCTCGAAGAAAGAAAAAAATGGGAAAATAGGATTTAGAAAGGAATAAAATAAGAGGACCCAAGATTTTTAATCTGGTTTTTACTGATGGTAGAACTAGATTGATTTATTTAAGGCATCTATATTCTACAAATTTCAATGTCTCCATCTCGATTTATGTTATTATAGATTTTAAAAATTCCCAAAGCCTCCCTGAAGCATCATTTGAAATAATCATTTTCCCTGGAAAGAATTTTATGTCTTCAATAAAAACATGGTGTTTAATTTTTACTGAATGCTCATTTAAGTCCAAGTAGTGGATAAATTCATGCTTAATATCAGTAGTATCTTCTCTAATTCTACTCTTGAATGATCTCCATGTTTCCCCAATGTAGTATCTCCCACAAGAACATGTAACTTTATAGACCCATTTTTGTTGATTGATGTGAATATTATCTTTAATTGAACCCATATTCTATCTCATAGTAACCAAGGGTTTAAAAATGTTTTTATATTCTTCTTCTTCAAGCCTCTCATAATTCTATCAATAAATCCTTGAATGTAGGGAAGGAATTGTTGTTTCGAGGGAGAGAGTGAATGGGGCCTACCTCAATTATCATGGGGACATGCCACCCAAAATCACCTAGGTAAGAGCCCTAAATTATAGGCCTCTAAGGTAACCACATTACAACCAAATGACCAATGGTAAATGTGTGATCGAGACCATATTCACAGGTATGGTAACTAAGTGTGAAAATTCTTGAGATATTTCTCAAAGGAATCCATATGCCTCTCAAAGAGTTCTTTGAATGTGCACAACCCAATGAATACCCGTACCAAGGGAGGTGGGGATATAACTCCATAATTTCCCATTGCAACCACATGCTTGAATCTCATGTAAGAGGATATTTTTAGTAAGCAATCTTATGTGATAATGGATTTACGCTCTTTAGTGAAACTAGTTTCAATTTTACAGCCTTGAAGAGTTTTCTCTCCAAACCTATTTTAAGACTGTATACACTTAAGCTATTGTTGGTGTGCTATAATAAAAAAGTATACTTAATTTTATTATTTTCTTATGTTATGGATGTTTTTTACTCAAGGGTATGGAGTGCAACTGAGATGGTGTTCAAGAGACTCAAAACCAATCCAATATGAAAGTTATTTGAAGAATGAAAATTCTTTTCAATTCAATGAAAAATAGCTAGAGGAAGGGTAGAGAGTTATTTTTTTTTTCCAAGTGAGAAATGAAACCTCACAACCTCTGTTAATAATCATTCGATATACTCAAAATTGTCACAAGAAACCAATTCACAAATCACTTGTATTACCCTAAGATTTGAATGAAAAAGCACCAAAGAAAATCCCTCAAAAGAATAAAACTATAACTTTGAAAAAATGGTATTTCAACTATGGCCTATCAAATGAGACAAAGAGTAAGATGGAATATAACTGAAATGACGTTTGGATTTGTAATTCAATGTAGGCATCCAACAAACTAATATGATAATATTTTACAAGGGAAAATAAACTCAAACCCTAACAATGGCACAAGACCTAAAACACCATAACAATTAGTTGTATTTACAAATATTTAGATAATAAAGCACAAAAATATTATCAAGAAATATTATATGAAGCTCACAATTCCATAAAAACAAATAGAATAATAATCACCAAACAAGGCAATCAATAGAAGAAAAAATCTCACACAGACTATGAAAAAATTCAAGATCAAATTAGATCTCTCCATAGGGAAGAGAATTTTATCATATTTGAGTTATATCTAACCCTCTACATGTATAAATTAAATATCTACATATATCAAAATTCAAATCATATCTTGGAAAAATAATGAAAATTTAGTATAAAAAAGGAAAAAAAAATGAAGCATAAATTTTCAAAGACATCATGTTACTAAATATTTCATAGAAATATATCACATTATATATTAAAAGAAAACTAAAAAAATTTCTCACCCAATGGTTTTGAATTTATTTAAATCAGATGTACTTATCAAAATATATTACAAAACAAATTTGCATAGTCATCACAAAAAATACAAAGAACTAGTGGAGTTTCAATTAGCCATATTTCCCCAATCCATACACCATTTTAGATGTTTTTTTTCCTTTAATTAGGATATAATTTCAAGGAGAACTCGAAACTGTTGTTGTTTCATTCAAATTTTGTATATAAAGTTATAAAATTTGATATGAAAAGTGTAACCTCTTTTTTCCTCTTTTTTGATTTTCCTTTTTTACTAAAATTTAAAATAAGCTTAGATATAAAAGATCAAGGGTAGATCTAACTGAAAAAATAATGTACAAGAGACATAAATCAATATAGAACCACTCAAGAAAAAATAGGATGAAGGAATACTCGAAGGAGAAGGAAAAAAATTGGGGATTCCTCCCATGTATGGTCATGAATTCTATTTACCTAAAGTATTCACAAGACAAAGAGACTATTTCCCCACAGATCCCACCTTAGGATCTACCATACAATGGACACAATGAAAAATAAAGCTTCCTAGATCTATTGAAACCTCTTCCTTTTATACAATGGAAATGGAAAGGGTGATGACATACCTTATAATCCATGCATTCTGATGAAGGTTGGAAATACACTAGGAGAGATGAAGATCCTGGTCCTACTCGGAGATCCCACTCCAACTCCTTGATCCCAACACCTACACACATGCACAAATGAACACATACAATGTGTTTTCCTTTCTAGGAAGGAAATCTAGATTTAAAATGATATAATCATAACACATGCAATATGGTACCATAAATATAAATTATGTAGAGAAGGAAATAAAATTATCTTTCCATGTATAATAACAATACAATTGTAGAAGTGTACCTTTGAATGTAGAGTAGTCTCCTCTAATCTCTTGTCTCTATTCCTCCACTGACTTACTCACAAGTTGTGCTAAATTTTTTAAGAAGTGGAATAACTATTTGATGGACAAGGATACCATTATCCACACTAATCACTAAGTATTGCACTATTTGTGGGCCTAGAGTAATCTTCAACAAACTAGACACTATAAGTGGATGGATTTTTCATAGTAATTTCATCTAGTTGTCAAATTGAAGAAGGGAAACACTAATAATTTTGTATACACTATTTTAATTCCACCACCATCCTATATTATGGCTTTGGAAACTCTTATTCATATGTATTATTTACCCATGATGCATACGAAGAATCATGCATAGAAGATGAAGACATTAAAGAGGTGTTTTAGTCACTACATGGACAAAATCATGTAGAAGAAGATGACAAGAAAAATAATTATTATCTCCAGAATGGGTTTATCTACAAGCTAGAAGAATTATGTATCCTTAAAGGTGAAATATTGAAATTTATTGGAGAGTTTGACACCTTCAAGGTTGCAAGACAATTTGGTGTTGGGAAGACAATTTCCAACATACAAAGGTATGTGTATTGGCCCAAAATGCAAAAATATATAGCTTAATATATTGTAGTATGCATAATTTTTTTGTACCATTAAACCTATTAATAGAAAGTAAGGTTTATGCCATCACTTACACATACAAACTCAACCATGGGAATTCATTTAAATGGATTTTGTGGGTAGGCTTCCAACAACTAGGAAGGGACGTGACTATATGTTTGTGATAGTTGATAGATTCAACAAGATGTGAATTCTTATGCCTTGTAAGATATCATTAAAGGAAAGTAAACATCATAGTATGTTATTTGAAGAGGTTTGGGTGCACTCTTGGATACCAAGTAACATCATCTCAGACATGGAAATTATACTTTTCAGTGATTTTTGGACTAACAGTGGAAAAAGACAGACACCAAGTTGAAGATATCTACAAATTTACATCCACAAACATATGGGAAGATAGAGGTGGTTAATAGGACATTAGTTTAGCTTTTGAGAGGTTACAATATGAAGCATCCAAATACTTAGGGTAAACATGTGATATATATTTAGCATTTTTATAGCAAATTATTCCATACTTATATTGATAAATCCCCTTTCGAAACTTCTTTTGGGGATTTGTGGCCTTCACCCTTCGATGTTTTATATGGAAGTGAGTAAAGGAATCATAGGAGAAGCATTCAAAGTGAAGAAATTTGTTGAAAATATTAAATAGATCTATTTTCAAATCTAAGATACACTGAAGAAGTCACATTAAATGTGCAAGGCCCTATGTGATCAACATAGACTTGAGAATACATTCAAGGTAGGAGACAAGGCTTGGTTCTATCTCAACAAAGAAATTCTATACGGTATTGGAAAGAAGATCATTACTTTATGGTAAGGTCATTTTGATTTACTAGAGAATGTGGGTGATAATCTCTATAGACCCAATTTATACCCATATATGTGCATTTATTTAGTAATGAATGTGGAAAAATTGAAACTTTATGAGCCTTCCATGTTGGATCAAGAAACTAAGGAGTAGGTCCTAACTATCGTAGAGGACTTAACACTCATAATCTCATGAAAAGTTGGTAGAGGATGCATTAGAGGAAATTTTAGCCTAAAAGTGGCCTCCTAAAGAAAAATAATAAAATAAGAGCTATGAATTTTGGAGGGAAAATAAGAAAACTACTTTTATTAATTGTATTTTTGGCTTATCTCCTTATATGTTTACCAAAATTTGAAGTGTAGATACTCATTATATGAGGAATTAAATTCCAAGTCCAACGAGTACCCATTATGCATACTTTTGAGAAGACCTGCATTGATAAAAAAAAATGCAGATACATTAAAAAAACATGTTCAACACATTTTTTAATGTATCTGCAATTTTTATCAATTTGAGTCTTCTCAGAAGCATGCATAATAGGTACTCGTCGGATGTGGAATTTAATTCCACATCCAATGAGTGTCTACACTTCAAATTTGGGTAAACCTATAAGGTGATAAGCCAAAAATACAATTTGAAAAGTTTTTTTTATTTTTCCTCCAATACATTTACATGTACCTCTTTTTAAATTTAAAGGATTTTGATTGGTTTACATATTATGTACGAGAAAATTTCATGGGCACTTTTAGGTTGAAATTTCCTCTAATGAAAATTTGTAAAATAAGTATAGAACTACAAAGTAGTGGTAGCATTACCTCAAGAATAATAGATTGAAAGCACAACCTCTAGGGAAGGTTAAAATGGTACTCTCAGGAGAATATAGAGGATAAATTTTTCACCTCATTCAATAAAAACATCTTGGGACAAAAAGCCTCCTGGGAAGTATGATTGATAATAAATAATTAGATAATTTTTCATCTATCTTGGCAATTTTTAGATGGAAAATGTGGGTGAATTGGATTGTGGGGCCAATTTTAGTGCATGTACTACTTTGGAAATGTGAGGTTCATAACCTTCTAGATCCATTTTGATTCATTAAATAAAACTTTTTTGGATCAACACTTAAGTTAGCATATGAGTTAATCCCTTGTCATTGTTCTACACATTGACTATTTCTAATGATGTGAAAATAACTTCAATCAAAGTTTGTATGTGAAATTTATGCCTCTTACAAGTTGACCTACCTTGTTGACCGCCATGGTACCAAGTGGATGTCACATCAAGCCCCATTACTCTCACATGTGGAGCTAGTTAGGTGCACGCTTTCAATATGTTTTTAAAAGATCTAAAATGCTAATACTAATTGAGGGTTGAGAGATGCAAAAAAATTAACCCTAGATGGCTATCAGGCTATGTTAAACACTACGCCACTAGGAAGCAATGGGGATCCATTAATTTGACAAGAGCATATAGGAGCAGGGAAGATTTTAAGGATGGAAAATTATCTCAAAGTTTAAAAAAATGGCGAATCTCACTAGTCCCTAATATGCAAAATTTAAAATGTTTATTGATGTATTTGTAAAATTATTCAAATTTATAGTGATTTTATATATATTCTCTATATAGTGTTGGCAATTTTTAATGTAAAATACTTTTATATTATAAAATTTGGGCGAATCATTTTTATAAAAAATGGAAATTGGCGAATCTTTTTTTGGAAAAATCATGTAAAATTAGCCCAACTGCGAATATTAGCCCCTAAAATTTTCCATGTATAGGAGTTGTATTGGATAGAAAAATAAAGAATAAAATTCTATAGCAATCATTCAGGCCACTATATTAAAGGAAACTTCATAATCAATGCCCATTTCTTTGTATTTGCATTTTCATAATTGAAGAAAAGAAATAAAATAATAGGCCCCAGCTATAAGGTTTCCTTAGCATGCAGTTTATTCAATGTTTCAGTTTAGCGTGTTCATTTTCATGCTCTTTGATTTTCGAAACTTGGTGATTTCCATAAATTTGAGCTTTAAGGTAGTGATAAGAAATATAATATCTAAGAAAATAGATTAAATAATAAAAAGTTTCATAATATTTCAAGATTTATTATGACGAATTGTTCCAATGGAATACTTACAATAGTTTATAAATAAATAAAATTCATAATTACAAGTTCTTTCCAATGGAAACCAAGAAAATCAAATATAAAGGTGCAATTTGAACACTAATTTAAAAATTGGACAATCGGACCATGATGATATATAGAGAGATCCCATATCAAACTAGTTTTCCTCGCTATAATCTTCATAGGGAAATTTTCCAAATGTACAAAGATGGGACATTGAAACCACCTTTCTCAAATCCAAGTGCTCATGACAGTGAAAATGTTATAAACTGCAAGTTTTGAAGATCTTATTTACATAATGTAATATCCAAAGTTGAATCCATGTTGCACTCTAATGTTAATATTTGTTGTTTGGTTGAGGTAGGTGCATCGTGTCTTATGAAAATAGCAACGTTAAAGTATACTATAAGTTCAAGGGTTGAGAAATAATTGAAACCAATAGTTGGGTTAGATAGTTTGCAAATACAAACGACCATCATGACATTCAGAAATGATGGTGGGAAAAGAGCAACAAAAGCAATGTAAGAGATATAAAATCCTCTATCTCTATTAATTGAAAATCCTCAACGTGGGATGTCATGGTCCTCGTAAGTTCATCATATGAAGAAAATGATGGACCACAAATAAGAAAACCTTAGGTATCGTCATTGCATTGAATTCTTAACAAAGGTATGGATTTAATATGGGGTACCATTATTTTCCACACCATGAATGACATCATAATGACATTCTCTGGATGACCCCAAATGGTTTACAGGTCTTCTTACATGTTGGACATAATATGTGTATCAAATTTGTTTCTCAAAATGAGTTGGAATTTGACTAAGGAATGTTCTTTAGTTAATGTATACTACAAAAACCATTGGAGAAGAAAATACACCCAAACTCTGCACATATCTAAAAACGAATTCCTAGTCACCTTATACAAACTCCACTTTCACAAAATATGCATTTAATTCTTGAAAGAGGATTTGAAAGTCTTTATAACAATGGGAAACTAGTATATGAACATAGATACTAACTATATAAAGGTTTATGGCACAACCAAGGTTCCCCATACTTTTCCAAACCATCTTGATGATATAAATGTGTTGAGAAAGTTTTTATATAAAACCATTAGATTTGGTTTTAATGAAGGCTTGGTCCAAAATAGAGAATTTATTGGCTAGCTTATCACTTTCCCAACAAAGTTCATAACGCTAGATAGGAAACAAACTTCCATTTCCTCCCACTTAATGGAATCAAGTGTGCCATCTAAATAGATTGAAGAGTCTTATATATGAGAAAAAAATATTTATGGCCACAATAAAGACATAATAATTGAACTTTCAAAGCTAAAGAAGAAACCTTTAGATGCCCAAAAACTATTTACTTGAAAAACCAAATAACAACAAAAACCAAGGCCCAATTCCAAAGTATATATCACAAAATATGTTATCACAAGTTTAGGAGAAATAGAGAGGTTATTCATGCCCAATAAAGGCAATGTCAACATTCAATGATGGATTGAAAGGATACATAATTTTGTGTGTGCTATGAGGAAGATTGTTTGGAATATTTACCTTTGAAAAAATAAGTGGGTGGTAAAGGCTTCATACAATAGGAGAAAAACTAGCATTAATCAAGTCATAATCAAGGCCACCAAGGCCACAATAATTGATGTTGTAAGTATGGACACTACGGCAAGGGTCGCCTTAGCAATAACAACTTTGAAGAAAACGAGTCTCAAGCCCTTCAAATGACTAGAGAGATGTAAAAAAATAAGGAAGAAATCACTCTTAGAGAAATCTAGAGGAATATCACAAAGAAATGTGATATGATATGAGCGATTTCATTAAGTATGCCCCAAAACTCCACAAAGAACTTACTATGATATGTGTGTAATTCTTCAATGAAATAATGACACTAGCGCTTCAACTTGAGGAATATTTTGATGACATATAATATCATTAAAAAAATTTAATGCTTTAATTCTATGGTAGAGAGATATTCTAGTAACTACACCAACCCTATGTTAACTACAAGCTCAGAAAACATATAACACCAACATTCAGAGAGATATCACCATGACATCAATTAAAAAAAAACAAAGAGATGCTTAAAGGCTATGTATAATGCTTGAATGTTGTTGTATATGTCAATGAATGCACATTGCTTATCTTTAGAATTATAAACATATTGTGCCATATGTAAATGTTATACCCTATTTGAATAATAACTCATAAAAGGAAAATGAGGCATCTCCTACAACAAATTACCACACATAAAAGACACTAATGTGAGGTGATGGATCAAGAAGACATTGATGAGAGAGAACACAATTCTTTATTTTTATATTTCTAAAATAAAATTAAAAAAGTGTAAAGATAACTTCAACATCCTTTATTTATAATCTATACACCTTTAACATTATCATTTTCCTAGCTCTTCAGAGTTAGACAAGACATATAGTAAATCAAAAGACTGTATAAAGAACGAAAGGGTGAAAATAAGTAACTTTTTTTTGTACTAGACAAGAAAACAAGAAATTAATAAAATTTAACTAATCCAACTCGGATTTAAATTTGTATAAAGTAATGTATATCCATCTTAACTCAAGAGCTAAACACTAAGAGGGATCCAAAAAACAATTGAGATGTAAATCTTTCCATGTCTAAAATATGACAAACTTTACATGGATATATGTTGATGTTGATGTTTGTTTGTGTCCACACAAAAAAAATATCATTATTGACATTGTATGTCCATTAAAAAAATGATGAAGAACACTACCAAATTTTCTTACTTTTCAATAGTTGATATAATTTATTTTATATATCTATATATATTTGTAGATTTTAGTGGTCAAATCCCTAAATAGATGGTGTTCCTCGGCAATTGATATTTTTGGAGTTATATCTCCATTAATGCACTAGGGTAATATATGCCAACCCTTGGATTTTGTACTTGCCCAAATCTAAGGGTTGGCATATACTACCCAATGCATTAATAAAACTATAGCTCCATAAATATTGATTATGGTATTCTTCCAATAAACAAAAAAAATCTTAAACAATAAATTTAATATCTTAATAGTAACCTTAAAAATAACTCATTATTATTATTATAAAAAAAATGGTTATCTAATTTTTTGTATTTTTTATTATTAAATATATTATTATATTATTATTTTTTAATAAATATTATATTATTATACTTATGTTGATATTAATGCAATGGACAGAAATTAAACGAAGAAAACATTACAATTTTATAAATATTATAATAAAATCTCATTACAAATATCTTTAATATTAAATTAATAAAATATAATCACTTTAAAAATAATAATAATATTTAAAATAAACCCTAAATTCAAAAAGGATTGTAAATTTTAGCCAACAATCTACCTTATAGTTACTTGACTAAAACATTGATAAGTTCTTATTTGAAAAATTATTGATGTTCTTCATGAATAGTTTTATTCTTTATTTTATGTATATAAAATGCTTTGAATTTCGTATTTGCTTTTGAGTATATGCTCTTTGTACGTAATCTTATGGTTTCCCATGATGTAATAGTAAAATAAGGAGATAATTAACTATTAATATCTGGTTATCCGGCCTTTAGTGCCAATATTTTAATTTCAAGTTTTATTTATATATTTATTTAAAAAATAAAAATCACAAACCTCTCAAATGATTTTCTTTTCGCATTATTTCCAGTAATTAAAAAATAAAAATAAAAAACCTTATTATAAAAAAAAGAAACCTTATTGTAGCTAGCAATGTAAACAACAACTACAACAATAAAAAAATTGGAATCACGTTTTAAATATTTTTCCTCGCAGGTGAATTGACTAGGATCACCTATAACCCATCATAGTATTGATATCAAAGTATTTCAAATAAACAAAAAATTCGTAATTTCTTTTTAACTTTCAAGTTTTGACGTCTCTTCTTATTTTATGGGTTTAGATTTATAATCTTCACATATTTATAAAATATTTATAATTCATTAAATTTCTAAGTATTGATGTCTAACATTTTCTTTTTCATATGAAAGGGTGCTAGTGAATCCAAACATCATTTTAAATTGTTAAAACTTATCTTTCAAGTGTGTAAAGATATTTGCAATTTGCTCATTAGTGGTACAATGTCTTAGATGAATAGCTTTGGCCTTTACATGATATCGAATCAAAGGATAGTTTGTGTTGATGTGTTTGATTTGATCATGGAATATGGGATTCTTGGCTAATTTGATTGCAAAAGTATTGTCAATTAGAAGAAGAGTAGAATTCACTTGTTTCTCCTACAAGTCGTTAAGAACTTTCCTGAGCCACACAATCTCCTTTCTTTCTTTTGTGGTTGTGACATACATTGCGTCTATCATTGAATATACTAGAACTGACTATTTGTGTGACCTCTAAGAGACATCTCTTGATCCAAGGCTCATAAGATAACCTAAAGTAGATATTGTGATGTGGAATTATGTATTATGGATAAAACACATTCCCTAAATGTGGTGCTATGCATTTAGAACAACAGATCAAAGACTTTGCAGACACTTTTTCTAAGAGTAAATAGACACATAGAAAGATAGAGGAACTTACTTGTAATCCAAGCGCTTCCTATACTCCTTCTGTCGCTCTTGTTGTAGCTTCCAATCCAAATTTGATCGCCAGATTAGTTCCTGCAAGTATAAACACTAAACAACAAAGAGATTGCAATATACAGATGGCTATTTATCTTAATCAGTTAAATCTATGAAACATGAAACATATATATCAGTTAAGAATCCATGATATGGACAATAGAAACATAAACAGATACATATATGGGAAAATGAACAACAATATTTATTAATGGATAGAAGGGGGAGGTTACAACTAGCGATCGATTTCATGTCACCAGCTCGAACATTCATCCCAGTCTCATCACAATAAACATCTCACCAACAACATACCACTCTTATCATACACTCACTTGAGAATCCAACAACATTTCTTTACCAAATTTCTTCCCCTTTTAGCACTAAGATCTGTGCTCAATTTATAGGGAAACTGAAGGTATTTTCTCAATCAATGACTTTCTAATAATAGGCAAGACATGTTCCCAAGCTCGGAGGTGTTAGATGGACACATGGATTCAAATTTTGACACATGTGGACTCTTTTAGAAGGCACTAGCCATGTGGAGATTCTGAAACAATGAGAATTTCGCTCCCATTTGACCAACACACTCTTGAATGTCGGGAAGTGCTTTGCAGAGCACCCTTGAATGGAGGTAACTACATATGCAAAGCAGTTAGTCCCTTGAGAGACTACATTGGTGAGCTCATAGGTGATATAACATGTACTTCAAATCTTGGAAACCTTGCAATGGAAGTCATGAATGATTTTTTCTTGTTCTTGTCTTAGGGCATGTAGCAACTTAAATGATAGGGGATGATATAACCTATTTCATTGGTTATGGGGATGATGTCCAGCTTAACCAGGTCATTGGGAATGATGCCCAAATTGACCTATAACAACTACCCCCTAAAGCATCAAGTCAGAGTAAAAAAAATATTTTTTGAATGAGATGCTTTACACTATGATGGGCTGGAACTGAAGCAGAGTGGCAACCTGCATCAATCTTACAATACATTACATCATGATATATCCTCTTGATCACGAATTGCTAAGGAAATTCATTCTCATGCTCAATGCATAAACTATCTAATAGCATGTACATAGTGCAGAAATTCGTCTACATTGGAATGTTTCCCAATACAGACATGCCTACAGATATAGGCCCATGTTCGGATAACGATATATGTGTAATGTCACCATATAGATGATGTGTACAAAAATCCTGAAATCGCAGCTCGAACGGCTTAAACTAGATGCGGGATCTTCTTATCTCATTCACTTGATCATTCAGGTACAAGTCTAGCCATGCGAATATATGATTTGTAGTCGAATATGGTAAGATATCGTTTGATTACCAGCCAATGATGTGAGTTGTTAACAAACACGAGAGAATCACCATTGATGTTAATGGCTCTCAAGGTATTGTAGTACATTTCATAAGGCATGAATAGATGATTTAATGTTGAACACCAAACAAAATCTTTTGGTCAAAAGTCCAGAAGCGAGGATCTTGTCGATGCTGTAACAAGCCTCATGGTACTGGAAGATGATGTTTCTAAGTAAACTTCCTAGATGATGATTTGACGTCGATAGGAAGTCACCTTATTTCGAAACAGGAGTTACTGATTTAGGAGACAAAATGTGACTTGATGTAGAAATTTTCAGGGATGACTGTCATGAGAATGAAAGTTTATGAGTATTGCAGAAGGATGAGTATTCACTGGATGACTTCTCTTGAACATATCGGCGACACTAAGATGAGTTGGAAGCATTGACCCAAAACCGAAGTGAAGGTATGATGAACCATAGGTAAGAATGAACCGTCGAGAAGATTACCCAACCCAAACAGTCACGATGATGGAGTGAAGTGTCATGTTCAAAAGCGACCTGCTACCGTAAAATTTATGTTCACTTTCCCAAATTTTCCCTGGTCATTTGTCGACCAGTACCTCTTTATTGTTTAACAAGCTTGAGGAGGATAACATATGCTTGATCTATAATTCAACCCTTCGGGCGAACAATGTATCGCTATTTAATAATTTAACGATTTCAGCGATGAATGAAACTCAATTCTTGCCATGATCGACAAGCCCGTTGCTATTTTATGTTTTAACAAGCCTAACTATAGTGACAACCTGGTCCTTTTTCATATTTAGAGAGTTTGAAAAAGAGGGTGAAAGAAAGATACATAAGTACTTTTTCGTAAAGTTGTCGCTCAGATCCGAAAAAAAGTGTAAAATAATATCTAAGAGAACCTCTTAGCCATGTTCAACTAAGGCATTCCTTTTTCATAAATAATCTATCTTAGTCCAAAAAAAGGGTTGAACTTATACTGAGTAGATATCAATTCATTTACTTTTACAAGCTCGAAAAGACAACTGCTCAACAATCTTTTCATATTATCAGAGTCTGAAAAGAGCTAAAACAAAACTCCAAGGGTTCCTTTTTCGTTGTTATCGAAGCTTGAAAAAGAGATAAAAGTGTACTTCAAGTCCTTTTTCATTTTTATCAAAGCTCAAAAAATAAGGATAGAAGTATGCTTTGTGGTCAAATCTTTCTTGAAATAAATCTGCACAACTAATTTTCTCATCAGTTACAAGCTTGTTCAGAACAACATCAAATAAATTTAAAATACCTGTTTCATGATCAAAATTGAATAAAACCATAGTCACAACAATAAATATGAATTTCAAATAATCAAGTGACTAATTAAAAGATATTTACTATTCATTTTTACCATTTGAAAATTACCATTTGTATTTTGGAGCTCTGAACCTGTTTTTTCCCCAAACTTCAGCTGTTGATTGGGTGCAATTGGTAAGAATGTTTTGAATGCCCCCTGTAAGAGCAGATTCCCCCCAAGATTCATTTCATTCACCTAAGTAGACTACTGGTTACTAATAGCTGGATGGAATGAAGGTTCATATAAGATATCATATTGAAGACTCGTCTTGATTAGGAGAGAATTTGTTTCATTTTTTAACAAGCTTGATACAGGAAAAGAACTATGCTCATGACCTATTTCATTTTTTAACGAGGCTGACTAAAGAAAAGGACCATCCTCATCACTTATTTCATTTTTTAACGAGGTTGACACAGTAAAAGAACTATCCTCATCACATGTTCCATTTTTTAATGAGGTTGACACAGTAAAAGAACCATCCTCATCACTTGATTCATTTTTTAATGAGGTTGACACAGGAAAAGAACCATCCTCATTGTGTAGTTGGACTAGTGAGTGTGTGCTGGAAAATACGTAGTCTAACGGAGTCATCATTTAAGGAGTTTGATGAGCACCACAAATGATAAGTTATAACATGTGTTGACAGGTCTTCTCTAGGGTTTTCATTTAATTTTGGAATTCATAGGGTAATTTCTATGAAATCACTAGCCACCAAGGAGAATCACTGATGGGACGAGCTTGATATTGCACTAAAGATGTGAATAAAGGATCAAGTCGTTCAATACTCATAAGGGAGGAACCAGATAGGATTCCAGATGATGACATGGGTGAAGTCAATGGAAAAAACATAGTGTATACCCTATAGAATCTATGGGAACTCAAATTGAAACAGGATCAACGAAAGCAGAGGAAGGTGATTGAGGAAAAGACTCGTATAGATAAAGATCCTACTGAAAATGAGTTGGAGTTAAAGGTGTCTCTTATTGTGGTATTTATTCAATCGAAATCAAACTAGGTGGAAGAACTTCATCGCCAGGTCCGAATTATATTTCAAGTGGTTGATTGCGCAATATGGGAGACTCAATGGCTACAATAGACTGTGGAGTGACCAATACAAGAATAACTTCCAGTTGTTCGACTTCGGGATCAATATTTTCTCCACTTATGGCATGTAGAAACTGAAATATAAAGGGATGATAGACCCTATTTCATTGGTCCTGGGGATGATGTATGGTTTGACCAATAACAGCTGCCCCATAAACCACAATGGGATCTGGATCAACTTCCAGTTGAACAATGCCGGTTTCGGGAGATATGGTCTCACTGATTGGATGGATCGTGACCATGGGTAGCTATGAGAACTCCGTCTCGATAATAGTAGATGAACCAGTATTTGTAGAAACAACTTGTGCCAACTATGTTATATGTGAAGATGATGCTTCACTATAGGTACTTGATGGTACTAGCTTCAGTAGAGCGAAGTCGCCTTCACCGACCAGAAGAGGATTCTAGTGGTAAAGGTGGTTTCCATGAAAGTCTATGCAAACGACGGGGAAAGGGATTTTCTTCTTCCATGATGACTGATTTATTTTATGACCAAAAAAAATAAACAAAATAAAAGGGTAATTCTAGGCAAAATGTTAACCAAGAAACTGTGAACTGCATAATACCTCCTAGCGAAACAAGAAGTACGGGCAGGCAATCTCCCCAAATGTTGTGTTTGGTGTATCACAATTTACAAGGTGGCTGACTCGGTTCACTATGGATGGATAGCAACCTAAATTTGATGTCCCAAATATACCCGAAGGTATGTTGAGGCCCAAGTTTGTATTAGCTTTGTCTAATGCGATACCACACAGTGAGAGCACCCCTTTATATTTTTCGTACTATAACACTTCCTGATATACCCGAAGGTACATGGACGAGCTACGATATACTTACGTATGTGGAATGAGGTATCACACTCAGAATGTATCACATAAAATTAATGACAAATTCTATGTTTTACGACGTCGGAACACATCTCTAGCCTAGACTTTCTAAATGTTATCGTTATAATTCCAATGCTTTTTTAGGTAAATTGATGTAAATTTTAAGTTGATCTTGTTTATCATTTTTCCTTTCAAGGTTCACCGTGATGATGTGATGGAAATTACTAAAATGCAAACTAAAATGATAAGCAAACTTTTCAATTTTAGTTTTTTCAATGAAAATCCTAGCTACTAAAGGGAAATAGAAAGCATTTTTGAGAGAAAACAACAAAGAGCACAAACTAATATGCAGCTTTCCTAACTTGTTCCTATGCGAAATACACAATTCACTATATGCAAATGCAGGTTTTTCTTTTCAGTCCCCTTAATGTGAATGCAAAAAAAGGAAACTATATGCATCAAATCAACAAAAAACAAATGCTTTCTTCTTTGAGAAACGATGAATTTAACAACAATTTCTCTTTTAGGAAAAATTAAGAATGGAACTACAATTTTTCCTATAGTAAACGAAGAATTTAGCGACAATTTCCTTTACAGAAAAAAATGGATCTAATGCAGAAATAAAAATACTTTGAATTTTATTTGTCAATGATAAATAAAAACACTTAAAGTTACATTTAACAAACTTACTTTTCAAAGGAGGAAGAATCAGGAAAATTCACTGGTCTCTATGAGGTATCAGACAATTGAAAACATAGCAAACAAAAGGATGAGTGTGATGGAAATGAAAAATTCAAAGGGAATTTGGTTGGCTTAGGGGGAAACAGAGTCTCTAAGGGGAGACAGTGCATTTCAAAGCACCCCTGAGTGGAATACAGTGCTATGCAAAGCACCGTGTCTTGACCAACAATGCATTGGGCGCAGCAGAGATCAAAATTCAAGCTACTAAACACACTTCTAAAGCAATTATTTGATTCAAAATTCTAATAATTGACAGTAGATTCTACTGGGTGGATAAACAGAGGCAAAAACACCAGGAATGAAAGGAAAACTCCCCAGTGGAGTCACCAATTTGTTATGCGGAATTATGTATTATGGATAAAACACATTCCCTAAATGTGGTGCTATGCATTTAGAACAATAGATCAAATACTTTTCAGACACTTTCTCTAAGAGTAAATAGACACATATAAAGATAGAGGAAATTACTTGTAATCCAAGTGCTTCCTATACTCCTTATGTCACTCTTGATGTATCTTCCAATCCAACTTTGATCGCCAAATTAGTCCTGCAAGTATAAACACTAAACAACAAAGAGATTGAAATATACAGATGGCTATTTATCTTAATCAGTTAAATCGATGAAACATGAAACATATATATCAATTAAGAATCCATGATATGGAGAATAGAAACATAAACAGACACATATATGGGAAAATGAACAACAATCTTTATTAATGGATAGAAGGGGGAGGTTACAACCAGCGATCGATTTGATGTCACGAGCTCCAACATTCATCCCATCTTCATCGCAATAAACATCTCACCAGTAGCATATCACTCTTATCATACACTCAATTGAGAATCCAAAAGAATTTCTTTACCAAATTTCTTCCCCTTTTAGCACTAAGATTCATGCTCAATTTATAGGGCAACTGAAGGTAGTTTCTCAATCAATAACTTTCTAATAATAGGCAAGACATGTTCCCAAGATCAGAGGTGTTAGATGGACACATGGATTCGAATTTTGACACATATGGACTCTTCTAGAAGGCACTGGCCATGTGGAGATTCCAAAACAATGAGAATTTCGCTCCCATTTTACCAATGCACTCTTGAATGTCGGGAAGTACTTTGAAAAGAACCCTTGAATGGAGGTAACTGCATATGCAAAGCAGTTAGTCCCTTAAGAGACTGCGTTGGTGAGCTCATAGGTGATATAACATGTACTTCAAAAATTGGAAGCCTTGCAATGGAAGTCCTGAATGATTTTTTCTTGTTCTTGTCTTAGGGCATGTAGCAACTGAAATGATTGGGGATGATATACACTATTTCATTGGTTCTGGGGACGATTTCTAGTTTAAGCAGGTCATTGGGAATGATGCCCAAATTGACCCATAACAGATACCCCATTTTATTTATATCTGCCAATATCTAAATCAAAATATCCAATCATGTTGAAGTGATACACTTATAAATATTTGAGTCTAAAGTCTTGAGTTCCTTTAAAATACTTTAGAACTCTTTTTTGCAACAAATGATTTCCTTCACAAGGCTTTTGCATAAATATAGAAAGAATTCAAATATAAAATGGAATATTTTTTCTGGTAGTGGTGAGGTCAATAAGTCTTCCCATAAGTTGTTTATACTTGGTTGCACCCTCAAATTCATTCCCTTTCTGAAATGTGAGCTTCAAATTTTGTTCCATCAGAGTAGATAAATGATTACATTTAGTCATGCCAAGTGTGTTAAACAATTCTCCAATGTATTTATTTTGGGAGAGGAATATATACTTTGGATGTTGAGTCACTTGAATGCCTAAGTCGTGAAGATGTCCTAAATTTGTCATCTTAAATCCCATCTTCAACTCTTTATTTATGGATGCAATATATTTTTCTTCATCCCTATTATTAATAGATCATATGCATATTGTTAGTGTCAGTATTTGCATACTTCCACCAGGCATCAAAACACATTTTGCATGTGCATCTTAGGTGTCCCATTATAAATAAATTTTCAATCATTCCATTAGGTCATGATATAAACTTGTTCCACTGGTGGTTGTACTTGTCAATAAGCTTCACTCTCCCTCTGAGATTCACATTGCTGACTCATTCTCATGTCTCCTTGAGCATAACAACACCTATGGAAATTCTCTTTTCACCAGGAAGTCTTTTAAATCAAATCTCATTCATGAAAATCAGGTCTAAAGAAGTCCCATTAGGTCATTAGGTTTTTTATTCCTCAAGGTCACTCCTCCATTTCAGATGAAGTCAGCAAATATATGAGAGGGACTAAATAAGAAATTTTGTTTTCCTAAATAGAAGATCATCATGATGTAATTATCATACTTTCAAAGTTGTAATTTTTGAGTTTAATGAATTTTATATCAAAATGTCATTTTGATATAAATTTCAAATATGTAATTTATTTATGTTTTTCCAAATGTAATTTTATGTTCTCATATGTAATAAATTCATACCAAGCTATCAATTGAATCATATCCGGCCTAAGTGGAGCAAAGATAAAGAGTATCAGCGCCAAAGTCCAAAGGGAAAAGTGAACATAGGAAAAGTGGGTAATTCAAATTAAAAATTAAAAACCACTAAGCTATAAAGCCGTTAAAACACCTCAAAGCAAATCATTGCCTCCATTCATCCATCATAAGTTTCCAGCAAAGAAGAAATTTCAATTTTTTCAAGCATTTTGAGTCAAATTTCAAGGTCGTTGCGCGTTTTCCCTCAGGCATTGCGCATTTTCCCGAAAGCTGTGCGTTTACCCTTAGGCGTTGTGTGTTTTCCTGGAAGATGCACGTTTACCCTCAGGCACTCAGTGTTTACCCTTAGTTACTGCGTGTTTCCCTAGGTGCTGTGCGTTCCCTCAGGACGTTGTGCGTTTTCTCAAGAAGGGTTTCAAAGGATTTCACAACAACCACCAAGTTTTCATTTCCTCACAAATTTATTCAAAGGGTGTTAAATTAGTAAGTGAACCCTAAGACACCTCTCCTCTAATATATTTGGTGTTTCATAGGAAATTTGAAGTGCTTATTGCTATGAAACCCTAGTTTTCATCTCCTTCCCATTTTCATGTATCGTATTCATATTCATGTCCCAAAACACATATAAGTCATAAACACTGTTATATCCCAGGGTTTTCATAGACCTAGGTTCTCATTTATATTCACTCCCTCCATTTGCCTAAGCTATTCATTTCACCTCTCACTCCCTTCATCTCATTCCATTTACCCTAGGGTTTTCAAGGCTTCAAATTCAAAATGTCTGAAGAGGAATACATAAGTGTCAGTGAGGAATAAAAACCAAAGAAGAAATCATGTAAGAAAGGAGGTAAAATCATCAGATATGAACCAACAACCACAAAAGAGCTCATGTCTTCTCCCCTCACTGTGTCATGTTTTAAACTTGTTGGTTGTTTTGAGTTTTGTGAGAAAGTTCAATAGATCCAATATCACCCTATGTTGACAAGGTTGTTCATTACCAATCTTCATGATAGGGAGGTCACTCTTGGTGAGGTTACTTTTACCATGTCCACTAATATCATTGCAGCTGCTATAGGGATCCCTAATGTAGGAGACAAAAGGTTTAAACAAGGAAACCTTGATCAGAGCTACTATGAACCATATCTTAAACCTAGATACAAGGATAACAAAAAGACCATTTTACCTTTCTCTCATCCTCTTGACCGATATGTCCCTATGATGAAAATAATCATGAAATACTTCACCTATGAGGGGAGGTTTTCTCAACTCTATTCATATAATATCTAAGTCCTCATGCACTTCACTAGAGTCAGAATGCTTCACATACCCTATTATCTCTCCCGCAGCATTGACAAGATGGCATACATTGTAAAAAAGAGGGATTATAATCATCAAATGCAGAGTATTTTCCACCACTCCCTCATCAAGATGATAGTCATTCATCATCTTGAGAAAAATAACATTCCATGGGACACATTCATAGCAAATGAAATATTCACTACCCCACCTAGTCAGCATGATCAAAATATCCCCTCATCATCTCATCCTCCCATATCCACTCCTCCATCTCAGCCTACTACTCATACATCATCACCAATTCAGTTCCATTCACCCCATGTTGATCCTTCTTCTTCACCTTTCTATAACCCTTCATCATCATCACATCATGACTCTGAGTCATAAAGTAGTGAGGAGGACATTGAGGGAACTTTGGCTAATTTTACTGATGTTGAGCCACTTCCCAAGAATTATCAGAGAGGCTACAGGCATGTGTTTTATTCACTTGGAGTGAAAGGGGCCATTCCTTCTTCATCAACAAAGCAGGTGGACAAAGGCAAGGGAAAGGCTAAAGAGCCAATCATTGATGAACAAGAGGACAAACATGAAACATAGCATTAATTTCAGTTGATTGACCTAGATGAGGAAGATGAGGACAAAATCACCAATGCAACAATCAAGGGAAAAGAAGAAAATATTATTGAACTTCAAGCTAATCTTGAGAGAAAAAGATAAGTGATTGACTTTCTTGAGCAAGAAAATCAGTAGCTGAAAACTAAGAAAATGATCAATGAGGTAAAGACCATTGAAGCACAAAGAGAGGCAGAAAAGGCTAAGGCCTTGCTTGATGATACCTTGGAAAGATTTGGTGAGATTGATGTTTAGGAGGATCAGCCTCCAAGACAGAAACCAAAGACTATAGGGTTGAACAGAGCTTTAGCTCGGGAAAGAGAGAGAGAAGCTGAGTTGGCAGAGAAACTCACACCAAGTGAGCTGCTTGCCCTAGATATTAGCAAGGAAAGGGAATCATGGCTTGATAGATCCAATCTACATTTGGAGAGGTTCCTAGAGAATTCCAACAAGGAAAATGACTTTTTGAGGACAAGAGTCAAAATTCATGCACGAAAAGAGAGAATTGCATTGGCCAAGCTCAAAAGAGCCAATGCTAAGATTGAAAGTTTGACTAAGAAAGGGGAGAAAGAGAGGTTAGATATACTTTCTAAGTTGTCTCTTCATGCCTCGAGCACTTGATAAGCAAGTACCTTCACAAATTTTGTTAAATTTTGGCACACTTGGCACTTCAGTTCATTTTTGGTTTTTGAGTCTTTTTGCACGTGGAAATTCTGCCAAAGGCGCAACGACCTGGATGATGCGCTCTTTTTTGGGGCCTCCAAATCAAAAATATCCACCACCATCATGTTCATAATGATTAAGACATCAACCCTAGAAAGTTTCATAATATTTTGAGGAGAACCGGTCCCTCAAAAATGCAAAAAACTACCAAATTTTCATGTTTCTACCTCCTTTTTGACCTGTTCACTTTGCGTTTACCAGTCTTACGATATTGACTTTTTGACATGGAAAATGAGCACCATTTTGGAAACTGGAGGAATATTTGGAAACTAGACTCATATTTCTTTCCAATGAGCTATCATGGAGATTATTTGGATAGCGGGAAGGCACTCAAAACTAGCCTTGAAGAGAGGTCATTGTTTCTTCTTGGGCGCTGCGTGTTTGACAAGGAAAATGCATTTCATAGTCTTCAGCAAATTTTGAAGTTTCACTCCAGTTTTAATTTTACTTTGGAAAATGAAGAATTTACTAATTTAAATGGTCATGATGAATGTAAATTTCATGTTTTTACTTTCATCTAAGGTAGATACATTAGGTGAGTCCTCTAGAGGTCAAATGAATCAATTTCCTCTCTTTTAGAGGCAAATTGTTGGGTCTTCCTAGTCTTCAGTTTCTTGTTTGGCATTTGGTGTAACTGATTCCCATCTCATGGATTCGACTCCTTGAGGCTAGGGAGAGTGGTTTTGAGGTCTATATCATGTATTTTATCAGCAATTTGTAAGGGTTGGACTCAGTTGGATGCTTGGCTTTTGAAGAGACACACTTTTGTGTCAGTTTTGAGCAGGAATATTAATCAAATTTGCAGCTATTTTTATGGGATCCATGTGGTATGGTGTTTAGTTTAAGTTTCCCCTTTTGTGCTCAGTTTTTCGAATGTTTTTTTTTTATTTCATCCATCATTTCATTTCTATTGAGTGAATGTTTTCAAGTTTGATGAATAGAATCCACAATTTCTATGCTTTGTTTTGGGTAGACAATCATAGTTTGTAATTTCTTTAGTTAAGAAAGAACCCATGATTTCACCATTCTATTTATAGCTCCTCACATGTCTTGATCATCCCACCCATCTAAATCCTAAAGTGCTAAATCACTATACCAACCTTGACCCATAGAACACCCTGCAAATTTTGACCTAATTTCCCTTGACTTGAATGTTTTGCTCCTTCTAATCCAGCACAACCCTATACAATCAAATCAAAACCTTGAGCTACTATACCTAGCCTAATATCTTATTTCCTTAGTCATCTTGGCTATGATCTATATGGAGAGAGTCCTCTCCTTCCCTAGTAGGGCTAGCTACTTGGCTAAGCGTGGTTTTTGGTTACCTTGGAATTGCCTTCCTCAGCTTGAGGTTCAATCCGAGTGATAAAATTTTGGCGACTTTGCTGGGGAAGAAAAGAGAGATCAGATCAACCCCTGTAAGTTTTCATTGAAATTCTTAAACTTGTAGATTATAGGTTTAGATTTTATTCAAAGGCTGAATTAAGTTTTCATTGAAATTCTTAAACTTTTGGATGATAAGTTTAGAGTTTATTCAAAAGCTAAATTGAAAAATTTTTAAAGTGAAAATTGGTGTTCGAAGTTGGACATACTGGCTTCCCAAAGATACACTAGATCCAATCCCGATCCGAATCGTCGCACCATTTTTAGTGAACCTCAAAACATAAGAAGAAAAGAAAAAAATATTGTGGAGACATCTAGTTCAACCAGAAATCAATCAGAGAGAATTTCCATTCCCAGAGCTAATTCATTCCCTGGAAAGTTAGAAAACTTGCAAGATATTTAATTTGATATAAATTTTGAACAAAGCTTATTCTGGAGCAAGTCTTTGAGTTGGATTGACAAAACAGTTGTTGGTTCCTCCATTTCCTTTCATAGCCCCGTTGAAGATCTGTTTTCACATTCTCAATCAGGGTCACAAATTTTACAGGTTCTTAAAGATCTGTAGAACTATTCTTTGCAAATAAATGCTTGGGTAATAAACAGACCTCAAATCCTAGTTTCTTCTACCATCACTTCATCTACTATTCACACTACTCAATCGGTGACCAATCCTCCCTTGATTACATCAAACATCCAAATCCCTGTTATAAATCCTCCACCTCCAATCATCATGGCTGCAAGATATTCCCCCCTTGTTCTCCCTCAGAACTCAGGTGCTATGCCCCAAGATTAGGAAACCAAAATCCCTTTTGTTTGACAATACTCAGCTTATGACAGCCCAAAATCACGTAGATAAGATGAATGACTTCTTTGATCTTTATGAAATTTATATCGAGAATGTGAAGATGAGGCTGTTTGCACAAAGGCTGGGAGGGGAAGTAAGAAAATGGTTTAGAGCTCTACCAGTAGCCACTATTGACACTTCAGAAGTTTTACATCGACATTTTGCAGAAAGATGGGAAGAAAAGAAAAATGTCCTTCAAATTCTGTCTGAATATGGGAACATCAAAAGAAATGTTGGCGAGACTGTGCAAGAGGTTATTGTGTGAGGTTTAATGTAGTGTACAATTCTCTTCCTACACATATCAAACCACCAGAAGGTTTGGCTTTAGATAAAGTTCCAGATGGATTTGATACTAATATGACATATCAGTTGCATGAACATGATCCTACAACTTTAGCATATATGCAAAAGAATGCTATAAGTGTGGAAGCGAATTTTCTAGCCAAAAGAGCAAGGATGAGATCTGAAAAGAGAGTGACCATCAAAGAGTAGACATCTACTTCTGATGCTAAGATGGATTCATTACTCCGAACTATGGAAAGAATGGTTGACCAATTGTCTATCTCAGATAGACCTGAACCATAGATCCAGAACCCAAATTTTAGAGGGCAGCAGCAACCTCAGTTTAGAATCAAGCAAAGAGAACAGAAATCACCTGACCAAATAGTACAACAATATCAAATTCGGACCCCGTTGCAGTAGAATTATGTTCAAGGAGTGGAAGAGGAAAAATATGAAGATCTGGTGGTCAAAACAAATAATTTCTTTACAGTAGATGGTCTGCCCATGTTTCTAACTGAAGATGAAGAGTATACTGAAAATTTGGATACTCCAAAAGATGAGGACTATATCTTGGAAAATGATGATGATTTGAAAACTGAATCCGATGATTACCAGCGTGGTTATATGAATGCTGTAAGTGCATAGGAGAAACAATATTCTTTAAGGAGCACAGATGTACCTATCAATCCTATTCAAAAAATAAAAGAGGTCCAGTCAAATAATGATCTTCAAAATAATCAGAGAAAGGGTAAAGAGCATGCGGATCAGAATCATAGTAACATCAACCAGTCATCAGCAAACTCATCTACTAAAGAAAAAGACACTCAGTAAAAGGAGAATGCGACAAAGGATCATAATGATTGAAGAGATACTATTGTCAAAGAGGTAGATAAAGTCAAAAATTTTAATTTAGAAAATGAAATAGCTAAATTGAAAGTGTCCATTCCTTTGACAGAATTAGTAAAGAATAGTCATTATAAACATCAGGTGTCAAAAATGTTGCTAGTTGATCCTTTGTCTGATATGATTAATGTTGAATATGATAACCCTGATCTCATTTTCGGTCCAGCGATAGATGGTCAGTTAGAAGAGAGGGGGGTGAATCAGTATTCCTTTCAATTAGAGAATTAGTTAATCTTCAATTATTATCATTGTTTGTACAATGATAGCAGCAAACTAGAGGAACACAAATGCACACAGTTTTTAAGGTGGAAACCCACTCTGGGACAAAAACCACCTAATGCTTTTCTAATAATTCTTTAATATTCAACTCAAATTGAAAATAAAGCTCCAACTTCCTAGAATCTAGAAAATCATTCTTCTCCAGCTCCCACTGGATGGACGCTCCAATGCCCTAGATTCTTCAGTAGTCAACTGAATGGATGCCCCAACACCCAATGAGCTACAACTCACCCTAGCACCACCCTACCACCCTATAGAAGAATAAAAGAAGAATGGACTCCCGTACCAGGGAAAATGGTCCACTTTACAGTGATATAGAATGATGTAGAAGAAGAAGATATACTAGACCATAACCCCAACTTTGACACAACCACCTAATGATGATCCTAGACCTCCCAACACTGCCTCTTCAACCCTTGGTAGATAGATACTAGTACAATTTGTATAATAATGTATTTAAAAGGACTAAGTACAATGATACCTTTACAATGACTATATGTAGTGCTACCTACTTGAAGACTTCATATGATGAACTTCTTGCTGCTGTTATGCACCTTGGTTGCTGCTCTTGTCATGCTACCCTCTACTACACCTTGCTTTTCTTTGCTTCCGTAGAAAGTCTGGTCCTTTGCAACCCTTGACAACACATGATCTAGCTTTTTATTGCCTTCTAGGAGCTCAATATTGAATCTGGTGTATCTCCGTTATTTCAGATCCTCAATATCTTATTTTTGGTCTTGTAGTATTCCTCTGAGTCATCTTTCCAATGCCATAGGTCTGGCCCAATTTGGATTCTCCAAGAGAGATTTATACCCAATCTCTCACAATGCCATAATTATGGTTTATTTCAGCAGAATGCACTTGTACGATGTGCCACGTGTCACTGTTTCTTCATTTGGCTCTAAAATTGGTAGAGTGAAATGTAAAGACTGTGCACTATCTGTGAATTTTTACATAATTCCAATCCGATACTCAGAGAGAGAGTTATGACGATTTTACCAAGGTCACTTCTTTGAGATGATTTTCAGGAGCCTACAAAAACCCTGACTTCCACAGATCATATCTCCACAAATTTTGTGCACCTTGATCTGAAATTTTTACTGAAGCTTCCTCGGGATTTTTTCTTTTCCTCATAAAAATTTCAGCTTCTTAACCTTCGTAGAAACAAATTTATAGCGAAAATTCCATGATGACCTGTTTCAGATGGCGAATTCCCTTGCCTAAGGAGGAAATGAAGATCACAATTTATATGAATTATTAGGTTGAGAGGGGCTTCAACAAGAGAAAGTGGGAGGGATTTTAGGAGCTTAAAAAATATTAATTATGAATTTTCAATGACCCATGCCCCAACCCCATGGGATTTTAGCCCACTAACTGGGGGTACAAACTTCAAACATGAATATATCTCAAACTATGAAGAATTATATGGCATGTCATATATCAACGGAAACATATCGACAAGTAGAAAACATTAAAATAATTATTGACCCAAAATATATTAATTTGTTAGGTGAAAACTCCCATGCAATATTGGGTTAGCCCCTGGTGCTGCTTGGGTTCACATCAATGACAACCGCTGATCAACAATCTCCCCTTTTGGCATTTATGGCAACACAAGTACTCCCCTTGCGATCATGACACCTCTTCCTACAACATTCTCTCCCCCTTTGACATCAATGGAAAAGGGTAACTCCCCCTAAAACACAACCATCCTGCAAACCTACACACACTTCCACTCCCGCTGACACACAACCGTCCTGCAGACCTGTAATCTAATGAGAACTTGGGAGAATCCCAAGCTTTTGATGAAGATATTCAAATGCTTCACAAGGTAAAGGTTTAGTGAAGATATCATCAATTTTTTCTTTTGTACAAACATACTCAAGTTTGATATTCTTTTCAAGGAATTGTTCTCTAACAAAATGATAATTGATCGGAATGTGTTTTGTTTTTGAATGCATGAAAGGATTCTTGGAGATGTTGATGGCACTAGTGTTGTCACAGAATATGGGAATAGGCTCACTAAATTGTACTTGAAGATCTTGCAAATTTTTTTTCATCCAAAGGAATTGAGTACAAACATGATGCTGCTGCAATGTATTCTGCTTCCGCTGTAGATAACGAGATTGAAGTTTGCTTTTTGCTTAACCGTGATACGAGACAACCACCTAGATAGAATGATGCTCCACTAGTACTCTTACGATCATCAATGCTTCCTGCCCAATCTGCATCTGTAAAGGCTTGAATAATGAGATTGTTACCCTTGGGATACCACAAGCCATATTCTTTTGTGCCCTTTATATATCGAAGAATTCTTTTGACGGCAATAATATGTGATTCTTTTGGTGCTGCTTGGAATCTTGCTACTTGTCCAACTGCTTGCATAACATCTGGCCAAGAGGCTGTTACATATACAAGACTACCAATCATAGATCTGTACAACTTCTGATCCACATCCTTAGATGAGTCGTATATGCTCAATTTGCAACCTGTTACCATTGGAGTAAGGACGGGTTTGCAATCTTCCATTTTGAATTTCTTGAGCATTTCCTTGATGTACTTGGCTTGACATATAAATATTCCTTTCTCTTGCTGAGATATTTGAATTCCTAAGAAGTATGTCAGCTCACCAAGTAAAGACATCTCAAACTCACTTTACATCTTTGTAGAAAATTTCTTACTTAGTCGATCATCATTTCTACCAAATATTATATCATCCACATATACCTTAATGATTGTTAAATTATCTTTATCTATTTGTACATAAATATTGCTATCAACGGTACCTTTCTTGAACCCTTGTTGACGTAGATATCCATCGAGATGAGCATACCATGCTCTGGGAGCCTGCTTGAGACCATATAGAGCCTTCTTTAACCTGCAAACATAGTCTTCTTTTTGTGATAGAAAAAAACCTTCAAGTTGTTCGATGTAAACTTCTTCTTCTAATTCTCCATTCAGAAATGCTAACTTAACATCCATTTGGTAGACTTTGATTTTTCTTGAACATGCATAGGCGAGAAAAATTCGGATGGCTTCCATTCTGGCAACTGGTGCAAATTTTTCATCGAAATCAATTCCTTCCACTTGTGCATAGCCTTTGCAAACCAATCTTGCTTTGTTTCTGGTAACCTACCCATCTTCATTCAATTTGTTCCTGAACACCCATTTAGTCCCAATGACATTTTTATCTTTTGGTCATGGAACTAGTTCCCAGGTGTTATTCTTCTCAATTTGATCCAATTCTTCATTCATAGCTGCTACCCAATGTTCATTTTAGCTAGCTTCCTCAAAACTACTAGGCTCAAAGGTTGCTAGAAAAGCAACGTGAGCTTGTTGTGATGAACGAAGTTGTCGACCTTCATTTATGTCACCAATGATTTGATTTGATGGATGGTTCTCTTGAATCCACTCTTTTGTTCTCCTTGGAGGAGCTTCTTGTTGTTGTTCTAGTATATCTTGATGATCATTGTTTACTTCTTCCTTGTTGATAGTTTCTTCTTGTTCTACAATTTTATCTATGTCTTTTTCAGCCTCTGTCTCAAGTTTCAAGGATTCTAGATCCTCATCATTACTTGCTAGAACACCATCTTCGTCAAATGTAACATTTATGCTCTCCACTATCTATTTTCGTCTTAGATTATAGCATTTATAGGCCTTTATTTTGCGTGAGTAACCAAAAAAGATAACTTCATCAACACGTGATTCAAACTTACCCAAATTTTGATCTTCTCTTTTGATATAACATTTGCTTTTGAAGATTCTGAAATATTTTACATTAGCTGGTTTTCCTTTCCATAATTCATATGGAGTCTTGTTGCAATTCTTTCTGAGAAGACTTCGGTTGATAATGAAGACTGTCGTATCAATTGTTTGAACCTAGAATTTTTCATCCAATTTTGAGTCCTTCAACATTGTTCTACCCATTTCCTGTACAGTTCTATTCTTTCTTTCAACAACTCCATTTTGCTGAGGTGTTCGTGTTGTTGAAAATTTCCTTTTTATTCCATTTTCGTCACAGTATTGCTGAAATAATTTGGAAGTGAATTCTCCACCATTATATGATCTTAAACACTTTATTTTCAAATCAGTTTCATTTTCAACCAACTCCTTGTAGATCTTAAAGCACTAAAATGCTTCAGATTTTTTCTTTAGGAAATTGACGGTTGTCATCCTGGTATAGTCATCTATCATTAACATGAAATATAATTCTCCGTCTAAGCCTTTTGTTCTCACAGGACCACATAGATCAGTATGTATCAATTCGAATGGATGTGATGAAAATTGTTCTTTTGTTTTAAATTAGAATTTTGTCTACTTGCCATGCAGACATGCCTCACATAGTGTGTTGGAAGGTTTTGAGATTTTCGGCATTTCTCGTACTGCTACCTTTTTGCTTATCCTGACAATATTTTCAAAGTTTATGTGACCCATTCGTTTGTGCCGTAACCAACTTTCATCTTCTTTAGCTAGTAGACATGCTTTAGTTGCTTCATCCAGAACATATATGTCGTTTGGAGCTCGACTTGCTGTAGCCACAATTTTACCATACCTGCCTTTCCTGATTTCACATTTTGTGGAGTTGAATAGCATTGTGTGTCCTTGATCACACATTTGTCCAACACTGAGCAGATTGTGATTCATGTTTTTGACCAATAGAACATTCTTGGCTATAACATCTTTGCTTTCGAGAGTGACGGTACCTAATCCTATAACATTTGAAGATCCATCATTTCCAAAGGATATGGTTCCATCCTTCTTCTCTTTCAGAGATACAAATTTCCTTCTATCTCCATTCATATGCGTTGAGCAACCGCTGTCAACATACCACACATATTTATTTTTTTGAGCCTTGAGAGCGAGAGCACAATTATCAGTCTTCTTCTTCTTCCATGTTCGTTCATTCTATGGCTTCGAAGATTCTTCTGGAGGATTTTCAAGTCTACAGTCTCTGGCTATGTGTCCAAAGTTCTGACATTTGTAACATTCCATATTATTTCTTAAGTTTTCAAATCTATTGATGTTTCGTTGAGCCCTAGGAGGTTCATATTTGAAGAATCTCTTGGAATTGTATTGGTTCATAGGGTACGTGCGACATTCTACAACTTTATGACCAAATTTTCCACATGAATAACAATAGCCATGAAAAATATGTTGGTACCTAGATGAAAATCTTCGTCGAGGAATCGTCTTCCAAGGATGTACTTGCGAATCTTGTCCAATAAAGTCTTCATGTATGTCATATCTCATAGGTTCATTGTATTTTGTTGTAGAAGGTCCTGCTTCTTCTTCTTTATAATCGAGGCCAGTTCTGTCGTTGTAATATCGTTGATTGTTGATGAGTTCTTCCAATGCCCTTGAGTTGTTGGCATAGTTTTGGATAGTTTTCCCCTTCTTCACTTCCTTACGCAATGAGACTACTTCGGCTTCTAATGCTTCCCTTTCTTGGTTGCTTTCTTCCAACTTCTTTTGAAGTGACTCTTCAATACATTTGTGTTCTTCAACCTCAATTTTGAGACCTTGAACTTGTTCTTCAAGAGTATTGGAACGGATCTTCTCAGTATTGAGCTCTTTTATAAGCTTGATTACCTCATAAAATTCTTCTATGGCCAACCCTTCTTCTTCATTGTTTGATACTTCTTGTTTATTGTGCTTGGCCATAAACAATACTTTCTCATTGGCTTCTTCTTTGTTGTCACTTTCTTCATCGGATGATGAGCTATCTTCTTTAGAGAGAAAGTTCCTTTTGGATCCTTTCTTTTTTCCTTGCTTGTTGAATTTCTTAAAGCCTTTCTTTCCTTTTGAGTTGCCATCACTTTTGTTCGGACATTTTGCTACGAAATTCCCAACCTCACCACAACCGAAACATATCAATGGAATTCTACCTTTGAATTTTCCCTTACCAGGTTTTATTTTTCTCGTAAAGAAAGAATATTCTTCATCTGAAAGACCTTCTCCATCATCTCCCTTTTTTTCACACTTGCAGGTGCATGTCATTTCAATTGAAGGTTCTTTGTCCTTATTGGTTTGCTTAGATGCAACGAACGCAGTTTCTAGATTTGAAGTACCCTTTTCTTCATCAAGTCTCATCTCATATGCTATGAGAACTCCATGTAATTCTTCCTTGCCGAGTTTGTCCAGATTTGCACTGTATTCTAAGACTGATACCTTTTTGTTGAATCTCCCTGGTAACATTCTAAGATTCTTCCGTATAATAGTCTTCTCTTCAAATGGCTCTCCCAATCCTTCCAGAGTATTGGTTATTTCATCAATGTATTGGAAGTATGCAGCAATGTTGCAATCTTCTTTCATTCTGAGTTGCTCAATTTTTTCTCTATAGATTTTAAGCTTTGCTTCTTTGACATTTGATTCACCTTCATATATATTCTCAAGCTTGTCCCATACATTTTCGGTAGTTTTACAACCCAACACCTTATGATAAGCAGATTCAATAAGTCCACTGATAATAATATTCTTTGCTTTTGCATCATTTACCAAATTCTTCTTACCTTGTTCATCTGCGGTTTATGTAAATCCATTTTGAACAGTGTCCCATACTTCGTAACCTTGCGCCAAGAGATAGACCTCCATTATTCCTTTACAAAGTGCATAATTATTTTCATTGAATAGAGGTACACCATTCTTGGTATGCTCCATGACCTCCTTCCAGCTATTAAACTGCTATTGAAGGAACCAAGCTCTGAAACCAATTGTTGGAAATACTGAGAGAGGGGGGTGAATCAGTATTCCTTTCAATTAGAGAATTAGTTAATCTTCAATTATTATCAGTGTTTGTACAATGATAGCAGCAAACAAGAGGAACACAAATGCACACAGTTTTTAAGGTGGAAACCCACTCCGGGACAAAAAGCACCTAATTATTTTCTAATAATTCTTTAATATTCAACTCCAATTGAAAATAGAGCTCCAACTTCCTAGAATCTAGAAAATCATTCTTCTCTAGCTCCCACTGGATGGATGCTCCAATGCTCGAGATTCTTTAGTAGTCAACTGAACAAATGCCCCAACACCCAATGAGCTACAACTCACCCTAGCACCACCCTACCACCCTATAGAAGAATAAAAGAAGAATGGACTCCCGTACCAGGGAAAATGGTCCACTTTACAATGATATAGAATGATGTAGAAGAAGAAGATATACTAGAACATAACCCCAACTTTGACACAACCACCTAATGATGATCCTAGACCTCCCAAAACTGCCTCTTTAACCCTTGGCAGATAGATACTAGTACAATTTGTACAATAATGTATTTACAATGACTAAGTACAATGATACCTTTACAATGATTGTATGCTGTGCTGCCCACTTGAAGACTTCATATGATGAACTTCTTGCCACTGTTATGCACCTTGTTTCCTACTCTTGTCATGCTACCATCTGTTGCACCTTGCTTTGCTTTGCTGCCATAGAAAGTCTGGTCCTTTTCAACCCTTGACAACACATGATCAAGCTTTTTCTTGTCTTCTAGGAGCTCGATATTGAATCTGGTGTACCTCTGTTATTTCAGATCCTCAATATCTTATTTTTGGTCCTGTAGTAGTCCTATGAGTCATATTTCCAATGCCATAGGTCTGATCCAATTTGGATTCTCCAAGAGAGATTTATACCCAATCTCTCACAATGCCCTAATTATGGACTGTTTCAGTAGAGCGAACTTGTATGGCATGCCACGTGTCATTTTTTCTTCATTTGGCTCTAAAATTGGTAGAGATAAATTTACATATTGTCCACTATCTGCCACTTTTTACAGAATTCCAATCTGATACTCAAAGAGAGAGTTATGAAAATTTTACCAAGGTCACTTCTTTGAGATGAATTTCAGGAGCCTGCAAAAACCTTGACTTCCACAAATCATATCTCCAAAAATATTGCGCACCTTGATCTGAAATTTTTACTGCAGATTCCTTAGTATTTTGGCTTCGCCTTATAAGAATTTCAGCTTCTTAACCTTCGTAGAAAAAAATTTAAAGCGAAAATTCCAAGATGACCTATTTTAGATGGCGAAATCCCTTGCCTAAAGAGGAAATGAAGATCACAATTTATATGAATGCTTAGGTTTAGAGGGGCTTCAACAAGTGAACGTGGAAGGGATTTTAGGATCTTAAAAAATATTAATTATGACTTTTCAATGACCCATGCCCCAACCCCATGGGGTTTTAGCCCACTAACTGGGGGTACAAACTTCAAACATGAATATCTCTCAAACCATGAAGAATTACATGGCGTGCCATATATCAACGGAAACATATCGACAAGTAGAAACCATCAAAATCATTATTGACCCGGACTATATTAATTTGGTAGGTCAAAATTCCCATCCAATATTGGGTTAGCCCTTGGTGCTGCTTGGGTTGACATCAATGACAACCGCTGATCAACATAGTGAAGTTCCCCCCTTTTATTTAAGCCTTAGACTACATGAGTACATACTTCATAATGCTATGCTTGATTCCGGGGCTTCTCATAATTTAATGCCAAAGGCTATTATGGAAAAGATGGGCATGGATATCACCCAATCGTATCATGATTTTCATTCATTTTATTCTGGTAGAGTTCATTGCATTGGTCTCATTAAAGATTTAGTGGTTTCCTTAGACCAAATCCCAGCCAAGAATGTTTTAATGGATGTGGTGGTGGCTAATATACCTCCTCAATTCGGTAGCTACTATCTAGATCGTGGGGAGCCAAACTCAAAGGTACTTTACAACTTGACTTCTCTTATGATACTATTTCTGTTTTTAGGCAATTGAGGAAATTGTACTGGAAAAATAAAATGAAGTATATGATAACTAGTAAGGAGAAGCCCATAAATCATCCAATATAGGTTGTACATACAGATCTAGAATCTTTTATTTTGTATAATTATGGTAATTTGAATGATGTAAGTAATCAACTAGTAGTGGTAGATGATGTAAAAGAAGTTTCAGAGAGTTTTAGAGCAGTCCTTCATAAAGAAAAAGAAATGGCGACTTCCTCCAAACAGCCTCTAGAAGAACAGAAAATTAGTACATAACAGAAAAATGAGGTGATCAACAAAAGTAAATCAGAAACAATAGTTAAGTTTTAAATTCTAGAAGATGAAGATGGCCTTTGGAGCATGGATTTCGATGGTGCTTTAGGTAAGGAAGGTGCAGGTATTGGTATTTGGATCCGAAGTCCTGTTTGTAAGTCAGGTGGAATTCCAAGTAATGTTAGAGAATGCTCTTATAAATTGGCTTTTGACTATTCTAACAACGAAGCAGAGTATGAAGCATTGATCACAGGTCTCAAAATTTTGAAAACACTTGGTGCAAAAAGAATTTATGTCAATGGCGATTCTGAGCTTGTCATAAAGAAGGTGAAAGGAGAATATCAAGCAAAGCATCCGCGAATGAGAGCTTATAGGAATGTAGTCTTGGATATCTTAAAAAAATTTCCTGAATATACATTAACAACGGTGCTAATAAGTCAAAATATAATTGCAGATTCGCTTGCTACGGTAGCAAGTAATCTCAAAATTCCGATGAACTCAAGTAATAAATTTGAAATTCATGTCAAACATAGACTTCGTGTTCCTAATAACTTAAGTTACTGGCAATTTTTTTGGGATGACAAAGAAATTAATAGCTTTTTGTAGAATGAAGGAAAGTTCAAAGATGCTTTTATTGATGATGTTTGTGATTCTGATGATCAAAACATAGAGGCCAATCAAATGAATATTTTGCAGCTGAAAGATAATACTATTCCTAGAGGTCTCATACCTTTAGAAGAATTTTTTTACCAGAATGATGTGGCGAGAAAACCAACATTGACTCCTACAGAAAAGGGTGTGGAAGACGTAAACATTAGAACAACAGATAAGCCCAAGATGGTTACGCTGTCTAAGACATTATCCCCCGAGGAAAAAGATAAGTACATCAAATTGTTATCTGAATTTTCTGATATTTTTGCATGGGATTATGCAGATTTGAAGGTCTATGAAAAAAATAGTATTCAGCACACTATTCCCATCAAGCCGAATCAAAAACCTTTCAGACAGAAGTTGAGAAGGATAAATCCAAGATTGTTTCCTTCCATCGAGAAAGAGTTAAATCGATTGTATAAATTTGGTATCATTGTTCCAATTATATTTTCTGACTGGATTTCAAATTTGGTTCCAGTAAGTTAAAATATGAAAAGATAAGGTTGTGCATTCATTTCCATAATTTGAATAAAGTGTCTTTAAGGATAATTACCCGCTTCCTAAGATGGACCATGTTCTGGAAAGGGTAGTTGGAGCATCACGGATTTCGTTGCTTGATGGTTATTTAGGTTATAATCATATTTTGGTACATGAAGAAGACCAAGGAAAACTGCTTTCACAACACCATGGGGGACCTTTTAGTATGTCAAAATGCCATTTGGACTCAAGAATGCAGGGGCTAATTTTCAGCGAGCAATGGATATAGCCTTTTCTAGTGAGAAATATATTTTCTTAGTGGTGTATTTAGATGATTTGATAGTGTTTTTTGGTTCTGATGATCAACATTTATACCATCTAAGAATTTTTTTCAGAAATGCAGGGAGTTCGAAATTTCTCTGAATCCGAAAAATAGTCTTTTTGCCATGGAGGAAGGCAAAATTCTTGGTCACAAAATTTCCAAAGATGGTATTTGCATTGATCCTTCTAGAGTAGAAGCAATTCATAAAATAGATTTTCTGCGTAATAAAAAGGAGATACAAGCTTTCAATGGTAAGATGAATTTCTTACGCAAATTTGTTCCTAATTTGGCTCAGGATTTGCGTGAAATGACTAATATGCTGAAAAATGACAGCAGTGTAAAATGGACCTCTGATGCTATGAAGTCTTTCAACTTGGTAAAGCTTGCCTTAACTACAGCCCCTGTTTTGGTTAGTCGAGATTATACTAGTGATTTTATAATATTTTCATTTGCATCTGAGCACACCTTTGCTGCGGTTTTTATGCAAAAGAAGGATAAGGTTGAGCATCCCATTGCTTTCTTCAGTTGAGCCATAAGAGATGTTTCTCTTATCTATAATATTATTGAGAAGTAAGATTTAGCCTTAATCAAAGCCTTGAAGGATTTCCGGATCTATATTCTACATTCACACACTATAGCTTATGTTCCAAATGCAGCTGTAAAATAAGTTCTCAAGAAGACCAATCTGGAAGGAAGGAGGGGTAAATGGATAGCAGCAATGCTAGAGTATGATCTCGATATCAAGCCCACTAAGCTAATCAAGGGACAGGGATTATCCAAACTCATGGCTGAATACAATTTGCATGCTCTAGACATAAACCTTATTGCAGCATTGTCACATGACGAAGAACATGGCGCTCTAATACAGGTATCAGAAATGTTTCTCACTTCACCATGGTATGTAGATATAGTGTATGTTCTTCAGCACTAATGTCCTCCTCCTGGAATTTCAAAAAACAAGGGTAGGTATTTGGAATTAAAATCTGCTAAATATTTCATTCTAGGTAGTGCCCTTTATTGGAAAGACCCAGGAGGTGTTCTTTTAAATTGTCTGGTTGAAGATGGAGCTAAACAGGTAATGGATGACTTCCATAGGGGAGATTGTGGAGGCCACTTTTTTTGGAAAACAACACCTAATAAAGTGTCGAGATCAGGGTATTATTGGCCGACTCTATTTTTATATTTGTACAAAACAGTCACAAACTGTCATGAATGTCAAGTTTTTTAGGGAAAAAGGAAACTCCTTGCTCTTCCGCTGAAGCCTATTGTAGTAAATGCTCCTTTTCAACAGTGGGGACTTGATTTTATTGGGGAAATTCATCCTACATCATTAGCACAGCATATATGGATTCTAACAGCCAAGGACTACTTCACCAAGTGGATCGAGGCTATTCCTACAAGGCAAGCTACGAACACGGTAATTATTCAGTTTTTAGAATCCAACATTTTGTCTCGTTGTGGTTGTCCTCACAAGATTATTACAGATAATGTAGAAGCTTTCAAGTCAAAGAATATGATTGAGTTTTGTCACAATTATAATATTAGGTTGGGTCATTCCACCGCATATTATCCGCGGGGTAATGGATTAGTTGAATCCTATAATAAATCCTTGGTTAATATCATTAAGAAAATGTTAGCGGAGAACAAGAAACATTGGCATAGGAAGCTTACCAATGCTTAGTGGATAGACCGAGTGAGCACTAAGAAGTCTATAGGTATGTCACCCTTTGACTTGGTTTATGGTACAGATACAGTGTTTCCTACATCACTTGCAGTCCCAGTTATGAGATTATTGCAGGAAGCAGATAGTGAGGAAGATGACATTCAACGTCGAATCAATCAGATGATTCACCTTCAGCAAACAAGGGAGGAAGTTTCTCATACTACTTCTAAACTTCAGGATAAAATAAAAAATACTTATGATCACAAAACCAAGGTAGATAAGTTTTAGCTGGAAGATGTAGTGCTGCAATGGGATGCAAGAAATGAAGAGAAAGGAAAGCACGTGAAGTTTGAAAATCTATGGAAAGGACCCTACAAGATATTAGCTTACCGAGGACAAAATGCCTATTTGTTGAAAGAAATGAATGGACAAGAATGTTTAGGAGGACCGGTCAATGGTAGGCTCTTGAAACATTACAATTTGTGATGCAACTTTTGAAAGAATGTTCCACTTTCATTGTAAATACCAGTTTATATTTTCTGCAAGGTTTGGAGTGGAAAATCATTTATGCTTGGGGTCCAAAGTGAAGGCTATAAATATTGTTTGATTTTTTGTTATTTTCAGAGTTTTTGAGTCAATTTTGAGTTATTTTCAAAGTTAGTTTTCGAGTCTGTTCTCAGTCACTTTGATTGGCTTTTGAGTCAGTTTTATAGTTTGCAGTCTTTTAAATTGTTTGACCGTATTGGCCCAAAGGTTAGGCACTTGGTCTACAGTGTTCTTGACACCTCCAAGGATCTACCATCCCCAATAAGGCCAATGTTAGTGCCAGTATTTGCATACTTCCACCAGGGATCAAAACACATTTTCCATGTGAATCTTAGGTGTCCCATTCTAAAGAAATTTTCAATCATTCCATTAGGTCATGATATAAAATTGTTCCACTGGTGGTTGTCCTTGTCAATAAACTTCACTCTCCCTCTAAGATTCACATTGCTGACTCATTCTCATGTCTCCTTGAGCATAACAACACCTATGGAAATGCTCTTTTCACCAGGAAGTCTTTTAAATCAAATCTCATTCATGAAAGTTAGGTCTAAAGAAGTCCAATTATGTCATTAGGTTTTTTATTTCTCAAGGTCACTCTTCCATTTCAGATGAAGTCAACAAATATATGAGAGGGAATAAATAAGAAATTTTGTTTTCCTATATATAATATCATCATGATGTAATTATCATACTTTCAAAGTTGTAAATTTTTAGTCTAATGACTTTTATATCAAAATGTCATTTTGATATAAAATTCAAATATGTAATTTATTTATGTTTTTCCAAATGTAATTTTATGTTCTCATATGAAGTTTTCAATGCAATCATTTCCGGCCTAAGTGGAGCAAAGAAAGCCAAACTCCATGACTTGATCAAACTGAAAAATGCCAGAAAGTCAGAAAGATAAAGAGTATCAGTGCCAAAGTTCAAAGGGAAAAGTGAACATAGGAAAAGTGGGTAATTAAAATTCAAAATTCAAAACCACTAAGTTATAAATCCATTCAAACACCTCAAAGTAATTTATTGCCTCCATTCGTCCATTAGGAGTTTCCAGCAAAGGATAAATTTCAAGTTTTTCGAGCATTTTGAGTCAAATTTCAAGGTCGTTGCGCATTTTCCCTCAAGTGATGCGTGTTTTCCTGGATGTTGTGCGTTTACCCTCAGGCGCTGCGTGTTTTCCTGATAACTACTGACCAAATAACACAATCTCTGCATGTTTACCCTTGGTTTCTGCGCGTTTTCCCAGGTGCTACTCGTTCCTCCAAGATGATGTGCATTTGCTCAGGCAGGATTTCAAAGGATTTTACAACCTCCAGCAAGTTTTCATTTCCTCACAAATTTATTCAAAGGGATTTAAATTAGTAAGTGAACCCTAAGAGACCCCTCCTCTAATATATTTGGTGTTTCATAAGAAACTTGAAGTGCTTATTGCTATGAAACCCTAGTTTTCATCTCCTTCCTATTTTAATGTATCATATTCATATTCATGTCCCTAAACACATATCAGTCATAAAAACTATTAAATCCTAGGGTTTTCATAGACCTATGTTTTCATTTAAATTCACTCCCTCCATTTTCCTAAGCTATTCATTCACCTCTCACTTCCTTCATCTCATTCCATTTACCCTAGGGTTTTTAAGGCTTCAAATTCAAAATGTCTGAAGAGGAAGATAGAAGTGTCAATGAGGAACAAACACCAAAGAAGAAATCATGTAAGAAAGGAGGGAAAATCATCAGATATGAACCAGCAACCAGAGAATATCTCATGGCTTCTCCCCTCACTGTGTCATGTTTTAAACATGTTGGTTGTTTTGAGTTTTGTGAGAAAGTGCAGCAGATCCAGTATCACCCTATTTTAACAAAGTTGTTCATTACCAATCTTCATGATAGGCAGGTCACTCTTGTTGGGGTTATTTTTACCATGTCCACTAATATCATTGCAGCTGCTACAGGGATCCCTAGTGTGGGAGAGAAATGGTTTAAACAAGGAAACCTTGATCAGAGCTACTATGAACCATATATTAAACCTAGATACAATGATGACAAAAATACCATTTTCCCTTTCTCTCATATTCTTGACCGATATGTCCCTATGATGAAAATAATCATGAAATACTTCACCTGTGAGGGGAGTTTTTCTTGACTCTATTCATATCATATCCGACTCCTCATGCACTTCACTAGAGTCGGAATGCTTCACATTCCCTATTACCTCTCCCGCAACATTGACAATATGGCATACACTGTACAAAAGAGGGATTATAATCATCAAATGCAGAGTCTTTTCCACCACTCCCTCATCAAGATGATAGTCATGCATCAGCTTGAGTAAAATAACATTTCATGGGACACATTCATAGCAAAGGAAATTTTCACTACCCCACCTAGTCAGCATGATCAGAATATCCCCTCATCATCTCATCCTCCCATATCCACTCCTCCATCTCAGCCTACTTCTCATACATCATCACCAAGTCAGTTTCATTCACCCCATGTTGATCCTTCTTCTTCACCCTTCTATAACCCTTCATCATCATTACATCATGACTCTGAGTCATCAAGTAGTGAGGAGGACATTGAGGCAACTTTGGCTAATTTTATTGATGTTGAGTCATTTCCCAAGACTTATCAGAGAGGCTACAAGAATGTGTTTGCTTCACTTGGAGTGAAAGGGGCCATGCCTTCTTCATCAATAAAATAGGTGGACAAAGGCAAGGAAAATGATAAAGAGCCAATCATTGATGAACAGGAGGAAAAACATGAAATAAAGCATGAATTTCAGCTGATTGACCTAGATGAGGAATATGAGGACAAAATCACCATTGCAACAATCAAGGTAAAGAAGAAAATATTAGTGAAATTCAGTCTAATCTTGAGAGAGGAAGATATGTGATTGACTTTCTTGAGCAATAAAATCAGTAGTTGAAAACTAAGCAAATCATCAATGAGGTAAAGACCATCAAAGCACGAAGAGAGGCAGAAAAGGCTAAGGCCTTGCTTTAGGAGACCTTGGAAATATTTGGTGAGACTTATGTTGAGGAGGTGTCAGATTCGGTCTGTTTATCCCTCCATCAGAGATCAAAATCTCTTTTGTTGCATTTCATTTTTAGGTGTCTCATTCAGTTTAGTCATTTGCATTCCATTAGGAGCATCCACCTTCTGACGGAAGGGTTTTGTCACTCATGTCCCTCATGTCATGTACCTGCTGGTTTGTGTCTGTTCATCAAAATCAAATTTAAAGTCATTCACAGTCATGTTTTGGTCTCTTAGTCAGCGAAGAGTCATTTCAGTCATTAGGTCTATGGTTTCGCAAATTTTGTCTTCAAAGTGTCCAATAATTCAAGCAGGCACAGAGGGAGGTTCAAAATTAGTTTTCATTTCGAAAATTTCATCGTTATAATGTAAGATCTTGAATTTTCTTCAAAACTCTGTTTTGAAGAAAAATCGTCAATTTTGTTTTTTGTAATAAATGCCATGTATATTGTCAAAAAATTTCAGTTGTCAAAATCTTCAGGCGCAGCCCTGGTCGCCTTTGCCAAATTCTGTGTCAGTCATCCCTGCAAAAAATTGACAAAAGTTTCATTATTCAAGTCAAAAAGGTCAAAATGGAAACAAAAACAGAGTTTGTATTAGAAAGTGAAAAGTGCCAAAGCCAAAACATAAGAAAGTTGGTTTTAAAGAAGCAAAAATCAAGTTCTCCACTATATAAGGTAATTCCATTGTTTCTACAACCCATTTGCATGCCAAAGACATCATTAAGCAGAGTCAAAATTAGTGGAAGAGCGAAACAGTGGTATGAAGGCCGAACAGTTGGTGAAGTTACCTGCGTGGCGAGTTGGGTAAGGGTCGCGGTGTACACAGTGGTCGCAGCGCATACAACTATTGTTCACTTAGCAAAACACAACGTGCACGGCGCACAAGGAGATCGCGACACATTGGGTTATGCACGCGGCGCATAGGCCTAAGACCGAAATTTTTTGCCATTCTTCTCCAAAATCGCATTTTTCTTGGTTGCTCCATGCTCAAGTAAGTTTGTACAATTGCTCATCGCTGGTGTTTGGATTTGTTTGAAGATTGGTTCGAGAATTTGAATTCCAAACATAAACCCTATCTTCTTGTCAAAAACTGCTCCTTAGGGTTTGGATTTCAAGTTTTAAAAGTCTGATTTTTGTGCCAAGTATTGCAAATCCCATTCTCCATCTGTAGTTCCCTTCCCCATCACTGTCATATCATCATACAGTGTCTCCTCTTTTCCCCTATGTCCCAAAGCCACTCATATCACTTGTTCCCATTTATCCCTATCCCTAAACCCTATCATTCCCTATCACTATCACTCTCCCATATCATTTTCAAAAAGTTCCTAAATCCCAAAGTCCCCAAACATAATTAAGTGACTGCCTTGTATTTTAAATTTCACTCGATTACAGTTCACTATACCCACTGTCCTTATTTACCACAGTCCCTTCCTATACAGTCCCTTCCTACTTGGCATATTTTGGCAATTGAAACAAAGGCAGCAATTTGTCATTTTCAACAAACCAAACATACACTTGACATATACCTTGCAACACCATGACGGAAACAGAGTCATCATATGAGCAAGACAGTGATTCTACCACAGAGCTTCATGCACTGAGAAGGCCTCGTAAAGGTGGCAAACATGTGAGAGAAGAGCCCACCTCATTGACTCAGTTATAGGCCTACCCACTTGCCATGGCATGTTTCCGAGAGCAGTCATGCTATCAGTATTGTGAGAGGATTTCTCAGATTCAGCATCATCAGGAGTTAGCCCGATTGTTTTTTTTACATTTTCGTGATGGTCAGGTTACTCTCACTGGTGTAAATTTTACCTTGACACCGGAAACCATTTCTCAGGCAACAAGAATACCGAATGTAGGTGAGGAGTGGAATAAAAGACAGCAGGTGGATAGAGTGCATTATGAACCATACATCAGGCCTAGCTATGTGAGGCAGCTTAGCAGGGTATTCCCATTCCGGTTCTTGAAGGAATCCTATGTGCCTTTGATGAAACTCATTATTCGATACTTCAGTTGTGAGGGCCGTTTCTCACGCCTCTATGCATGCCACATCAGATTATTGATGCATTTCATGAGAGTGAGGGTGATGAACATCCCGTACTTCATGTGCCGAAACATCGAGAGGATGACCACTCTCGTGCAGAAGAAGACTCCCGAGCAGCAATACAATAGCATTTACCATTATGCGCTCATCAAGATCATTGTTGTACATCAGCTTGGATTGCAAGGCATTGCATGGGAAGATTTCATTTCCCGTGACTTCTTCACAGCTCCTCAACCTCCGGAGATTGTTTGTGATGCAGAAGAAACTTCACAACAGCCTGAAGGTCACAAGATAGACCCTGATACATCATATGACAGAGATAGTGATTCCACCACTGAACTACATGCACCTAGAAGGCCAACAAGGAAAATTAACATGCTCAAACACATTAAGAACCATTATTGGGCACGCAATCATGTTTGCAAAGAGAGGATCAAAATCTTGAAGGCAAGGCTAAGGAGGGCACTAAAGTGTCGCAAAAGGCATGATAGACTCCAAATCTTGGCCGAAGCTTCTTTGGTTGAGCATAGAATTTGATTAGGGACCTTCGACCCAAATTTCAAGGAATTTGGAAAAAAATTTGTCAATTTTGAATTTTTTGGTCACAAAACAGGTTTTTCTGCTCAACACGTAGCGCCACTTGGCGCGCGCTTATAATTGGAATCTCTTCAGGGAAAAAACTTTGCATTTCTGGATTTTTTATCAAAATTTATGCATGCTCATGAATTACCTAAGGATTTCATCAAGTTCTGGGTTGACTAAAGGGTCAAAAACACTCTAAAAATGGCCTTTCTGCCACTTTTTGCACACACAGGAAGCAGTGTTGGGAGATTGAACTTTTGGAGGGGAAAATGGAAACCAAATCTAGAAAGTCCACTTGGGTTGGAAAGAAGACAGGTAGGGCTTTCCAACGAGCTATCATGAGCTCAATTTGGATCTTGGGAAGGGCCTAAAAATCAGCAGCAAAGTTGTGCTATGCATAGAGATTTTGGGCGTGGTGCATAGAGGATTTTAGCCTATTTTTCACTCAGCTGCTCAGAAGTTCGCCCAGTTTTGGCCAGTTTCACTTTTTCATGTAATTTTGATGTGTCTTGATGTAATATCATGTCCATGATGTAATTTTGGCACATTTTTACTCATTCTAGAAGATTCATTCACCAAAAGGTGAAATGTAAGTGAATGGATCAGTTTCCTACCATATAGAGGCAAGTTGTTTCATTGCCTATTTTCTAGTTCCTAGTTTAGATATGGTTGAAACAGCTCCTAAAATGATGATATAGACCCCTAGAGGCATGGGAATGGGTTAGGCTTGTCTATATTATGTATTTTCTCAGTCATTTTCAGGGTTGGACATTTTGGATTTCTAGCACTTCATTGTACATTTCATTCTGCAATTTTGGCAAAGGAATAGACCAGGGTTTGCAGCCCTCTTTGGGATCCATGTGGCTCTGTGTTTTGATGGTGTGTTTCTCTTTGTAACTTTAAGTTCAATAATGTTTATGTGTATCATTTTCCCTTCTCTTGCTTCTTAAATTAAACAAATCAGTGTTTAAAGGTGGAATTCAGTAGCTTGCTTTGCTCTGCCTTTAGTTTTGTTTAATTTTTCATGTTTTCATCTGTTTGAGGAGGACTCTTGAGACCCTCTTTCCCTCTGCAGCTCCTCATTGGTATTATCCATCCATTTACTCAATATAAATTATCAAAATTATTGCCTTCCTTGCCCCAATCAGAACTCTGCAAAAACTAGGCCTCATCCCCGAACCCAAAACTGTCTTTCCTTTGTTTCCAACAAAAACCCCCAAAAATAAAATAAAATACTTTTACCTATATACCTAGCCTAAAATTATCTTTTATTTCATTCATCTCAAGCCCTATTGATTACTTTTCGCAGAGATTGACCCAGAGAGAGCCCTCTCCTGTTCTGGTAGGGCTAGCTACCAGACTGAGCGTGGTTTGATGTTACCCTAAACTCTACCTTCCTTCAGCCTGAGGTAGATTTAGGAAATAACAGGAGGATCATCCTCCAATATAGAAACAAAATACTATAGGTTTGAAGAGATCTTTATCTCAGGAAAGACAGAGAGAAGCTGAGTTGGCAGAGTAGCTCATACCAAGTGAGATGCTTGCCCTAGAGATTATCAAGGACAAGGAATCATGGCTTGATAAATCCAATCTACATTTGGAGAGGTTGCTAGAGAACTCCAACAAGTATAATGACTTGTTGAGGACGAGAGTCAAAATTCATGCACGGAAAGACAGAATTGCATTGGCCAAGCTCAAAAGAGCCAATGATAAGATTGAAAGTTTGACTAAAGGGGGGAAAGAGAGGTTAGATATACTTTCTGAGGTTTCTATTCATGCCTCAAGCACTTGATAATCAATTACCTTCACAAATTTTGGTAAATTTTGGCACACTTGGCACTTCAGTTCATTTTTGGTTTTTAAGTGTTTTTGCACATAGAAATTCTGCCAAAGGCACAGCGACCTGGATGATGTGCTATTTTTTGGGGCCTCTGAATGGAAAATGGACACCACCATCATGTTCATAATGATGAATACATCAACCCTAGAAATTTTCCAAAGATTTGGAGGAGAACGGGTCCCTCAAAAATGCAAAAAACTACCAAAATTTCATGTTTTTGCCTCCTTTTTGACCTAGTCGCTGCATGTTTACCAGTCTTGGGAGATTGAATTTTTGACAGGGAAAATGAGCACCATTTTGGAAACTAGAGGTATATTTGGAAACTAAACTCAGATATGTTTCCAATGAGCTATCATGGAGCTGATTTGGACACGGGGAAGGCACTCAAAACTAGTCTTGAAGACAGGTCATTTTTTCTGCCTGAGCGCGGTGCATTTGACAAGGAAAATGCATTTTCACAGTCTTCAACAAATTTTGAAGTTTCACTCCAGTTTTACTTTTAATTTGTAAAATGAAGAATTTTCTGATGTAAATGGTCATGATGAATGTAAATTTTATGTTTTTACTTTCATCTAAGGTAGATACATTAGGTGAGCCTTCTATAGGTCAAATGAATCAGTTTCCTCTCTTTTACAGGCAAATTGTTGGGTCTTCCTAGTCTTTAGTTTCTTGTTTGGAATTTGGTGTAACTAACTCCCATCTCATGGATTCGACTCCCTAAGGATAGGGAGAGTGGTTTTGAGGTCTATATCATGTATTTTCTCAGTAATTTTGTAAGGGTTGGACTCAGTTGGAAACTTGGATTTTGAAGAGACACACTTTTGTATCAGTTTTGAGCAGGAATATTAATCAAATTTGCAACCATTTTTATGGGATCCATGTGGCATGGTTTTTAGTTTCAGTTTCCCCTTTTGTGCTCAATTGTTCGAATGTTTTGTTTATTTCAGCCATCATTTCATTTCTATTGAGTGAATGTTTTCAAGTTTGATGAACATAATCCATAATTTCTATCCTCTATTTTGGGTAGACATTCACAGTATGTAATTTCTTTAATTTAGAAAGAACCCATGATTTCACCACGCTCTTTCTAGCTCCTCACCTGTCTTTATCATCCCACCCATCGAAATCATAAAGTGTTAAATCACTATACTTACCTTGCACCATAGAACACCCTGCAAATTTTTACCTAATTTCCCTTGCCCTAACTGTTTTTCTCCTTCAGATCCAGCACAAACCTATACAATCAATTCAAAACCCTGAGCTACTATACCTAACCTAATATCTTCTTTCCTCAGTCTTCTTGGCTCTGATCTGTACGAAGAGAGCCCTCTCTTGGCCTAGTAGGGCTAGCTACTTGGCCAAGCGTGGTTTGTGGTTACCTTGGAATTGCCTTCTTCAACCTGAGGTTCAATCCGAGTGATAACACATACCACAAGATATGCAACAAATTTTCCAATTTTATTGACAAACAGAGTTTCATCATCAAAATTAAAGAAATTGAAATTCAATTTCGAAATATGTTTAGTTATATTTTCATACCAAATTTACATTTCTTGTTTATGGCCATATAAGGATCTGATAAGTTTACATACTTTTTGTTATTTTCTCTTTACAAAAAACCTTCCAATTGAGCCACAAAGACAATCTCTTTCAGCTTTCCATTCAAAAAAAAAAATCTTCACACCCATTTAATGAATGTTCCATCCATTCAAATATGCCAAGGAAAAGAGAGTTTGAATGGTGGCCCATTTTTCTATGAGGAAAAAAGTATCTTCATAATCAATACCTTTTTTCTATGCAAATCATTTTTCCATGAGCCTTGCTTTGTGCTTTTAAATTTATCCATCGAATTTGTACTTGCTCTTGTAGACCCACTTGCAGCCAATTGGTTTGGTTCCCAATGCAGGGTCTGCTAACTTCCATGTTCCATTTCTTACTCCCTTTATATTTCTTTATTCCATTCATCATGAGAACCAACTTATTTGAAGGAATTTGGTTCAAATTTAGTAGATAAATTCAATTCAAAATTATATGAAATATCCATATCATCAACTAAATTAGAATTATATGCATGACCTCCATTTTTTTTGGTATAACCTCTAGTTCCTGACTTTTCAACCTCATTAGGATGAACACTTCCAAATGTTTTCATGAACCATTTTGGGGGGCCTTTCTGAGATGGTTAAATTTGCTTCATTGATTGAGATAGGTCTACATCAAGATTTGGTCTTCCAATCCTCTCAATCACATCACTGAAATGGTATTCCTAATCTAAAGAACTGTTTGGAACTTCATGAGCATTAGGTCCATATAATACTAGTATAGCCCCGATATCGTTATTAGTGTGCACCATAGAACGCCCATATTCTTATTGTTGTGCCCCATACAAATCCACTATTGCTATTGTAGAGCCCTTACATTAAAATTTTTATGTAGGCCCTAATTATATTTTGACCCTTTAGACTCCTATATATACCAAGGAGATCTCATCATTTGAATCATCCAAGAAATTTTCATTTATGTAATGTAAAAGGAAGTTTCCCCCTTGAAGATATTTATTTTCAAGTCGTTGATCTATATTTTCATCTGCTTTTTTATTTGGTTACATAACATTTGGTATCAGAGCTTTGGATCCTAGGGTTTCGCTACTTCAAACATGACATCTTGGAATTTTCCCTATAACTTTTTTCTGCGAGGATTTAGAAGATTTAATTTTAACCACGTGGAGTAGAAATCTTGATGAAAATCTTGTAAAAAATTCAAATATTGGTTCGCTATATTCTCAGAGATACTATTCACGGGATGTAGGGTTTTTTGATGCTCTATAATTTCGTCTTAAACAGGTATCTGAGGGAAGATCATCATAACTTTTGTTTCAGTCATCCAAATTGAATTTCATAAAAGGTGTCTGAAATAAAATGGAATTTAGTTTCTCAGGTACCATTTTCATGGCCGAAGGTTGAAACAAGGACATGTCGAATTTTGTACAAGTTCGCTCTAGTGAACCAGTTCATAAGTAGGCCATCTTGGGAGATTCGATCTAACTTTATCTTGAATAATTCAATCTTAGTTTAACTAGTATGGTTAGAAAGAAGACATAGAGGGCTACCACATGACATAATTTCAGACCTTGGAAGTTCGAAGTCACAAATATACAATAGTTTCAAGTTCAAGCTTATCAACAAGCTCAAAATCAAGCTCTAAAAGGTGTATTTTTAATTTTGCATAAATTTTGTTTGAAAAACAATTTAAAGTGATTAAAAGGGAATATTGAAGAATATATATCTTTGATTGGTTCAAAATTTCATCCAAAACAAAACAAAAAAAATTTCTACACCCATTAATTCCTCAGAAATCTCTACTATGACACATGAAGAGGAAGAAATGCAACACAATATCTCAAAATTACAGGATCAAGTGTAAAAAATTTCGCTCTCACAAAGAGAAACAAAAGATGAACTAAAAGGGGACATGTAATATTTAAAAGAAGATATGAAATGGAACCTAGACAGTTTAAAATGGGATCTAGAAGGTTTAAAAACAGACATGAAAGGTTTGAAGGAAGGTTTGACAAAGTTGCTACAAGAATGACTTCCTAATGGTGACAAGGTATCCATGAGACTCATGATGAAAACAAAAGGAATGTGAATCATGATTTTAGAAACCCCCAAATTTGTGTTGAAGACCAATGAATTTCCCAATATTCATATGAGGAAGTTAGATGGCAAGGATCTAGTAATATTGATACTACATCTGGAGCAGTTGTTCGATCTACATGATGTGCAACACACACAAAAGGTATGTATTGCATCTTTATATTTAGCACCCAATTATTTTTGTGGTATCGATGGCTTTGTTCTTGTAAACCATTTGTCACTTGGGCATTTTTTACTGAGGAATTGATAGCACATTATGAGGATGCAAAGAGTAATACCTTCTTTAGTCAATTAATAAATCTCAAACAAAAGGGTTTATTTGGGTAACACATTGAGGACTTCCATAGATTTAAATCAAGGTAAATGATATTCCAGAGGAGAATATGATTGATGTCTTCATAGGTACTTTTTAGGACAACATCCAACATGAGGGTCACCTTTGGGAAACCGATTCACTTGAGAATTCATTTAGGGTGGCAAGAAAAGTTGAAAACAAATTTATGGAAACAAGGAAGTATACCACTCATAACTATAAATATGGAAGTGTTGTTGCTCCTAGCCTCCCACAACCTACAAGGTTGACACCACAAAAACTGGAGGAAAATAATGTACAAGAGATAGCAATCAATATAAAATCACTCAAGAACAAATAGGATGAATGAATACTCGAAGGAGAAGGAGAAACATTGGGGATACCTCCCATGTATGGTCGCGAATTATATTTACCTAAAGTATTCAAAAGACAAAGGGACTATTTCCCCACAGATCCCACCTTAGGATCTACCATATAATGGACACAATGAAAAATCAAGCTTCCTAGATTTATTGAAACCTCTTCCTTTTATACAATGGAAATGGAAAGGGTGATGACATACCTTATAATCCATGCATTCTGATGAAGGTTGCAAATATACTAGGAGAGATGAAGATCCTAGTCCTACTCAGAGATCCCTGTAACAACTCGACTTAACACAAAAAAAAACTATAATTATAACAAAATTACTAAATTTTTCGTCCATGACTTTCAATTAGTTCGTCATTATTCGACAAAACTCTATCATCATATTTTATGTTATTATTCTTTCAATCATACTTGGTGAATTCAAATATAAAAATTTTATGCTATTTAATATTCTTTTCTTACTTATTGAATTCATCATTCCTTTTCCTTGGTAATTTGACGATATTTCATCATCATCTTGTTCCATTATAACTGTCGTTATAATGTATCTATTAAATTTAGTATAAACTATTCAAGTTATACTTTTCATTCTAATTTAACATTTTATGGTCTTCTCAACCTATTTATATTAATTTCTAGCTTATATGTATTATGGTACTCTATGTCCCAAGACTATCACCATTCCTCATATAATACATATATCCTCTTATATTAAGGTCAAAGGATATATTGAATCAATTCAAAGGATTGAATCATTTTTATAATATACTATACAACCATGTCATAAAGGCTCTTTCTAACCTTTAATCCTTGTACTACTAAATCACCTTCCATGTTATTCAATTTGTAATACCTAAAACATAGTAAGGAAATAATAATATATAAAATTGGGTTTTATAAATGTTACCAATTCACTTCCGAATGCGGATGTTAACTAGGATGGATGGGACGTCCATCCCGTGGAGACTCCCGAGGGCGTCCGCGTGGGGTGGCCATATGGCCACCCACAGAAACATTAATTCCTCATTTATTAGGGCCAGCTTGCTCTCCATTTATGGCTTCACCATGCTCCTCCGCCATTTTTTTCATCCTGTTTGGTCTTCAATGGAGTTCACTCACCGTCACTCGATTCACTTTCACTTTGCTTGAAGCTCTCCCGCTCTGCAGAGAAGCTCCTGTCCTCCCGCCTGTGCCAGGCCAAGTGCTCGAACGCACACTGGGCGATGTTGTATGCATCTCTATTGCCTCGAGACTCTGCCAGACTTTCATTTTTATTAGAGTAAATTTTGTTGCTGTAATGTTCCTACTTAGCCTTAACTAAGAGGAGACATTAAATTTTGATCTAATTTATGTTTTATGAATAAATGAATAAAGGAGGACATGTAAAAATCCTAATAAATCAATGCCCATGTAAAAAAAGACAAATCTGGGCTATGTACATAATCACTTGCAGGTGTGAAAGAGGTTTGAGCCAAAGACTGGGTCCACCTTGACCAAATCAACTGCGTTGTCTAGGTTCAATGCATCTCCAAGAGGGACTGCGCAGTTCTAGAAGGGACCCTCTAATGTGAAGAGGGGTGACACATAAAAGTGGTTTATGGTTTGAAAATACTTTCTCATGTTATAAAAGGAGGAGGAGAGCAACATGTAGGGGTTGTTGATGAATTATATTTCTGAAGTATTTGTCTGCTTAGACAAATACCATTCTCTGCTGTTTAGTGGAGGATTGTCATTGGAATTACTGTTTAGGGATTTCATCTCTTCCCTTGAGGATCATTGGAGGATTTCTTTGCTGAAGTTGGCCACTATCTGGTTTGATACCAAGCTCTATCTTTCATGAGCAGCGCTAGCCCATTGAGGGTTTTGCAGCTGCTAACTTTTGTAGCAAGTGGCATTGTAGATCTGCTTAGATCTAGTTTTTTTTTAGAGGCTTTCTCTATTGGAGAGTGTTCTTCAGCCTCCAAGGAGTTAGCTGATCCATATTTTATATCAGATCTGTACTTTTCATTCCATGTACTCAGTCTCCTTCACCCTCTGCGCAGTTTCTGCTCTATACTGCGTTATTTTGTAAGAGGGCTTGTTATTTCAGTTTGCTATCAGTTTGGAGGAGATCTCTTGGTGTTAGGCTTGCCTTCCCTTGGTGATCCATGGATTGGGTTGTTGATCCATGTCTCTATAGATCTGATCTATTTCAGTAATAAAATTTATCTTCAGAAATTTCTGGGTTTTCTGCAGCACAGCATATTGTAATTCAGATCTACAGCTTAATATGCTGTATTTTGATGTAATTCCAATTGGATCTTGTTCTTAAAGTATTGTAGATTCCATATCTATATTAGATCTGATGATTCATCCATATATATCTCCTAGATCTTAAATTTAATGTACAGTAGTTTAACCATCTGGAAAATAACGTTGTCTATGTATTTCTGCAGTTTATTTCTAGTTGCAGTTCTTATTTCTGAAGGGATATTGCCCTAGTTATTCTTGTAATCAATTGTAAAGGAAATAATATCATATGTAACTCTGATTTATTGTTATATTACTGAAATATAAGACCTTTGGATGACCTCCTATGAGATCCAGTCAGATCTGCGCAATTCTAGTAGCTGTGGATTTCATTTTGTAGCAGCTTCTCTCTTTGGCTGATTTCTAGCTAGTCGTGTTTCCGGGAGATCTGTTTAACTTGCTTAAACTAATTGTGTTTCTGCTGAAATTACATGTACATGTCACATACAGCTTGAACGAGGGGATCCCAGCCATAATCTACGTTTTCATTGCTCATATTTTCTTATAAAGCGTTTTCACTGAAGGTTTTGTTGAGATTCCTAAATTGGGATTATTCCAAGTTCTATAGGCAGAGTCTATAGTTGGCCAGGTAGCCTCTAATTCTCACCCTCTTTTCAGAGGTGACATAACCAGTAAATGCCTCTATAATCCATCTCTGACATAGAATCTTGAGAATCCCCAAAAAGGAATATTACAGTTGCATGAAATCTCGGCCCTTTTTTCAGTCTTTTGTGCCTCTCTTGTCAGCTTTGTGTTTCTCCCGTCCTTCTCTCAGTCAGCACTATCAATCACCCTCTGTATCCATGCCTCGGCTCCGTCAAAGAATGAGATGCCGCTGCGGTAATAGCAGGGGCCGAGCCACTCGCTCTCGTCCTTCCACCAACACCGACTCCTCCTCTGAGGACGTCTCTTTGGGCCACTACCCGGAAACCAGAAGCCAAAGAGGCAGGGTCCGCCAGGTGGGGCATGCGCATTTCACTCAAGGCTCTCCGCCTCCCCACGTCGTGTCTCCTCTGCACCCAATCACCCATTCTGTCGTCTCCCCTATCTCCCTTCCGTATGCTCACTTGCCCCTCTGCTAATCCTCTCAAAGAGCGGAATTTTGCTTTAAGTGCTCCTTGAACAGGCCTGTAATCACTGCCTATGTCACCGTCACCCTCAGGGAGGAAGCTACTAGCCCCAACCCCACTTGTGCCCCCAGTTTTCAATCCCCTCCAGATAAAGACGCAGAAAAGGACTCAAGGGTGCCACTGGAGATAGCTCGAGCTGACAAGAACAAGGAACAGACGTAGGAGGTCACCGACAAAGCTACCTGTGCAACCACTGAAGGCGATGACTGCAACAGTGATGAGTACATATTCCGCATCGTGGAGGAACCTTCATCTCCTGCTCATGACAAGTGAACACAGCAACCTATGGCGGACCTCGATACTGAAGCCCAGGTTTCTTGGGTTGATTTTTGTTTTTCTATTAAACTCTCTTCTGATGAAAGAGTTGAATGCAATTTTTAAATGTCTATTTTTGTCAAACTATCTGAACACAATGTCGGTTTCCCCTGTGCGGGCGGCAAGACAAGTTCCTAAGGGACTGGTTTCCCCTTGGAGGGTAGTCCAGAAATACGCATATCGTGACTATCAAGCCTAGCTTTTAGGCTCACACAGCTAAAACTGTGGCAGTTTTGTACTATTATGTTACATAAATAGAATTAGACTTATTCAAAAAAAAAACAAAAACAAACAAACAAACAACGTTACCAATTCACACTAATTGATCCCATTCATACGAATTGATCTTTCTAAGCCTTATTACATTATATAAATCGTTTGTAAGTTAATTGATATGCTTTAAACATATACATTGTTAACACAATTATTGAATTACTTGGGTTTGGTAATTTGGAATTAAAATCCGTAAATTTTACATGTCATAGTTTTCATGTGATTGACATTTTCGGGATTTAACCCTTATTACAGTACTCCAGACTTAAATGAATTCACATGGATTTGATATTGACTGTGGTATTCAATTTGAGCCACGTGTATGGTATCCCTGGTGGGATTTTACGAAGACCTAACCCTACCCGGACTAGTCATTTTTCATTTGGCACTCTCGGCCTTCGGCTCTAGTTTTCAAACCCTCGTTTGATCCATCACGTGACCATGAATTGGGAAACATTTTTCTCTACATTCCCACAGGTGAGAACTCCTGTTATGCATTCTAATTTTTTCATGGACAAGTCGGCGCAACCTTTCGAGGCATTTTTTCTCTTCATGTAACATTTATATTTCATTGCTATTGTAATTACGTCTTTCCTCTAAAATGTTAATTCGCTTTTTCGTTTATTTTCTCCACTTTTATGTTCATTGCCACTACTAATTTTCATTTTTAGTTGCAGGGTTGCTGACTTCTCTGAGGCTTTGAATTTATTCGACTTCAACATTTTTGCATCTGGAGGTAAATTTCTTATGCAAGCATGAGGAATGGAATATCTAAACTTCATGAGAATAGCTATTGTATTTCGTATTATTACGAAATACTATTCTAGCAATGTTAGTATGGATTCTATCCATTAATTCTGAGTTTATTATTATTTATTACCATACGATTCATCTAGGATTTAAATAAAATAGTCGAGGGTTTATTCCAGCATATATTTCATTCATGTTTAAGTATTGTGAAATTTTGTTGATAATGAAACTCTTTTCTCTCCATAATTTCATTTTTTCTTCTGATAAATTAGTCATGCATGTAACAGTGAAGATTTTATTCCTTCATTGAATATCTATTTCCATACGAATTCTTTCAATATTGTCGCCTTTACTGTATTTTATCTTTTTATGAATTGGGTTTCTTCGTTTTCCTTATTGAATCAAATCTTCATAGAGTCACTTGCATTTACACTAATTAAATTAGGGAACTTCTCGCTCGGTTACATGCTCAGTGATTACGTCTTACTATTCCACAGTAAATGAAATTAGTTTATTTACTTAGTTATGCCATCTCTATTTTCGATTTTATCTTTAGGGAATTTGTTGTATTTCACACTGTTTCAAATTTATCACTCGAGAATACTTCCGAAATTTCCTTTATTACTATTTTCGTAATAGGAATTAGAATATCTCTGTATATATTCTATGGCTCTGTTTTGATAATTTCTACTTGAAATTTTATTTAAGTTTGGATAGTTTTCTGGATTAATACAGTAGCCTCAATTTTCATCAAACCCTTATATAAATAAATTGTTATATGTATCTGAGATAGAATCGATTTTTGAATTTAATTCAGAACCCTCATTCACATATGCAAACATTCTATATTTAATAATATTCCTAGCATGTTATTGTTCAGGAATTTATCCTTTCTATTAATGTATTTTATATTCTTGTTTTAAAGATTCATTTTTTTTATGAAGTTCTCATATTATATTTTTATATCAGATTGACATAATATGAATTTATTTTAGAATTTTATTAATTTCCTCAATTAATAAAATCGTAATTTGTACAGGAATAAATAATTCATCTATTTCCAAATTCTGAGAGTTCTTCGTAGGCACTCTGTCAACGAGATCAAAGGTACTCCACTTTCGATCTCGTCAATTTAAATTCCTCTTTCTCTTTGTAATATTCCTAAATTAGCATGCAGCTAATAGGAATATTGGTTTTTTATTTTTGCACCTAGTAGATGAATAAATGGGGGAAGAGACCCATACTTAACTTGAATTAGCATAAAAACCCTCTTGGTATGGAAGGGGATCATTCTAGTAGCTGGATTTGAAACCATCATGTGTGAACAAGGGAAATTGGATGCGGACAAAGTCAAGTTTGACCAAATCAACAACATTCATGGATAAGAGTGGATCATCAATGCAAATAGCTCAATATGAACAAGGATCAGTTTAAACAAACATATGAGAGCTAGATTGAAGACACTTGGGTGTGAAAAGGGGTGAAGCAGGTTGAAGAGGTCAACTTTGACCAAATCAAAGAGCGTGGTTATGGAGGAGTGGCCTTGATGGAGATACAATGCAGTTTTGGAGGGAGATTGATCATATGATGTTGGAAACCCTAATGGGTGGGACCCAAGGTGAGAAGGCTCACATAGTTTATAAGGAAGGGGGTGGCAGCCATTTGAGGTTAGCTTGATGATTATATATTTCATGGTTTGCATGAATATTGGGCATTATTCAGCTGTTGAGTTGAGTTTGCAGTGTTGGTTAGCACAAGGCATTCCTGCCTAGGGATTCCTTCTCCTACCTTGAGAGGCCTCTTGGTGGAGCATTGTACTTCATTTTTCCACATTTAGGCTTGCAGCCAAGCATCCTCCTTCAGCTATAGTGTTATTTCCACAGAGTGTAACATTTTGTTGCAAGGTGTTGCAGTGGAAGGTTCACAACACCACTTCTGGAGCTTGTTTTTCAGAGGAGGAAGCATTCCTCTCTTTGGGAGATCAGTTAGGGAGATTTCTAAGCATATTTTACATGTTGGCACTTGGCCAAACCATTCCCCATCTTCTACAGTGTAGTCCCTTGTAGGAACTGCATCATTTCTCTCAGTATTGTAGTACCAAGGTTAAAACCCTTGATCTTGATCTTGTTCTGTGGGATAAGGGCCAACCCTTCTCCTGGGAGGCTTGTATAAAGCATTCTCTTCTACTCCTTGTTTTATTCAGCTATATATATATATATATATATATATATATATATATATACGTAGTATAACTATGTTGTTTCAAATATAGATCTGTAGATCTGGTATTTTATACTTGTACTTTCATGAAGCCCTTGTCGGGTTATTCTTATATTGTATAAAAAGGAAGAGATCTCCATTTTTCTTAGCCATTGAATGATTGAAAACTCCAGATCTATTATTTATTATAAATTTCTGTATAAGCCCCCATTAAAATAATTTTGTCACATGCTTTAAGATTTTTTGTTGGCATAAGTCATGGGGATTGGGCATTTTTGAGTTGTATTGGTTTGGGGAGACCTGTTTAGCGTGGCTAGAGATATTTGTTTTTGCTCCCATTCTGCATGTGAGATATATAGTGCATGAACTAAGGGATCCAAGTCCCATTTCTTACATTTATAGCGTAATTTCCTGAAGATAACGTTTTGTCCATATTGCTGCATTTCCCCAACTTTTGGGATCATAAAAGGCATAATAAGTTGCTACTATAACACTAATTGATGGCTATGTGTTTCTCAACACATTTTATGAGTTAATTTCTCACTACTACTCCAGTATTGTGTTTATGTATTGTTGCATTCCCATTTTGGGATATTACACTCTTATGTTTTGTCAATTCCATGCACTAATTAATTTCCGCATTTTTATATGTAGGTTTACTACCACTGTCTATTTGAGAATAGTAAGTTAATAATTCCATATTAAATTTATATTTTTATTGAGCTAAGTATTAATGTCTTTACTTACTTTTAAAGACAATTGTACACACTTTTAACTCTCATATATTTTTGTAGGTACAGGTACTCCATGTTATTCCATGTACATGTTTATAGTTTAATTGATACCTTTGTAAGTGTATGAGTACTTCTATAAGTCACTCATTGAAAATAGATTATGCTTCCTTCTATACAGGTTGGTCCATATCACTTTGAAGAATTCAGCCTATAGAATTTTGCACTGTATTCAAATTAATAATCCTATTGTACTGTTTAGTTATGACTATGAATTATGTCTATAATTTATGATAGAATTATATTGTAATGTATGTACAACACAATATCATGACTTGAATTATTGCAATATCATAATGAATACTAATTCTCAGAAATTTAACTTATATTTACTTTCCTATATGTATGTTATTCAGTTGGTCTTTTATGACAATTCTAAGATAATGCAATAAATTTGTCTGTGTATCCCAAAAGTATATTACAGTAATAGATATTGTTTGGAATTAACATATTCATGTTATGATTACCCTACGAATAAATACACTAATTTCAACTGCTTTCTAATGTATTTATCTATATTTTATGTATTTACAGAAATAAGATTTACAACCTAACCTCAGATTTAAACCTATTAATGGGGTTTAGACATTGTGAGAGTTGGTTTATAGGTTTCTAATTGTCTATATAACCATATAGATCAACTATAATTTCCATAGTTGTTATCTGTTAAATGCATCAGACTGTCTAATAATTTTTTTATATAGAATTTACTCATGCATAAATTTAAATCTCTTACACACCTCCATGTAATATAACTCCATCATAATTCTATACTAATATATAATCTCAAATTTCTATAATACTAAATTTTATAATACATAATTGAATTACTTATGCATACCACTTTTGGTCAGAATATTTTCCACCCAACCTTGAGCTTTCTCTCCACAACTCCCTCCAAGTAGAGACTAATTCCTCCAAGGCTCTTGTCTACCCAGGAATGGCTTATTTAAGCTTTCTTTCCCTTCAGCGTGTTTCCATAACTACATCCAGTTAGAGGATGCTATTTTTCTTTTTTCCTAGGCTTTCCTTTTGTTTTTTCCACAAAAGTACTTTAAAACTAGCTTTTTCCTCTTTCTAGTTTTATTTCACTTCTTCTCAGTAACTTTCCACTTTTTCAGAGCGAAAAAATTCGTAAACTTTCATTAAAGAGAGATTACATGTTACATATAGCTATGTAGTGCAAGAACTGAAACAATCCAAAAACTAAGAAATAGTCAAAAAATACATGCCATCCAGCAGGTATGATCCAGTCCCAGAAATAAACATATTTTCAGGGATAATTAAAAAAGTTACTTAGTAAGCTCGGTGCTTAGCTTACTAATAAAAAACAGCAAAGTATAAACTATATAATTAAATATACATGTCAGTAGAAAATCCCGGGATATATACACAAAATGCTCCCCCAAAAAACCTGTACAGCAAGTAGTCACCTATAGATGTGCCTCCTCTATGAATGGCCGATGAAAAAATCTGTAAACCTATTCGCCCGAGTGTTCAGTGAAATGCTAGGTGCCCCAATCTAGCTCCGCTGCTTCTTTGGATAATATGTCAGCCATGTTGTTCCGAGACCTGTAAATATGAGTGACAGAGATAGAATCAAAAAGGCCTTTGAGATAATGAACCTCCCGCAGCAGTGCAGACAGTGTGTGCGAGTGACATAATGCAAGATTATTGAACCAATTGATAACAAGCAGTGAGTCACCAAAAATCTGGATGGCGTTGCAATGGATGTCCTCTGCAAAAGTCAGCAATAGGCGAAGACAATTCAGTTCTGCATAATTATTTGTACCGGGTCCCAATCCCATTCTGATATGGTAGACATGGTGGTCATTTAAGTAGAGGATAGCACCCCCTCCACATCCCGCAACATTGGACGCACCATCAAAGTATGCCCAAGCACGCCTATGATCTATTGTTTCAGGGATGTCGAGAGGAGGCTTTCTGTGATGCTTGTCAACCGGCAAAAGACTGAAGGTAGCAATGGAGGCCGCACCAATATGATCACAGTCAATGGGAATATCTCTGAAAATCTGTCTATTTCGGCCAATCCAGATCTCCCATGCCACAATTAAAGGGAGATTCCTCATGCGTGGTTCATGATCATAGAGCCTCCACCAATTTGTCCAGCCGGCCAGAATGTTGTCTCCCTGCCAAATAAAATTACAGCTCAGGTCTGTGCAGATCCGAGCCCAGATATCTTTGACACTGTTGCAAAGGAGGAATAAGTGGTTCACGTCCTCACAGCAGGCCCGGAAGTAACTGCATTGTGAAGCCCCTTGGAATGCTCTTTTGTGGAGGTAATCCATTATGGGTATACAATTATTGAAAATGCACCAGAATAGCGTTCTATGTTTGTGTGGGGCAGTTAGTTTCCAAAGACAGCACCACCACCAATCTTTGATGGGAGGTTCTTTAGTCCTAATTAAGGCATGGTATCCAAGTCTAGGAGCATATCGACCGTTTGGAGATACAGCCCAAATTAACCTATCAGCCTGCTCTGTAATCCGAATGTTTGTGGCTTTAAGGGCCCAAATATACATCTGCCAGATCCGAGCACCCGCCAGTGGTATGTCAAGGTCCGCTGCGGTAAGCCAGGCTTGGCCCCGCCACGAGGTATGCACCAGGTCTGCAATCTATGCAAGGTAAAATATATTTATGTTTGCAAGGTGTTCAGTGATAAATACCGGAAGTTTGTAATGATCTCCACTGCCAGACCACGAATCAAAGCCTATGCGGACCATAGTACCCGTGCCAATCTGCCAAGATAAACCTAGCTGTATAATATGTGCCACCTTATTGATCGCCTTCCAAATAATAGATGAGCCAGTGGTCAGACCGATACTGTCTCGAATCCAATCGAGTGGGTTCCGAGGCGAAATGTATTTAGCCACAATGACCTCTTTCCAGAGACTCTGACCCGTGATTAAATTCCAGCACATCTTAGCAGCCAGGGCCTTCGAGAAAAGATGTAAATATTTTAATCCCCAGCCTCCCCAATGTTTAGGGATGCTTATGCGGTCCCAGGCAACCCAGGCAAAGGTGGAGACTTGACCCTGATTGCGCCAGAGAAATTGCCTGCAGATATTTTTAATTCTGTTAGTGATGCCAATTGGAATCCAAGCCAGGGTCATCCAATAGACCGGAATAGCTTCCAACACAGATTTGATGAGGATCAGGCGTCCAACCCTGGATAACCATCTGTTATACCATATGTTGATTCTGCGTTCAATCTTGGCTATCAACCAGTTCCAGTCTTTGATCTTGTAGTCATTTGGTTTAATATGGAAATCCAGATATTTGAGTCTGTCATTGATGTCAATGCTAACATAGTCGAATAGGTGCAGAGAGATACCTTGTTCCATACCCGAGCAGCCAGTCATAATAATGGTTGATTTGGTACTATTAGGTTCCATGCCAGTGGCCCTGCAGAAGCAGTGCAGAATCATATCAAAATGAACAGAGTCTTGTCTAGTACCATTGAGGAAGATGAGAACGTCATCTACAAATAGTAGATGAGTGAGATGAAGAGTGTCTTTAATCCGGAGTCCTTGGAGTTCTCCTCTATCTTTTGCATTCCTGATAAGCCCCGAGAGTCCTTCCATAACCAAGACAAATAATACTGGCGAGAGAGGACATCCCTGTCTCAGTCCTCTCCCCGCATGAAAGAAATCAGATACGGTGCCATTGATCAGAATACTGAAAGTCGCGTGACAAATGCATCCCATGATCCAGTTTATAAACAGATGAGGGAAGCCAGAATGGATCAAAATGAGATGGAGATAGCTCCAGTTGACCCGATCAAATGCCTTTGTGAGATCAATTTTGAGAATGGTGGATTTCTGGCGCTGGGTCTTAATAGTATGAAGAACTTCCTGGGCCGTGCCAATAGCTTCGTGGATCTGCCTATGATTCAGAAATGCAAATTGTTCTTTTTCAATGAGTGTAGACAGGAAAGGCTTGATGCAGTTAGCAATGAGTTTGGATATGATCTTGTATATACAATTACACAGAGATATAGGTCTATATTCATTGAAGCTAGTTGGATTGTCAATTTTTGGTATAAGAGCAATGAAAGTGGTGTTGAAACCATCATAAATTCGACCTCGCACTCTGCTGTCTTCAATCATAGTCAACAGGTCAGTTGAAATGAGATCAAAAAAATGAATAAAGAACTCAATGGGCCAGCCATCAGGCCCAGGGCTTTTGTCCCGCTTGAACCATTTCAATACACCTTCTAGCTCACCCAAGGTGACTGGTGCATTTAGGTCATCCATCTGATCCTGTTCAACAAATCTTTTTGTATGCTGGGTAATACGCATGATGTCCGGGAGGTCAATGCGGTTAGATGCCCTGTAAAGGTTTGTGAAGTGTCTTGTGCCCAGGTCAGATAATTGAGACTGAGTTCTTGCTATAAATCCATTGTTGTCAGACAGTTCCCAAATGCCATTTGTAGCCCTCCTGCCATTAGCATGCTGCTGAAAGAATTTAGTATTTTCATCACCCGCTTGTAACCATATTGCCCGGCTTTTTAGTCTCCAGTCTTCCTCCTTTTGTCTCAGATATTTAGCTCTATCCGATTCAAGAGCAATAAGCTGTGCCTTGGTATCATCAGATCTATAGCCCAGTAAATCAGCGTTGTTGAGACTGGCAATCTTATTTTCAATATTGATCAGAGCCTCCCTCTCCGATCTTTTCTTGTTCCGAATCCATCGAATAGTAAGTTTTTTTATTCGATTTAGATTGTCATTGATAATCCTGCCCGGGTCCGTGTCATTCAAAGGGCTGCAGTGTTGCCAGGCCCGAGTAACCATCAGGGTGTAATCAGGATCACTCAGCCATCGAGTATTAAATTTGAAAGGGGAGCGAGCCCTATTAGGACCACACTCGAAATCCAGGTAAATAGGAGAGTGGTCAGATTTACCACCCATCCCCACCCATTGACGGGCCAGAGACATAATAGGAAGGAGGGTCTGCTTAATAAGAAATCTGTCTAACCTGTGCGCCAGGGCAGCAAATCCAGTCCTTCTGTTCCTCCAGGTGGGTTGAATCTTGGTAGAATGAATATCAATCAGATTCGAGGCATATAGCAGGGAAATGAAAAAATCGGCCAATGGATCCGGGGAAGCATTGGGGCCCCAAGATTCAGAGATCCCTAAAGAGAAATTAAGATCACCACCCATAATAATATGAGGTGCTTTGAGTAAAGAACATGTCAACAGAGAAGTCCAAAAATTCTCTCTGTTGGTGCAGGGCCCATAAATGTTGATCAGAGTAAATTCCACCTCCGAGTTGCCAAAGAGGACATTCATAGCAAGAACTCCAGATCGACCCCAACAGTTGGTCATCAAGGTAGTCCTATCATTAATGCCCAAAGCACAGCCCCCAGATCGCCCTGATGCATCAAGGGTGATGAATGTCCAACGAGGTAGGATAGAGGTCAAGAGAGTCTCCACATCGGGCCCAGCACCATGTGTTTCCTGAAGAAATAGAATATCAATAGGTCGATGAGATAACAAATCCTTGAGGGCCAGTCTCTTATCGGGGTTGGCCAGACCCCTGCAGTTGAATGAGAGGCAGATCATGATGTAACCGCCAACGAGGGTCTTCTGGCTCTAAGGACCCACATAAGAGAGGATTGAGTGCCAGCTTCAACTTTAAGATTAGCTCTTTTGATCGCCTTCGCCAGTGCAGATGGTCGACCCCGAGATTTGATGGGAATACAGTCCAGACTAGGCCCAATCCCAAAATTCTCACCTGACTGTGGTAGGAAGAGTGATTTAAGGAAATAGTTATGATGCGATGAGGGAGTCTTGGAAGATGAGGATGAGTGGCATCGGAGTTCATCAGAGGAGTGGTGGATAATAGGAGTGGATGACGGGTGTGTCAAAGCCATAGAGTAGCAAACCGCAGGGAGTTTCAAAGGATTTCCAGGCTTAGTCGAATGAGTGCCAGAGGTATGAATAGGAGAGGGCAGAGAGATATCGCCAATACCAGCTGTGAATAGAAATGAAGTGCAAACTGGTGGGACAGGAATACCATCAATAATCGAAAGAGCACAGGAAATAGAGTTACCTGGAATAGGAGGGTTCCGCTGAGAAGTGTCCATCGAAGCCAGCGAGCGAGTTCTGGGCTGCGAGGTGGTCCATGAAGGAAGAGCAGTAGGCATCAGTTCATCTTCTCTCGGGGCATCCGGGGTCGGCCAACACACGGCAGCATCCCCCCACACCTTGCTATTCACCTGCCCAGTCTGAGTACCTGTTGAACGGGATTTCTGCGAAGTCTGCTTGCCAATGCCCATCATAGGACAATCCTTATACAAGTGACCAACCACATGACACTTCCGGCATCGAAAGGGCACGCCTTCGTAGTCCAGAGGTTGCTGCCAGGTCATCCCATCAAAAACCATGTTGAAACTTTCATAGAGGCCATCCCTAGTGTCTAAGAAGATCAAGATCCAGGCGACTGCACGACTGCCCGATGTCAAATAGGATCGATCATGATCTAGATAGTGGCCAAAATGTCCTCCGATGTTCTTCAGCGCGGGTTCGCTCCAAAACTGCAGTGGCAACCCCGGCAGCCTCATCCAGATGGGGCCTGCGCCGACGTTCTCTTTCTTAGGGTCGAACAGGGGAACCCATCTTTTGAGATAAACAGGGTGCATCTCAAGATGCCAGTAGTGCTTGAGAGCCCAGTCTGATTGTTCAGGGCGATCAAAAGAGAGTGAAAACCAGCCTTTGGTGAGGACCTGGACCACCGGGAGAATAGGGAGAGTGTCACTCCAGATTTCACGAATCCACCTCCGAAGCCGAGTGGCAGAGTATTTTCGGCCACGGACCTTCCCCACAAGAGTCTTGGTCGCAATAATGCCCCAGTTCACCATTCCGCTCTCGCAGCCAAAGTTTGTGGTATAGATTAATTTACTTCTTGTGACCTTGTGCAGATTTTTTGCCTTTGAGCATCCCAGCCCCGGATCCACAGAGTCTTCAGTCACTGGGGGTGTGCCAATCCCCCCCTGCAAGTTGAAATCCTCCGGTATATTTGTAAACGACCCCGATGCCGCCTCTGGTGCAGTGGGTGCCAAGTCAAAGGGAGTTTCGACCCCCGGGTCCATAGGTTCAAGCGAGTAAGGTCCACCAATACTCAGTTGTGCCAGTGATCCTGTAGCGACCCCTGTATCATGGAAAAACGCCTCCGAGAGCTATGCAGAGCAACCAATGGCAGCACTCGAGGTTATATCTTGTCCAGCCTGGGGAAAATCCAACAATCCCAAGTCTGCACCTGAGGGCGAGTCGAGAGAAAAAAGAGCCAGGTCAGCCCGAGGCGAGGAGTAGCCTCCCACATTAGCCAGCTCAGATGGAGCAGGTGCCGCCACCTTAGGAATCAGGTCCAAGTCAGACATGTAGTCCTCCGCATCTTGTGCATCAAGTCCCCAGATGTCGACCCCCTCCAGGGGATCCTCCGAATAATCCACCGCATCATCATAATGATCCATACTGGTAGTGAGACCCCAGTTAATACCGTGGAACTGCCTTCAAGATAGGGCCAACCTCGCGGTAAATGGTGTAGGGTCGGGTCGAACCACAATGCACGAGACAAGGGGTGTCAGTTCTTGTGCAGACCCTGTGGTGGGGAGGGCCCGATGAAAACGCCAAGATGCCTCTAGATCAGGGTCCACAGACCCGAAAGGCCCACCCAAATACAGTCGGTCGGCCGAATAGCAGCAAATACCAAAGCGGATAGAAACATCCGCAAATCCACAAAATGACAATGGTAACAGTCCCCGGACCAAATAAAACAAAACCCCCACAAACGATAGCAGCCAATAAAAGCTCAAGGGAGCCCGGCCAACAGCCTCAAGACCAGTCAGAGCAGGCACACTGATCAGAACATATATTAAAACAAAATCACATTACCCGATAATGGCGGCGGGGAGAACCTAGAGTTTAGCCAGGGGAAAAAGGCTGGTGTCGTCGTCACAATACAAAAATGTCGCCGTGACCAAAAAAGCGATTAGGGGTCCCTAAACGAGATAACCAACCCCTCGCGTGGCGCCGAGTCCGCCATAGAACACGTCGCATGGCAGGTTCGACTGTAGGGTTTTCATGGATTCCTCATTGTTCGACAGTGGTATACTGAGGTATCTTTTTATATTTTTATCTCCAATATAATATTTAAATTTAATTATTTTCTCCAAGGATTTTTGGAGAATCTGGGAAAGTCTTTGGAATCTTATTCATTATCATGGACTTGAAATCCTAGTCACCATTTATACTCTAGTTTTTGCATAATAATTCAATTTACACATTTATTAAATTTAAAAGAATAAAATATGTCCTCAATACTTTTTTTCCTTTAGGTCCACTCAACCTTTAGGATTTCTCAACTGTCTAATAAAAGCAGTAAAAATAGGGATATTACATATTTCCCCTCTAAAACAAAACACTGTCCTAGGTGTTGCAAAATATTAATTCACTTTGAAAACAGTGATGGATGCTTTTCCTTCATTTCTTCTTCTCTCTCCCAAGTAGATTCTTCAGGTGAAAAGTGCCTCCATTGCACTTTCACCCTAGCTACCGTCCTATTCGAGAGCTCGATTTCTTCCAATGCTAGTATATGAAGGGGCTATGGAAGCAATTCCTCTTATGGTTCAACCTGTATCACATTCCAATCAATTACATGAGTAGGATCATGTACATAATTTTTCAATAAGGAAACATGAAAAACATTGTGAACCTTAAATTGAATAGGTAAAGCCAACTTATAAGCTATTGGCCCCACTCTTTCTATAAATTCAAATGGTCCACAGTAGCGTGGTGCTAATTTAGCATAGCTACCCGTATATAAAGTACTCTTTTTGGGCTTAATCCTTAAGTAAACATGATCTCCCACTTTGAATTCTCTATCAATTCTCTTTTTGTCTGCATAGCTCTTTTTTCTATCTTGAGTTGTCTTAATGTTTTGCTGAATTCTCTTCATAGTTATTTCCATTTCTTGCAATGAATCTAGTCCAAGAATTAACTTATTCTCTGGTTGACTCCAACTAAGCAATGTGTGGCACTTTCTGACATACAATGCTTCAAAAGGACTCATATTTATTGTGGCTTGATAACTATTATTATATGCAAATTTTTCCAGGTGCATAAAATATTCACATCTTGTAGGTTTGTACATAACATACATTCATAACATGTGTTCTAGAATCTGGTTTGTTCTTTCAGTTTTTCCATTTTTTTGGCGATGGTAGGCGGTACTAAAGTTCAATTTGGTACCCATTCCTCCAAAAATCTAAAGTAAAATTTGCATCTCTATCTGACATAATCATTTTAGGAACACCATGTAACTTTACAATCTCTTTCATAAAAACATTAGCTACTTGAGTTGTAACAAAAGTTGATTGTACTCGTAAAAGGTGTTCGACTTTAGTCAATGTGTCTACAACCACCATTATAGAATCGTTTTGATATTTAGTTCTAGGAAAACCAGTTATAAAATCTATAGAAACTATTTTCCACTTCCATTTTGGAATAGGTAAAGGATTCAGCAGTCCAGCTGGATGTTGATGTTCTACTTTTACCCATTGACATTCCAAACATCTAGCTATGTAATCAGCCACATCTTTCTTCCTACCTGGCCAAAACATATTCTTTATCAATGCTAAAATCAATTTTTGATAACCAGGGTGTCCTGCATAGGGTCGTTTACGATACTCATCTAAAATTTCATGTTTTAATGAGCCACATTTGGAATATACAATCTATTTTTATAATAAATCATCCCTTTCTGGTTTTGAGTATATCCCAATATTTCTTTATTCTACAATTTTCTTGAAGTTTTTCATAGTTTGAATCTTGACTCACCACTTCTTGTATTAATCCTTCTATGTCAAAATTCGCACTACTCCCAACACTATTCAAAATTAGATGAGCATTCCTACTCAAATCATCTGTAATCTTATTTTCCTTTCCTTTAATATGTTTTATTTCCATGTCAAACTCACTAAGGAAAGACAACCATCTAGCTTGTCTAGCATTTAAATCAGGTTGTGTGAAAAATTATTTGAAACTTATGTGATATGTCATCAGTACAAACTTCTTTCCTAATAGATAATGTCTCCACATATTCAAAGCATGTATTACATCAACTACCTCTAATTCATATAAAATGTAGTTCTATTCATGTTTATTTAATTTTCTTGACTCATAGGCTATGACTAAGTTTTCTTGTAATAATACCTCTCCTAATCCTTCTGCACAAGCAGCTGTACACACTAAAAATTCTTTGTTTGGATCAACAATATTCAAAATAGGAGCAGTTGTTAGTTTAAGTTTTAACTGTTCAAAACTATGTTGACATCTTGTTGTCTACTCAAACTTCACTCCCTTCTTGTGTAGAGATCTAATAGCATAAGATAAGGCTGAAAATCACTCCAAAAATCTCTTGTCGTATCCCGCGATACCCATGAATGATCTTATGGCTGGAACATCAGTAGGTACAAGCCAATCCATGATAGCTTGTATCTTCTCTGGGTCTATGACCAATCCTTATTCTGAAATTAGATGACCCAAATACTGAATTTTATCTGTAAAATTCACATTTGCTAAGTTTGGCATATAACTTACATTCTCTAAGGGTTTGTAAGACAATTTTGAGATGTTCTTTATGTTCTGCTTCATTCTTGGAATATACCAGAATGTCATCAATAAACACCAAAACAAATTTGTATAGATACTTCTGTAACACATTTTTCATTAGATACATGAATGTAGCAGGTGCATTAGTCAACCCAAAAGGTAGAACTACAAACTCATAGTGTCTGTATCTAGTTCTAAATGTAGTCTTTTTTATGTCTTCATCCTTAATTCTTAGTTGATGATAGCTTGTTCTTAAATCAATCTTTGAAAATATAGTAGCTCCTCTCATTTGATCAAATAACTCATCTATTCTGGGTAGTGGATATCTATTCTTTATATTCAGTTTATTCAGTTGTCTGTAGTCTATACACATCCTGAATGTGTCATCTTTCTTTTTAACAAACAGTACAGGTGCTCCCCATGGAGACACACTTGGCCTGATATAACCTCAGTCCAAAAAATCTTGTAGTTGCAGTTTTAATTCTAATAAATCAGGAGTACTCATTCGGTAGGGTGCTCTAGAGATGGGTGTAGCTTCGGGTACCAATTCAATTGAAAATTCAATTTCTCTTTTAGGGGGTAAATGAGGAATTTCATCTAGAAACACAACTTTGAATTATATAATTACTAGTAAATTTTCTACAGGTTATTTTTACAGTTTGTGATTGGGATGGTTGATTTTCTCCAGTTTTGCTAAACTTCTTCCTTTGATGATTTTCCCCAAAGTTTTTCAAGTATGCTGGTTTTACTCTTTTCCCACTAGAGTTCAATTTTTCTTTGTTTTGCCAATTTTTTAGCTGATCGTTTCTGCCTTTGAATTGCTGATAACACAGTCTTTCTTTGCGCACTGTTTCATCTATTGTCTTGGGATTTTCAAATTCTATTCTCTCCTTGTATATAGTAGGTAGGTGGTTTAAAAATCGATGTACCTTGGCCTTCTCTTCTCTAATATAAGGTACATAGCGAAGCAAGTTAGTGAATTTGGTAACAAAATCATCTATAGTGAGTTGTCCCAATCTTAGCTCATGAAACTCTTTGGCTTTGTCATCATAGTATCTTTCAGTCAGATGTCTAGACTTAAATTTAATTTGGAAGTCTTCGTAAGTCACAATTTTCTCATCTAGTACATGCGCCATTTTGGTTTCTTCCCACCAAAAATTAGCCTTACCCTATAGTTTATAAATAACCAATATGGATTTTAGGTTACTTCCATATTCATAGACTTGAAAGTATTTTACCATATTTAGAATCCAAGCTTCTACATATTCCTCCTTTTCACCATCATAAGTGGGAGGTTTAATTTTTCGGAATTCTCCTTGCAATTCCTTTTTCTTTCTAGACTATTGTCAAGCTGCTTCACCTTCCTCAGACCCTTCTGAGGGGGTTTCAGCTTCCTACTCTATCTCTTCAGGGGTCTTCACTTTCATGACTAGACCTTGAGGTTAATTCCTTAATCAACCTCTCTCTCTCTCTTCACTAGCTTGCAGCAATCGTTCATTGATGGTTCTTAGATGAACCAATTTTTGTTACATTTCCCTGAACATATTCAGCAACCAAACATTTTTATTTGGGAGATTTCCCTCACCACCCAGATCTATGTATATACATCCTCCATCACTCATAATGAAAATTGTACTTTTACGCACTAAATCACTGTACACATAAATTAAATTAGTGCAAAAAAATTTCAATTTAAATAAATTTACAGCAGCAAAATTTTGGAGTTTTAATTTTCTCTGTGAGGACACATATATGCCCAGTGTTTCAACATGGGCTTTGATACTATTTGTAACAACTCCACTTACCACAATTTTTTTTCCTTTTTAATTATAACATAACTACTAAATTTGTCATCCATTACTTTCAATTAGTTTGCCACTATTTGACGAAACTCTGTCATTATATTTTATGTTATTAGTCTTTCATTCCTACTTGGTGAATTCAAATATAAAAAATTTCTGCTATTTAATATTATTTTCTTACTTATTGAATTCATCATTCTGTTTCCTTGGTAATTTGACGATATTTCGTCATCATCTTGTTCCATTATAATTGTCGTTATAATGTATCTATTAAATTTAGTATAAAATATTCAAGTTATACTTTTCATTCTAATTTAGCATTTTATGGTCTTCTCAACATATTTATATTAATTTCTAACTTATATGTATTATGGTACTCTATGTCCCAAGACTATCACCATTCCTCATATAATACATATATCCTCTTATATTAAGTTCAAAGGATATATTGAATCAATTCAAAGGATTGAATCATTTTTATAATATACTATATAGCTATGTCATAAAGGCTCTTTCTAACCTTTAATCCTTGTACTACTAAATCACCTGCCACGTTATTCAATTCGTAATACCTCACACATAGTAAATAAATCATAATATACAAAATTGCGTTTTATAAACATTACCAATTCACACTAATTGATTCTATTCATATGAATTAAACTTTATAAGCCTTATTACATTATATAAATAATTTGTAAGTTAATTAATATGGTTTAAACATATACATTTTTAACACAATTATTGAATTACGATTGGATATAAATATTACATTAATCATACCATTGATTAATATCTTCGTCCTTCTTAAAAATAGAGATATGCGTACTTGGGTTTGGTTATTTGGAATTAAAATCCATAAATTGTACATGTCATAGTTTTTATGTGATTGACATTTTCAGGATTTAACACTTGTTACAATACTCCAGACTTGAATGAATTCACGTGTATTTGATATTGACTTTGGTATTTGATTTGAGCCACGTGTATGGTTCAGATTGTATCGTATCCCTGGTGGGATTTTACGAAGAGCTAACCCTACCCGGACCATTCATTTTTCATTTGGCACTCTTGGCCTTTGGCTCTGGTTTTCAAACCCTCGTTTGATCCATCACACAAACATGAATTGGGAAACATTTTTCTCTACATTCCCACAAGTGAGAACTCTCGTTATGCATTCTAATTTTTTCCTGGACAAGTCGGCGCAACCTTTCGAGGCATTTTTTCTCTTCAGGTAACATTTATATTTTATTGATATTGTAATTACATCTTTCCTATGAAATGTTAACTCGCTTTTTCTTTTATTTTCTCCATCATTATGTTCTCTACCACTATTAATTTTTGTTTTTATTTGGAGGGTTGTTGTCTTCTCTGAGGCTTTGAAGTTATTCAGCTTCAACATTTTTGTATCTCGAGGTAAATTTCCACTACAAGCACGAGGTATGGAATATCTAAACTTCACGAGAATAGCTATTTTATGTCATATTATTATGAAATACTATTCCGGAAAAGTTAGTATGAATTCTATCCATTAATTCTGAGTTCACCATTAGTTATTACCATACAATTCATCCAAGATTTAAATAAAATAGCCGAGGGTTTATTCTGGCATAGATTTCATTCTTGTTTAAGTATTGTGAAATTTCATTGATAATGAAACTCGTTTCTCTCCATAATTTCGTTTTTTCTTCTGATAAAGTATTCATGCATGTAATAGTGAAGATTTTATTCCTTCATCGAATATCTATTTCCATACGAATTATTTCAATATTGCTTCCTTTACTGTGTTTTATATTTTTATGAATTGGGTTTCTTCGTTTTCCTTATTGAATCAAATCTTCATAGATTCACTTCACAATTATCTCAGTTAAATTAAGGAACTTCTTACTTGGTTATATGCTCAGTGATTACATCTTACTATTCCACAATAAACAAATTATTTTATTTCCTTAGTTATGACATCTCTGTTTTCGATTTTATCTTCAAGGTATTTTTTGTATTTCACACTGTTTCAACTTCATCACTCAAGAGAATACTTCCGAAATTTCCATTATTTCTATTTTCATAATAGGAATTAGAATACCTCTGTATATATTCTATGGCTCTGTTTTGATAATTTCTACTTGAAATTTTATTTAAGTTTGGATAGTGTTCTTGATTAACACAATACACATAGTTTTCATCAAACCCTTATATAAATAAATTGTTATATGTATCTGAGATAGATTTGATTTTTGAATTTAATTTAGAATCCTCATTCACATAGTGAACATTCTGTTTTTAATAATATTCCTAACATGCTATTGTTCAATAATTTATCCTTTCTGTTGATGTATTTTATATTCTTGTTTTACAGATTCATTTTTTGTATGAAGTTATCATATTATATTTTTATATCAGATTGACATAATATGAATTTGTTTTAGAATTTTATTAATTTCCTCAATAAATAAAATCCTAATTTGTACAGTAATAAATCATTCATCTATTTCCAGATTCTCAGAGTTCTTCGTAGGCACTCTGTCAACGAGATGAAAGGTACTCCACTTTCGATCTCGTCAATTTAAATTCCTCTTTCTCTTATGTTTCATCAATTCCATGCACTAATTAATTTCCGTAATTTTATATGTAGGTTTACTACCATTTTCTATTTGAGAACATTAAGGTAATAATTCCATATTAAATTTCTATTTTTATTGAGTTAAGTATTCATGTCTTCACTTACTTTTAAATACAATTGTACACACTTTTAACTCTCACATATTTTTGTACGTATAGGTAATCCATGTTATTCCATGTAATTGATACCTCTGTAAGTGTATTAGTACTTCTATAAGTCACTCATTGACAATAGATTATGCTTCCTTCTATACAAGTTGGTCCATATCACTTTGAAGAATTCAACCTATAGAATTTTGCAATGTATTCAAATTAATAATCCTATTGTACTATTTAGTTATGACTATGAATTTCGTCTATAATTTATGACAGAATTATATTGTAATGTATGTACAGCACAATATCACGACTTGAATTATTGCAGTATCATAATGAATACTAATTCTCAAATATTTAACTTACATTTACTTTCATATATGTGTGTTATTCAGTTGGTCTTTTATGACAATTTTGATATAATGCACTAAATTTTTCTGTATATCCCAAAAGTATATTACAGCAACAGATATTGTTTGGAATTAACATACTCATTTTATGATTACCCCACTGATAAATACACTAATTTCAACTTCTTTCTAATGTATTTATCTATGTTTTATGTATTTACAGAAATAAGATTTACAACCTAACCTCATATTTAAACCTATTACTGGGGTTTAGACATTCTAAGAGTTGGTTTATAGGTTTCTAATTGTCTATGTGACCATACAGATCAACTTTAATTTCCATAGTTGTTATCTGTTAAATACATCAGACTGTCTAATAATTTTTTTATACAAAATTTACTCATGCATAAATTTAAATCTCTTACACACTTCCATGTAATATAAATCCATCATAATTCTATACTAATATATAATCTCAACTTTCTGTAATACTAAAATTTCTAATACAATATTGAATTACTTGTGCATAGAACTTTTGATCAAACTATTTTCCACCCAACCTTGATCGTTCTCTCCACAGCTCCCTCCAAGCAGAGACCAATTCCTCAAAGGTGTAGACATCCTCTTGTCTACCCAGGAATGGCTTATTTAAGCTTGATTTCCGTTCATAATTTTTCTCTAACTCCGTCGAGTTAATCAAGATGTTGTTTTCCTTTTTTCCTAGGCTTTCATTTTGTTTTTCCATAAAAGTACTTTAAAACTAGCTTTTTCCTCTTTCTAGTTTTATTTCACCTCTTCTCAGTAACTTTCCACTTTACTGAGGTATATTTTTAGATTTTTATCTCCAATCTCATATTTAAATTTAATTTATTTTCTCCAAGGATTTTTGGAGAATCTAGGAAAGTCTTTGGAATCTTGTCCATCCTTGTGGACTTGAAATCCTGGTCTCCATTTATACTCTAGTCTTTGCACAATAATTCAATTTCCACATTTATTAAATTTAAAATAATAAAATATATCCTCAATAATTGTTTTTTTTTAGGTCCACTCAATATTTAGGATTGTTCGACTATCTAATAAAAGCAATAAAAATAGGGATATCAAATTTTCTTTAATTAGGATAAAATTTCAAGGAGAACTCAAATTTGTAGTTGTTTCATTCAAATTTTGCATATAAAGTTATAAAATTTGATCTGAAAAGTGTAACCTCTTTTTTCCTCTTTTTTGCTTTTCCTTTTTTACTAAATTTTAAAATAAGCTTAGATATAAAAGATCAAGGGTAGATCTAGCTGAAAAAATAATGTACGAGAGATAGCAATCAATATAGAATCACTCAAGAACAAATAGGATGAAGGAATACTCAAAGGAGAAAGAGAAACATTGGGGATTTCTCCCATGTATGGTCATGAATTATATTTACCTAAAGTATTCACAAGAAAAAGGGACTATTGCCCCACAGATCCCATCTTAGGATCTGCCATATAATGGACACAATGAAAAATCATGCTTCCTAGATCTATTGAAACCTCTTCCTTTTATACAATGGAAATGGAAAGGGTGGTGACATACCTTATAATCCATTCATTCTATTGAAGGTTTCAAATCCACTAGGAGAGATGAAGATCTTGGTCGTGCTAGAAGATCCCACTCCAACTCATTGATCCCAACACCTACACACATGCACAAATCAACACAAACAATGTCTTTTCCTTTCTAGGAAGGAAATATAGATTCAAAATTATATAATCATAAAACACACAATATGGTACCATAAATAGAAATGACATGGAGAAGGAAATAAAATTATCATTCCATGTATAATAACAATACAATTGTAGAAGTATACCTTTGAATGTAGAGTAGTCTCCTCTAATCTCTTGTCTCTATTCCTCCACTGACTTACTCACAAGTTGTGCTCAATTTGTTAAGAAGTGGAATAGCTATTTGATGGACAAGGATACCATTATCCACACTAATCACTAATTATTGCATTATTTTTGGGCATAGAGTAAGCTTCAACAAACTAGACATTATAAGTGAATGTATTTTTCATAGTAATTTCATCTAGTTGTCAAATTGAAGAAGGGAAACACTAATAAGTTTGTAGACATTATTTTAATTCCACCATCATCCGATATTATGGCTTTGGAAACTCTAATTCATATGGATTATTTACCTATGATGCATACAAAGAGGCATGCATAGAATATGAAGACTTTAAAGAGGTGTTTTAGTCACTACATGGGAAAAATCATGTAGAAGAAGATGAAAAGAAAACTAATTATTATCTCCAAAATGGGTTTCTCTACAAGCTAGAAAAATTATGTATCCTTAAATGTGAAATATTGAAAGTTATTGGAGAGGTTGACACCTTCAAATTTGCAAGACAATTTGGTGTTGGGAAGACAATTTCCAACATAAAAAGTTATGTGTATTGGCCCATAATGAAAGAATATATAGCTTAATATACTGTAGGATGCATAGTTTGTTGTACCATTAAACCTATTAGTAGAAAGTAAGGTTTATACCATCAGTTACATGTACAGACTCAACCATGGGAATTCATTTAAATGGATTTTGTGGGTATTTTTTCAACAACTAGGAAGGGACGTGACTATATGTTTGTGATAGTTGATAGATTCAACAAGATGTGCATTCTTATGCTTTGTAAAATATAATCAAAGGAAAATAAACAACATAGTATGTTATTTGAATAGGTATGGGTGCACCCTTGGATACCAAGTAACATCATCTCATACATGGATATTATACTTTTTAGTGATTTTTGGACTAACATTGGAAAAAGACAAACACCAAGTTGAAGATATCTACAAATTTACATCCACAAACATATGTGAAGATAGAGGTGGTTAATAGGACATTGGTTTAGCTTTTGAGGGGTTACAATATGAAGCATCCAAATACTTAGGGTAAACATGTGATATATATTTAGCATTTTTATAGCAAAGTATTCCATACTTGTATCGATAAGTCCCCTTTCGAAACTTGCTTTGGGGACTTTTGGCCTTCGCCTTTCGATGTTTTATATGGAAAACAAGGAGTGAGGAAAGGAATCATAGGAGAAGAATTCAAAGTGAAGAAATTTATTGAAAATATTAAATAGATCTATTTTCAAATTTAAAAGACATTTAAGAAGTCACATTAAATGTGCAAGGCCCTATGTGATCAACATAGACTTGAGAATACATTCAAGGTAGGAGACAAATCTTGGGTCTGTCTCAAAAAAGAAATTATATATGGTATTGGAAAGAAGATCATTACTTTATGGTAAGGTCATTTTGAGCTGCTAGAGAATGTGGGTGATAATATCTATAGACCCAATGTATACCCATATATGTGCATTTATTTAGTAATGAATGTGGAAAAATTGAAACTTTATGAGCCTTCCATGTTCGAACAAGAAACTAAGGAGTAGGTACTAACTATCGTAGAGGACTTAACACTCAGAATATCATGCAAAGTTGGTAGAGGATGAATTAGAGGAAATTTCAGCCTAAAAGTGGCCTCCTAAAGAAAAATAATAAAATAATAGGAAAACAATAAAATAAGAGATATGAATTTTGGAGGGAAAATAAGAAAACTACTTTTATTAATTGTATTTTTGGCTTATCTCCTTATAGGTTTACCCAAATTTTAAGTGTAGACACTCATTGTATGAGGAATTAAATTCCACGTCCAACGAGTACCCATTATGCATACTTCTGAGAAGACCCGCATTGATAAAAAAATGCAGATACATTAAAAAAACATGTTCAACTCATTTTTTAATGTATCTGCACTTTTTATCAATTTGATTCTTCTCAGAAGCATGCATAACGGGTACTCGTTGGATGTGGAATTTAATTCCGCATATAATTAGTGTCTACACTTGAAATTTGGGTAAACCTATAAGGAGATAAGCCAAAAATACAATTAAAAAAAGTTGTTTTTTATTTATTTTCCCTCCAAAACATTTACATGTATCTATTTTTAAATTTAAAGGATTTTGATTGGTTTACATATTATGTACATGAAAATTTCATGGGCACTTTTAGGTTGAAATTTCCTCTAATGAAAATTTGTAAAATAAGTATAAAACTACAAAGTAGTGGTAGCATTACCTCAAGAAGAATAGATTGAAAGGACAACCTCTAGGGAAGGTTAAATGGTACTCTGGTGAGAATATAGAGGATTAATTTTTTACCTCATTCAATAAAAAAAATTTGGGACAAGAAGCCTCCTGGGAAGTATGATTGATAATAAATAATTAGATAATTTTTCATCTATCTTACCACTTTCTAGATGGAAAATGTCGGTGAATTGGATTGTGGGGCCAATTTTAGTGCATGTCCTACTTTGGATATGTGAGGTTCATAACCTTCTATATCCATTTTGATGCATTAAATAAAACAAAATTGGATCAACACTTGAGTTAGCATAAGATTTAATCCCTTGTCATTGTTATACACACTGACTATTTCCAATGATGTGAAAATCACTTCAATCAGAGTTTGTATGTGAAAGTTATGCCTCTTACAAGCTAACCTAACTTGTTGACTGCCATGGTAACAAGTGGATATCACATCAAGCACCATTACTCTCACATGTGAAGCTAGTTAAGTGCATGCTTTCAATATGTTTCTAAAATATCTAAAATGATAATACTAATTAAGGGTTGAGAGACGAAAAAAAATTAACCCTAGATGGCTATTAGACTATGTAAAACACTAAGCCACTAGGAAGCAAGGGGGATCCATTAACTTAACATTTTAATGGTTCCATAGTTGAGAAGAGAATATAGGAGTTATATTGGATAGAAAAATAAATAAGAACATTATATAGCAATCATTCAGGCCACTATATTAAAGGTGTAATATTCCAAAAATTTAGCCTTCAAGCTAAATGGAATATTAGAGTTGTTTTATCACTAGGTAGGTGAATAAATGGGTAGGGAGGCCCATTAACCTCTTTAGAAGAATAAATAACACTCCTAATGTGAAAGGAGGAAGAATAAGAAGCTAATTTGATCACCCTTGGGTGTGAACAGGGATGGGATCATGTTGATTCAGTCAACTTTGACCAAGTCAACAAAGTTGTCTAGATACATTAAATCTCCTTGATGAACATCGCAGTTTTGGTGGAGGAGAACTTGCATGAGCTTGGCGGCACATATGGATGGGAAAAAATGTGAAGAGGTTCACTTGCTATATATGGAGAGGATGGGGGCCTTTGTGATGCATTTTTTGAGATCATCATTTGATATTGGTCTTTTTAGTTTTGGCTTCCTCTTCCAGTTTAGTAGGGTTGCAGTGTTGTTTAGCACTGAGTGTTCCCGAGAGGGAATCCCACCTCTTCCCTTGAGAGGCCTCTTGGGAGAGCTTTGTAGTGTATTGCTCCATATCCAGGCTTGAGGAAAAGCACCAGTCTCCAGCTTCAACATTATTTCTGTAGCAGAATAGTGTTGTGTTGGAGGGTGTTGCAGTGGAGGTTTGATAACACCACTTCTGGGTTTGTTTCTCAGTAGAGGGTGCCTTCCTTCTCTTGAGAGATCATCTAGGAAGGTTTCTGGGCCAATTTCACATCTTGGCAGTTGGAAAAACTGGTCCTCATCTCCTAAAACACAGTCCCTTGGAGGAACTGCATCATTTTGCATTGATTTGTTGCAGTAGGGTTTAAGCCCTTGTTTTTGAGCTAGTTTCTTAGGGAAAGGGCCATCCCTTCTCCCAGAAAGCTAGTAGAAGGGATTCTAATCCCTCTGTTGTATTATTCAGCTTCATATATCTAATTTTGTAGTGATACTATGTTATTTCATAGCTTAATATTCAGATCTTCTCCTTTGTACTTATGCTCTCAAGAAACCCTTGTCGGGTTATTTCGATAATACATTAAGGAGGCCAGATCTTTACTTTCTTAGCATATTTTTTAATAAATTTATAGATCTATGATTTTCCATCATTATGTTGTATAAACCCTGAGAAAATAATGCTATCATTTTCTTCAATAAATTATGCATATCTTAAGTCATGGGGTTTGGATATTTTTAAGGTGATTTGAGGTCGGGAGGACTGTTTAACTTATCAAAAGAGATTTTTTTCTATTCCTATTTTGTATTTGATGACCTAAGTCTATATTCTAAGGGAAATAAACATTATTTCTCTCAGATAAAATGTAAATCTCCAAAAATAACATTTTCAAGGTCAAATTGCTGCATTTTCCCCACTTGGGAGGATGTAGAAGTGCTTATTTTTGTTGTTGTTTAATTTGTTTGATGGAAATGTGTTTCTCAACACATTTTATGACTTAATTTCACCCTTATATTCAATTATTGTGCTTATGCACTGTTGCATTCCCATTTTGGGATATTACAGTGGTATTAGCGCATAGTCTTGGCTCAGCCTGTGGATCTCAGCCCTTATACTATCAAGAGAAGAGAAAATGTAAAGAAAGGAGAAGACTCCATTATTTGGAGGAAATAAGGAGGAGAGGCTCTCAAAGCTTCTTCCAAAATCTATGCAAAGCATCAATGAAGATATTAAGAAGATGAGAGAGGAGATGGAATCTCCGGAGAAGTTTGAATCTAGAACCAAATCTAGATTGGCACATGAGAGATGTAAGCATGCATCTACACCCTATTATGCACAGTGCATTAAAATGCCCAGATCTATCATCAGAGAGATGGAAGAAGGAGGAATGCCTAAGAGGGAAACTCTTAGTGATTTTCTTCAGGAATATGAATCTCAAACTGAAAGGTTTAGAGATCATATCACTTTTCAAGAGTTTTTCAAGATCAAGGTGGAGAGGAGAAGGCGACTATGACATGGATAGATTTTCTCTATATAATTTTTGATGGATCACCAACATGTTAGAGCGGAGCTTGGGTGGAGGAGCTACACACTATGCACGACACCAAGGATTTCTAAATATGTAAGCCATCGAGTTGCGGTGTACTGCACTTTGAAGGTAAGGCCTATGCTTGGTGGATTTTTGAGTCATTTTCATAGAAAAATGCCAATATTTCTTCTTATGCAAGGTTCACTAAGATATTAGTGGAGAGGTTTGATGGTATACATTCTAAAACACTCTTGGTAGAGCCAAACAAACCAAGACAAACATAACTTTTTCATGGGTTGGAAGAACCTAAAAACTCAAATCCACTTCAGAAAACTATTGGAGAAACCCACATATTGCATAACACCTTGATGAAGGCAATATCTTTGTCTCATATCTTTGGACAAGAGGGCATGAAGGTTCCTTTTTCAAAGGAGGATCCTCTTATTGAGCAGATGACTCCCATTCATATTGAAGAGGAAGAGGATGATGGGGGTTATAGCTCTGTCACATCTAGAGCATATCTAGTACCTCATGCAGAGGAAGGAGGAGCGCATGTCTCCCTACAAAGTTTCTTGTATCTCATTGCAAGAAGTTCCCCAAGATCTCACACTATGGAGGTCAGAGGGCATAATCAATGGACAACATGATTGTGGAGCATTACGAGATGGAAGGAGAAGATAGGGAGGAAGTTCGTCATCATTTGACTGAGGGAGCACACACCCCTATCCATTTTAGAGAGCTAATGCAAGGAGAGGTAGACCTAATTTGCCTTTTGTGAGGGGCAAAGGGCAGGTTGCCCAACCATATGTACAATCTGCTCTTGACATTGATGTCTCTCTACACTACATGGAGGCATTCACACAGGAGGCCACCGGATCCGAGTTGGTCAGAGACATCTTGCCATTTGGTTCACCTCTTAGATTCCCGGAGAGAGATGAAGACTTTAAATGAGTCTAGTACAGGCACTGCAGAGAGTTTGGGATAAACTCAAGGGAGGAAGGGAGACATCCTTTCATTTTTCAGCATCACCACTCTCACTACACGCAACGCTGCCCGGCGACGAGAAGTTGCTACAGTGATGGAGGATGGCACGTTCATGGTGCAAGGGAGCTTCTCCATGGATTTGGAGAAACAGAGGATACTTCCTTTGAGGAAGGAATCCTCCATTGATTGGAGTATATGCAGGCCACTCATGCTTACATTGGCCAAGATTGAGAGATTATTTTTGGATGAGGGCTTCTCATGGGAGACCAACTTCCAAAGATCACTACTTCTTTTTTAGCATAAGCAGTTGCATGATAGGCATGGCAGAAATTTGGAGGATGAATTTGGCATGAGGGATGTCAAAGGAAAAGACAACAACATGTGGAGAGCTTCACATTGCAGATCACCAATGTTGTCTCTTGGGAGGATTGATCCATATTGGAGGTCTCAACTCTTGGTAGAGTACTCTAAGGATATTGGTGCTTGCATGATTATTGATGACTCAGATGGAGATGATAGATATATGATGGATGATGTGGTCATCTATTCTCATGGTAGAGTCTTATAGACTAGAGCTTCTAAGCTCAAGGAGAAGCTGCTACATGCAGCACATGAGGACTTCTTTTCCATGCACTTTGATGCATATCTTTCCTTGGAAGAGGAGTTCATTTGGGAGGGCATCCAGCATGATATATTTCAGCATATGGAGAGATGCAAAAGCACGGATGGTGATAGAGAGAGAATGTCACATGATCACTTCCCCTATTCTTTGGAGGTGAGGGAGAATTTCATCGGATTGAACCATTTCGGCTCTGAGTCCCAAGTACATGGTGGAGAATGTATAATTCCACATTATGTTTTGTACTTATTACTTTATATGAGCAACATGTTTTACCAGTAAGGATTATCCCTTCTTGAATATTGTATGATGATGTACTTGAAGCCATTTTTAGCATTGAGATTGGTTATCTTATTGGTGGTTTGTGGGGGAAGCCACATGATTTTTTGTGTGCACCATTGACACCACTTTGTACTTTCATGTTTCTATCTTATAGAATGACTGTGGTAGCAAAAAAGTGGTTGGGAAATCACTTGTTATTATTTGATTTGATTCAGGCAAAGGATGCACTACGCTGGTTCCATGTGTGGAACTCTGATCCACTTTTACGGTTGTCATATGACAACTTGTTTCTATTGGTTTTTGCTTCCATGTATCGAGTATTTTTATGTTCATGGAGATTTGTTTGGAGAGTGGGATATGAGTTGGAAAATGCCCATTGGGATTATGATTCTCCCTACTTTACATGATGCATGTTTCGGGGGAAGCAATGGGCGGTCCATGATTTCCAAACTACATCTCTTATTTTCATGTGGGAGGAGCCATTTGAAGAACTTGAGTTTTTGGAGGAGGCACTTCATGGCTTATCTTGTTGTAGTGGGGTATATTGGAGCGCACTCTTCGATTTCATGAAATTTCAGCCCAATATCGACATCAGCCCCATACTTACCATAAATCGGAGAGAGAAACCACTTGGATCGGGAGAGATCCAAGTCTCTCCATGTAGTCTGACAAATTGTATGAAGCTGGGGGTTGAGGATATTTTTGAGCTACCTAGATTGGCTCATTTCATTTGGATGATAGCATGGGTGTCGGAGTCACTCATTGGGAATAATATTCCCCATGTTTTTCATCACTCCTACCTTGAGGAGGCCATTGGACAACAAGAAGGTTTCCACTTACACCTTCCACCTTTTCATGATGTGAGCCATTTGGTTGTGCATGCTTGGGAGGGAGTATTGGAGGATGGATATACGGCAGATTTTTTTTAGCAGTGGTGGGGACTATTGATGAGGAGGCCACAAGAAGAGGATGGGAGGACTTTCACTCTCCTTATACAGTTGCTTGAGGACAAGCAACATTTTGGAGGGGAGGACTATAATATTCAAAAAATTTAGCCTTCAATCTAAATGGAATATTAGAGTTGTTTTATGACTAGGTAGGTGAATAAATGTGTAGGGAGGCCCATTAACCTCTTTAGAAGAATCAATAATACTCCTAATGTGAAAGGAGGAAGAATAAGTAGCTAATTTGAGCACCCTTGGGTGTGAATAGAGATGGGATCATGTTAATTCAGTCAACTTTGACCAAGTCAACAAAGTTGTCTAGATACATTGAATCTCCTTGATGAACAACGCAGTTTTGGTGAAGGACAACTTTCATGAGCTTGGTGGCACATATGTATGGGACCCAATGTGAAGAGGTTCACTTGCTATATATGGATAGGATGGGAGCCTTTGTGTTGCATGTTTTGAGATCATCATTTGATATTGGTCTGTTTAGACTTGGCTCCCTCTTCTTTGTTTAGCGAGGGTTGCGGTGTTATTTATGCACAGTGTTCCCGGCGGGAATCCCACCTCTTCCCTTGAGAGGCCTCTTGGGAGAGCTTTGTACTGTATTTCTCCACATTCATGCTTGAGGCCAAGCACCAGTCTCTAGCTTTAGCATTATTTTTTTAGCAGAATAGTGTTGTGTTGCAGGGTGTTGCGATGGAGGTTTGATAACACCACTCACCTAGATGCACTTCTCAGTAGAGGGTGCCTTCCTTCTCTTGAGAGATCAACTAGGTAGGTTTCTGGGCCCATTTCACATCTTGGCAGTTGGCCAAAATGTTCCTCATCTCCTACAGTGCAGTCCCTTGTAGGAACTGCGTCATTTTGCATTGAGTTGTTGCAGCAGGGTTTAAGCCCTTGTTTTTGAGTTAGTTTCTTAGGGAAAGGGCCATCCCTTCTCTCGGAAAGCTAGTATAAGGGATTATCATACCTCTGTTGTATTATCCAGCTTCATATATCTAATGTTGCGGTGAGACTGCATTATTTCAGAGCTGAATATTCAAATCTGCTCCTTTGTAATTATGCTCTCAAGAAACCCTTGTCGGGTTATTTCTATAATACATTAAGGAGGCCATATATTTACTTTCTTAGCATATTTTTCAATAAATTTCTATATCTATGATTTTCTATCATTATGTTGTAGAAACCCTGAGAAAATAACGCTATCATTTGCTTCAGTAAATTCTGCATGTCTTAATTCATGGGGTTTGGTTATTTTTAAGCTGATTTGAGGCTAGGAGGACTGTTTAACTTATCAAAAGAGATTTTTTTATGTTCCTCTTTTGTATTTGAGGGCATAATTCTATATGCTAAGGGAACCAAGCGCTATTTCTCTTAGATAAAACGTAAATCTCCAGAAATAACATTTTCAGGGTCAAATTGTTGCATTTTCCCCGCTTGGGAGGATGTAGAAGTGCTTAGTTTTGTTGTTGCTTCATTAATTTTATCGAAATTTGTTTCTCAACACATTTTATGACTAAATTTCACCCTGCTATTCCAGTATTATGCTTATGCACTGCTGCATTCCCATTTTTGGATATTACAAAAGGAAACTTCCTAATCAATGCTCATTTCTTTGTATTTGAATTTTCATAATTGAAGAAAAGAAAGAAAATAATAGGGCCCAGATATAAGGTTTATTTAGCACATATTTTATTCAATGTTTCATTTTAGCGTGTTAATTTTCATGCTCTTTGATTTTCGAAACTCGGTGATTTCCATAAATTTGAGCTTTAAGGTAGTGATAAGAAATATAAGATCTAAGAAAATAGATTAAATATAACAAATTTTAAAATATTTCAATATTAATTATGACTAATTGTTCCAATGGAAGACCTAGAATAGTTTATAAATAAATAAAATTCATAATTACAAGTTCTTTCCAATGGAAACCAAGAAAATCAAATATAAAGGTGCAATTTGAACGCTAATTTAAAAGTTGGACAATAGGACCATGATGATATATAGAGAGATCCCATAACAAATTAGTTTTCCTCGCTATAAACTTCATAGGGAAATTTTCCAAATGTACAAATATGGGATATTGAAATCACCTTTCTCAAATCCAAGTGCTCACAATAGTCAAAATGTTATAAACTGCAAGTTTGGAAGATCTTATTTACATAATGTAATATCCAAAGTTGAATCCATGTTGCACTCTAATGTTAATACTTTTTTTTTGGTTTAGAATATATATATGAGGAAAATAATGTCCAAATCAGGTAGGTGCATCGTGTCATATGAAACTAGCAACATTAAAGTATACTAGAAGTTCAAGGGTTGAAAAATAATTGAAACCAATAGTTGGGTTACATAGTTTGCAATTAAAGACAACCATCATGACATTCAGAAATGATGGTGGGAAAATATCAACACAAGCAATGTAAGAGATATAAAATCCTCTATCTCTATTAATTGAAAAACCTCAATGTGGGATTCCATGGTCCTCTTAAGTACATCATATGAAGGAAATTATGGGCCACAAATAAGAAAACCTTAGGTCTCGTCATTTCTTTGAATTATTAACAAAGGTATGGATTTAATATGGGGTACCATTATTTTCCACACCATGAATGATATCATAACAACATTCTCCAGATGACCCCATATGGTATTAAGCCAATGGTTTACATGTCTTCTTACATGTTGGACATAATATGTGTATCAAATTTGTTTCTCAAAATGAGTGGGAATTCGACTAAGTAATGTCCTTTAGTTAATTTATACTACAAAGACCATTAGAGAAGAAAATACACCCAAACTCTGTACATATCTACAATGAATTCCTAGTCACATTATGCAAACTCCACTTTCACAAAATATGCATTTAATTCTTGAAAGAGGCTTTGAAATTCTTTATAACAATGGGAAACTAGTATATGAACGTAGATATTGACTATATAAAGGTTTATGCCACAACCAAGGTTCCCCATACTTTTCCAAACCATCTTGATGATATAAATGTGTTGAGAAAGGTTTTATATAAAACCATTAGATTTGGTTTTAATGAAGGCTTGGTCCAAAATAGAGAATTGATTTCCTATCTTATCACTTCCCCAACAAAGTTCATAATGCTAGATAGGAAACAAACTTCCATTTCCTCCCACTTAATGGAATCAAGCGTGCCATATAAATAGATTGAAGAGCCTTATATGTGAGAAAATAATAGTTATGGTCACAATAAAGACACAATAATTGAACTTTCAAGGCTAAAGAAGAAACCTTTAGATGCCCCAAAACTATTTACTTGAAAATCCAAATAACAACAAAAACCAAGGCCTAATTCCAAAGTATATATCACAAAATATGTTATCACAAGTTCAAGATAAATAGAGGGGTTCTTCATGCCCAATCAAGGCAATATCAACATTCAATGATAGATTGAAAGGATAGATAATTTTGTGTGTGCTAATGAGGAAGATGGTTTGGAATATTTACCTTTAAAAAAAGAAGTGGGTGGTGTTAGGGTCCTATAATAATAGGTATCATAATTTTGAATTGGCTATGTTTAGTCTTGTAATATTGTACATACCTTTTCTTTTTTGAAAATGTTCTCCCATACTAAAAAATGAAAAGAGGGTATGTCCTAAAAGAATAATCAAAGGACAAAAAGAAAGATAAAATAAAATAAAATAAAAAGATATAAAATATGATACCCATAAAAAAGAAACAAAAATAAATTTTGTAAGTGTTGCACATTCAAATTCCACTACTCTTATTTTACTTTACTTATGCAAATAATATTGTGTGTAGCTTGTTCAAAATGCCACAATTCATGATGATCATACAGTTTAATCTTGATTAAATCATGCCTTTAAATTTCATGTCATGATAGTTAGTGAATAAATATCTGATCAAATCATTTAACCTTAGGAGATTAGTAGTTAGGTAGAGAATAAAATGATCTCATAAGTTTAATCTGAGCCATTGGAAGATATAAGTTTAGAAATAAGTTAGTTTTCTTATCAAGAGAAAATAAAAAGGGTGAGCAAGCTCAAATGCACCCAACAAATGAAATAAAAATGTTAGGATAAATAAAGGGTAGGTAGGATACTTTCAAGAGTTATGGAAAGCATCATTTTGGTTTATCTCATATCACTAAGGTATTTCTAACATTTCCCCTTATCCCAACTCTTTTCCCATGCAAAAATACATTCCCCTTGCTAATATCCCTCTTTCCTCTCTTGGAAATTATTTTCCCTTGTAAAATCCCTTTCCCCTTTTCAAAACCCTTTTCCCCTCCTAAAAACCCTCTTTACACTCTTGTTAGTCATTTCCCCTTGTAAAAACCCTTTCCTTTTGATAATTTCCCTTTCCCCTTATTCTAAAATCCTTTTCCCCCACTAAAACCGCTTCCCCTTGACTAACTCTACATTATTCAAATAAAACAACCAAACCCATTTATCAAAAGCTTTAAAGCATTTAATATATTATATTGGGTCCCACTTCCCTTTTGAAATAACCCCCCCACTTAATATATTTCTCCATTATATCACTTAACCCCCCTACTGCTCATATATTTAATAAACCCATTTATATTTATTAACCCCTTTGCACATATAATTCCCGGCCCCACCTCTTTGAAAGCCCGCATATACGTATACCCCCCGATCCTATCCAATCAGATCTAATGGCCAATAAACCTTTTTGCACCCCTCAACATCTGATAGTTAAAACCAATGGGGGGTTTCAAAATGGGTGGTTTCATACCCCCTCCCCCTTGCCACATGGCACCCCCACAATTTATCGCACCCCCTCATCCTAAAACAGCCTAACCATCTTTTTGCATGTGATAATCTGCAAGACCACCTTTTTCCATGCGACAAAAACCACCATGTTTGAAATAATCCACCCCCTCACCATTGCGATAAACCAAAGTTCAAAAGTAATAAATCCCAGCCTTTTACAGTTATTTCCTATTGTTGTTTATTTGTGAAAAGAGACCAAAATCCATTTTCTGACTAATATTGAACCCTGATTCCACCTATACTTCTTCCACGACCAAATTCCACCATTCCAGGTGATCCTGAGTGCCTATATTTACCAATTCAAGCATAAAAATTAATAAATTAAACAAATTGATGGCCTCCCAAAGCATACAAACCATAAACCCTCTGCAACCACCTGTGGTAGATATTGACCACACCCCTTTGGCCAATAAAGACTTCAAAATCAATGATATTGTGACTGATTACAACCTTTTAGAGCTCCACTATTGGAGCCATGAAAAATTTGTTGACCAAGAAGATGATATCCATCTGTGGGATTTAAATTTTCCCAAATACATATTCCCACAGAAATATCAGTTCCCAGGACTCATCAGATTATACCAAATCAGTTATTTTCCCAATGAAAGAGCTTTAGTTACCCCAAACCAAGAAATACTATTCACAGTTACTGCTCAATCTATCAATCAGATGCTCCATATATAACCACAACCTGGTGAAGTACCGTTCTCTATTGAAACCCTTACTGAACTCTACTTAAAGTTGGACTTTCCTAAAATATTCCAAATCTTTCAAACTTTCCACCCTCCATTAGTAGAAACCCCTAAAAGCAATCCTCCTTACTCAGCTTCTATGTTTTCAAAAAGAACCAAGCAGATTGTAACCATGTTTTCATGTATTTTAGGATATTTCACAGATGAACATGTAGATGCATTTATTCTTAGTTCCTATATCCCTCTTTTTCCTAGGTCAGCCTCTAGCTACAATCTTCAATTTTTCCCAATACCTTGCAAATGCAATCCATGATCAGCTAGTCAAACTACCAGAAGAAGGAGTATTCAAATACTCCTCAGTTTTGTTTCATATGTTTATATTTTTCCAATCAAAAAGGTTTGCAGTTAGCCTCCAAAAACTAGACAAGAGGGTAATCCCCAATCCATTGTATTTTGGACATCCTTGATAAAAAATGATTTCACTTAATTCAACTTCAAAGACTTCATTGATTATTTTTTTTATCCATTTGTTAATATTCTAAGCAGTAGAATTCAGCCTAGAATCAGTGAAGAGATCAAAAAGGTTTTGTATTTGTCATATCAGAGTAAAATAGGAGACTGATATTTATACCAGAATCATACAGATATTAGAGTGTATGGAAGCCATCTTACTCCATACAAGCTTCCCAAATACCTCCCAACGAGGATATTTGCATTAGAATACATCATAAAAATCTTGAATTCAGATGAAGTCAATTTCCTTTCAACTAAGAAGAAGACTCAATTCAAGATTAAAAACTAGCTAGGGCCTTTTATACGTAATAGTAGGAATGTTGGAAAGCAATAAGACAAATGTTTAAAACAAGATTTTAAGTTTAGCAACAGTTTCAAATGGCCATATGACCCCTTGGGTCTCATAAGTAAATTGAAAGTTAAATTCAAATTGACCCTTTTCATTCATGAGTCAAAGCCTGAAATTGAAAAGTATTCCAACCAGTCAAAGTGGTTGGAAAACACTTTATAGGAGATAGATAAACATGTTGATACTAGTTCCATCCTACTTACTCCAGCCCCACAGGAGAGAAATTCAAAAATGGAAAGAGAGGAAGCCTCTTATTTTGTAGAAACTACTTCTGATACAAAATTCAAGATTATGTATAGAAATAAGTCCAAGCTAAATCCAGTGATAGATCAGGAAGAGATAGTTGATACAGTTGAAACTATTGAAATAGATATTATTGTCAGAGATGATGCACCTCCAACACTTTTAGAAGAAACACATCAGCCATCAACTTCTAGTGCCCAAATTATTCAAAAGCAACACAATGCAGAGGTTTTATCATCTATCAAACTAGTTGAAAAAGAGAAGGATATCATGGAAAAATAAAAAGAGATTAAAATCATAAATGAAGCATTAAAGGTTGTCACATATGCATAGTACTGGAAGCAAACTCCTAGTGATCAAAGTAGGTTTCTTTCATATTATGACCTCAAGACAAGGAGGATGTAGATGACATTTCTACAGCCAAAGTTGTAGGCCCCTAAAACATCAGAAGATTATACTAAAACAACCTTTGAAGTTCCTGCTGTTTTCCTACCAAAGATGTGCATCCCATTGACCAGATTGAGTTTCACTAACAGAAGCGGAGAAATGATATATTCCACCATGACACACAAAGCTTTAAGTGTCCAGAAGTTACATAATTCTCTAGAAAATATAAAGACGTGGTTTAAGCTAGAGAAATCTTCATCACAAGCAAAGGATAACAGGATAAATTCACTTGAATATTTGGTAATAGAAACTGGGGATGATCCAAAAAATATCAAAGCAGCAGAAGAACTAATAAAGAAGAAGAAGGCAGACATAGCTGCACTAAAGAAACAGCTGAAGTTACCAAATAAAGAGCATCCACAAACCAAGGAGTTTTTGGAAAATGAAAATCAAAAGGATGAAATGATGAATCTAATCATTCATTTGACAGCTCAACTGAAATAAATGGAAAAAAAAATGGACAAACTAGTGTACGAAAATCAAGCCAGCATGGAGGCAGTTCCCATTACTATTATTCCTATAGTTCCTATATAAGTTCCATTGCCTATAGCAACTCCAGTATCAACAACAGTTCCAACAACTACACCAGCTACAGCATCAGCAATCCCAACAACCCATCCCACTGATGAGGCCATCAAATTGATCAAGGAAATGCATGATATGTCAATTCAAACTATTGAAATCTATAAGCTCAAAGAACAAGTGAAGAGTTTAGAAGATACAAATAAATTGGCAGAAGTAATCTATCAAGCAGAAGCATAGAAAGAAAACAGATTAACTGAAAGAATTCATAAGTTAGAAAAGGAGTTATCACTGAAAGAACCTTTAGCCCAAGCAAAATAGTAGTTGTGGGCCAATATCATTAACTCAGTTAATGATATTTGGCCTTCTATACAAGTTATATTTCAATATAAGGACTTGATAAAAGAAGCTATTAATGCAATTGAAAATGTCAAAGAAGAGCTTGGAAAGAAACCAGAGGAAGCTTCTACGATAATAAAATTCCAGAATACTAAAAATAAATAGCAATTAGAAGAACTTGGGATAACAGACAGAATAGAGAATATCTTAGAGGTGAAGAAATTGATTTCCAAGAGAAATTTGATGATATATCTTGAAGACAAATGCCAAACAATGGAACTGGAAGTGAACATGTTTATGAACAAATTTGATGTTTTGAGGCAGAAAGGTTTGCCAAATCCTTTAGTAATTAATGATAAACTCATGAGGCATGAAGACTATGATAAAAAGATCAAGGAAGTAGCTAAAGAGACTTCCAACAGTTCAGGAATGAAGGGCGTTCCTATAGGAAAATTTCTCCTTCAGAGTTTAGAAAATTTCTTTTACCTTCAGCATGAGGTAAATCACCTTTTTGTGAATAAGCCAACGTTTGAAAAATACACAGAGGAAGATGAGATTTACCGAGGGATGATGAAAATTAAACTTTCAGATGAAGAAACTTGGGAAAAATGGTGTGATTTACTATGACAGGTGAAAGCAAATACAGGTAAAATAACTCACATGTTAAAGAGTAAATAGATGAAAAACAAATGAAAGACAAATGAAAGAAAGACATCATGAAAGAAGATAGATTAAAGTAGCATACAATGTGAAAGAAACAAGTAATAGCAATCAAATAAAACAGGGACAGATTCCAATCAGTTACTAGGTGTCACTATCTTCTTGTATGAAGATATTTTATTTCCTTAAATAAATCCTAGTCAGTTGACAGGCTATTTTGTGTAAAGTTTTTTATAAATACTTCATTATTTCGAAGTATTGAAGGCAGATTTCTGAATAATTCTATATCTAATTAATCTACTACCTAAGGGCTATTGTACCATTTGCAGTTGACAGACAAGACTAGTAATAAAGTCATTTCTTTATAGGATTCTTGTGTTGAGCTATTTCAGTGAAGTATATTTCAATTGTTTATTTTCTTTTCTTAAGTATTCCATAAACTTGCATGTTTTCTAAAATTGAATGTTATAACTGGAATTTTATAGTAGAATTTTTTTTAAGTACACTCTGCTTTGAACTATTATACATTTTTATGTTTTCTTCTGATATCTGGTTTAGATAATCCTTAATTTCTCTCTAATCCCGATTGACCTCCTTCACCTTCCTTCATTATCTGATTTAATGAATCCTTAACTTCTCCTTGATCCCGATTGAAAACCACTTCACCATTCAGCCTTGAGATCTGATTTTGCTCAACTATCCTGTATTGTAACACTTCCTTTGTAATTTGATCTTGTTCTGTTTTCAAGGTATATTGACTCCATAACCCAGTGGAAAATGAAAATACACCTATCCATATAAATCAGTAATTCCACCAACAAAACAAAACCAAACCAAACAAGCATACATAACTAGCCTAAAATCTATTAAAACAAACAAAGTTAAATCATTAAGAGAGAACCCTCTCTAAGCATTAGGAAGGCTAGATCCTAATCTCCAAAAGTGGATGATAGTTACCTCTGTTATTTATTTTTAATGCACATAACAACTCTTGGGAAATTTCAGAGTGATAACATACTGGCAACCATACTGGGGAAATCAGTCCTCAGTTAAATAAATCTTAAAGGAAACACTTATCCTCATTTTTTCACCTTAAGGTTTTAAAGAGTTGTTAAAAATTATCATTAAAAGTTAAAATTCTAGCTTCTAAAATAACATGTTATACCAGGGCTCATCCTAATCCATAGCCTGCTACAATTGTTGATGATCCTAACAGAATTCTAGAAAACGTAAAAAAGTAGAAAGTCTAGGAAGTAGTAGTCAGCTAATCAAAGAAAATTCACTTCCTAAAGAGTTATCAAGCATACAGGATATTCAATTTGATTTATCATTTGAGCATTCATAATTTAGAACCAAATTTGAAAATTCAATCTATGATATTGTAATAGACCCTAGTTTTGTTCAATTTATTGAAGCAAAGAGGGAAACTATACAACCTAATTTAGATCAACAAGTTCTAGACACTTTTGATAAACCTTATGTTTTGACCTCAATTTTGATTAAAGATATAGACGAAGCCTATTTTCAACATTCAGTTGAACTAGCTACCCTAATTGCTGCTACCCCTAAGCGTTCTCCAATTCCTTCTGAAACTGTAATACAGCTTTATTTAGTACCACCTCATCTATAGTATCAACCACGTTTCATTCCACAGAACCATTCATACCTGAAATTCCTCTCCAACCTAAAGTTTCTTGCTCATCTTCAAGTGTTCCAAGTACATCTTCAAGTGTTCCAGGCTCATCTTCTAGCACTTCAAGTTCATCTCCAAGCACTTCAAGTTCATCTCTAAACACTTCAATTTCATCTCCAAGCACTTCAAGTTCATCTCCAAGCACCACTAATTTACCTCCCAGTCAAGCTAGAATCTTAGCCATGGTGCCATATATGCCGCTTTGGTATTACATGCCATGCCACAGGATTATCAGAGTAAAAAATTTCAGTTTGATGGTACTGTTCAACATACTACTCAACGACATGTAAATAAAATGACTGATTACTTTTCCATTGCATGAAGTTGATGAGGCTGGTGTAAAAATGAGATTATTTTCTCAAACATTATCAAGATATGTTAAGAAATGGTTTAAATCTTTTCCTACTAACCATATTGTTGATTTAGCTTCTTTCCACCAATTGTTTATCAATAGATGGGAAAGAAAGAAAAACCCTTTACAGATATTATCTGAATATGAGAACATTAGGATATCTACTAATAAATCTGTTCAAGATTATTGTACTAGGTTTAACAACATTTACAATGCAATCCCCGTGAATATTATACCCCCACCAGACTTAGCCCTAATAAAATTTCCAGATGGTTTTTATGATGACATGTCCTCTCAATTAAGAGAAAGAAACCCTGCAACATTAGAACAAATGCAAAGTGATGCAGTTAGTGTAGAAGCTAACTTATTAGCTAAAAGAGATAGGATGAGGAATGAAAGAAGAGTGACCATTAAGGAAGAACCATCCACATCAGATATTAAGATAGATAGTTTAGCTAAAAGTGTGGAAAGACTAATTGATAGATTAGAAAAAATGGAAAGAAAACCTTAGTGGGAAAATCAACAAGGTCCCTAAATTAGAAATCCAAACTTTAGGAAAAATACTAATACTGGTAAATCAAGAGAAGTTGTACCTGATCAATAGATTAGACCACCTTTCCAAGAAAAGTATGCTGAAAGTTCACATCAAAATGAAAAAGGCCAGGACACCCAAATAAAATTAATGGGAATAAACGATGAAAATACTATTTTTCTTACCCAAGAAGAATAGGAATTATACATGTTACAACAATTACAATTAGAATTTGGAGAGTCATTTGATTACAAACTAAGCTATGAATTTTCTAGCTACGAATTTCATAAACAGTATAGACTTAGAAGCAAAAAGAACACATAAGCCCCTACTAAGAAAACAGTCCAAAGACAAACTAAGAAAACAATAGAATCTCCTGTGACTAAAACTTTATAAATTCTCCCTAGAGAAACTCACAATACTTCCAACCCAAAGATTATAGACATAACTTCAACTGCTACTCAAAAGGTTACAGACAAGAAAGTTGAAAATAAAGCAATAGATACACAAACTAAATTTCCAACTATTGATAAAAAAGACAAAAACACACAAACTACAATTGGTAAATATGAAATAATTCAATTAGGCAAAACTCAAATCCCATTTAATATCCAAATTGAGATAGCCAAATTGCAAATACTAGTTCCTTTAATAGAGCTAGTGAAAAATGATCTATACAAGGCCCAAATCACTGAAACACTAAACATAGGAGAAGGCGAAGATGTTGTTAACCTCAATGATGATTAACCGGAGTTATTATTTGGTCCTGAAGTTAATGGAAAACATCAGCAAGGGGGTGTCCCTCCATTCTACATTAGCTTAAATGTTCATGATAAAATCTTACATAATGCTATGTTAGATTCAGGAGCATCTCATAACTTAATGCCTAAAGCAGTCATGGAAAAATTGAACTTACATATCACCAGACCATACAAATACCTTTTCCCCTTTGATTCTAGTCAACTCAAATGCCTTGGCCTGATAAAAGACCTGTGTGTAACTCTAGTCAAGTGCCTAGCAAAAAGTAGTGTGATGGACATAGTAGTTGCTGATATCCCTCCCAAATATGGTATGTTACTATCTTTTTCATGGGGAGCAAAATTACAGGGATCTCTGCAATTAGATATGTCATATGCTACCATTTCGGTATTTGGTCAGCAAAGGAAGCTTTACAGACAAACTTTGATGAAATACATGGTAAGTAGTTCAAAAAGACCACAAAATTATCCTATCTATTCATTGCATTCTGATATTATCTCATTTATCCTATGTAATTCAAACAATGATAAAGACAAAACCACAGTTGTAGAAGAAAAACACAAAGAAATCGATAGTGATAATATAACTCATGAGTCTATGTGGCATTTATATTTTGATGGCTTTATATGTAGATTAGGAGTAGGAGCTGGAGTATGGATCTATAATTTAGAGAATGATCATTCAGAAGGACATGCTTTCAGATTGAATTTCAAATACACTAATAACATGGTAGAATATGAAGCATTAGTGTTAGGACTGCAAATTCTAAGAAAACTTGGAGCCAAAAGAGTTTCTATCATGGGAGACTTACAACTTATCATAAAACAAATAAAGGGAGAGTATCTTGTTAATAATCCTAGACTTAGCCAATACAGAGAAACCATACTAGACTTGATAAATTGTTTTCTTGAAACTTACTTTGTTGTTATTCCAAGAAAGCAGAACATGCAAGCACATATTTTGGCTACTTTTTCCAGCACATGCAGGTTAACTTTTCAGCCAAATCATCAGTACATTGCTGAGGTAAGACATAGGCCAACCATACCTGATAATTTGAAGTATTGGAAAATCTTTTCACAAGACTCACAAATCTATAACTTTATGAATTGTGAAGGAGAATTTCAGGACTGTAATATAGACATTGTCTGTACAGCGGATTATACCATGAATAATGAACTAGATGTAAGTGATGTAAATAAAATATAACCAACTAGATTCACTAAAGTAGAAATAGACAAATTAGAAACAGTAGAAATTGAAGAATTAATTAATGATGAATCAAAAGTTTTAAACCTTAAAGACAACATTTTATCTAAGGGATTAGCCCCACTAGAATACCTTTTTGACTCCAATGATGTAGCTAGAAAACCCAAAATGGAGCCCCTAAGATCAGATATAGAAGAATGTAACATAGGAACAGAAGAAAAACCCAAGCTTATCAAGATATCTCAGGCCTTACCTCTAGCTGAAAAGTTGAAATACATTAGATTGTTTAAAGAATTCCAAGATATATTTTCCTGGAGTTATGAAGACCTCAAGTCTTATGATACCATAATTATCCAACATAAAATACCAATCAAAGAAAATCAGAATCCCTTTAAACAAAACCTTAGGAGAATTAACCCTGTTCTTATGCCATTGATAGAAAAATAAGTTAAAACAATGTACAAGGCTCAAATCATAGGACTCATTAGATATTCGGATTAGGTCTCTAATTTAGTCCCCTCTAGAAATAAAATAGAAGAAATCAGACTCTGTGTTGATTTCATAAACTTAAACAAAGTATCACTGAAGGATAACTATCCCCCCCCTAAAATGGACCACATTCTACAGGGGGGTAGTAGGGTCATCCAGAATTTCATTACTTGATGGGTTTTCTAGATACAACCAAATCCTAGTCCAACCTAAAGATCAAGAAAAAAATACATTTACGACTCCCTGGGGAACTTTCATGTACTTGAAAATTCCCTTTAGATTGATGAACGTTGGAGCTACATTCCAAAGAGATATGGACATAGCCTTTGCAAAGGAAATCCACGACTTTCTAGTTATTTACCTAGATGATATTGTTGGGAAAAATACTGAGAGGGGGGGGGGTGAATCAGTATTTAGGACTTACTCAAAACTTTTTACTTTTTCTTTCTCTAAAACCCATACGCTACTTCACTGAGCCCAACTCGCGTATACACGCGGATATCCTTCATAAAACTTGCCTATACACAGAGATCTTATTATGCATTTATTTATTTACTTAGGTCTATGCATCATTCATTCATCAGATTTTTAGTTAACAATAAGAATGTGCAGTAATAACAGAATAAAGCATCACACATAAGCAACACACATGAACAGCAGGATTTTAGGTGGAAACCCAAGTCGGGAGAAAACCACAGCTGTCGTTGTCTCAACCTTCAATATTTTATTATAGAGAAAACATCTTACAACCATGTACTGGCGTAGACTCATACCAGCACGCAGGCACCCACATGCAGAAGGCTACAACCTTCTCTCGTTTACCAACCTCTCCTGGAAGGGAGCTACAACCCCTCGCTTCATGGCTCACTCTCTCCTGAAGGGGAGCTTTTGCCACTCCTCACGCTTCTCAAGTATCAGCCTTCTTACCTGAAGGGAGCAAACATCATGCCTCGCTATCACCACTGGAAGGGAGCTACAACCCCCTGACTGAAGGCTTCAACCTTCAGCACCTTTGTGGACCACGTTTCATCAATTTTCACACTGGATCCAACCCTCACAATTAAGCTCAAGGAACATTCATCAAACCAACAACTTTCTCTATAAGATCATAATCAATATTCAAACAACCCAGATCATCATTGACAGATAACAGTAAAATAGCAGAACAGATCATACATTTCATACCACATACTTCAGCAAACCCTAAATTACATACACGCTTTTTCTTCACTGAACCTGTGTATATACGCGCTTTCACAAATACCAACCCGCGTATACATCTACACACATTTCAAATCTAACTTCAATTCCCATACGTGCTTTCGCTGAATACAAGCCACGTATATACATGCTTTCCCCTTGACGAACCTGCGTATAGATCTTCAGACATTTAGGGCAGTGTAGCTCTCCAGAACAGATAAACAACTCAGATCTTCATTCTTTACTTCAGCTCAGATTCGCCAGATCACAGATCTAATCATTCCATAAACAGATCCAGAAGATACATATACATTTCAGATCTATAGATCCCTCTTCACCATTTTCTTCATAGGTGCATCATAGATTCAGATCTGTTAGAACACCTAATCCTACATGGTTAGGTGTGGAATATGAAAAGTCACAATGGAGTCCAAGTGACCTTGGAATATGAAACCAAGAGTCACACCATTGTACTATAAATGTACATCTTTGTATAATGGAAAATAAGAAAGCCTCACGCTTATCCTTCATTGTGTGTTGAGTCTCTTGTGTGTGTGTTTATCTTCCTCATACACCATGTGTGTGTTCAACATGGTGTTTAACATGGTATCAGAGCGGGCGATTGCTGGCCCTGCTTCAATTGAGTGAGCCATTTGTGCTTATGGCCTGTGTATATCTGCAAAAATTGTTGACATTTTTGCAGCATTTAGAGAGTTTCTGCAGCAGAGTTTTTGCCGCCATTCAGAAGTGTTTTGAAGAGGAGCAGCATTCAGAATCCCAGCAGTCAGAAATTGGCAGCATTCCAACACTGATTTTGAAAAAGAGCAGCCTTGTGCATCTGAAGGTTTTCATTCTCATTTGTCCTGCAATTTCTGCATTTTAAATTCTACATTTGAAGAGCTGCTGGATACTATTTAAATTGGATTTCTGAACAAGTTTTTGGGTTTTTACTGGAAATATTTCAGTTTTCATAGGAAGATTTTTAGAATTCTCAGTTTTTCTCAAGTATATAAAGTATATACCCTCTTCAATCATTTTTGAAGAAACAGTTTGAAGTAAAGATTTCAGTCCAAGCATTGTGTTTCTCGCACTTCTAATTTCATCATTGAAAATAGAGTATTCACTGGAATGAAAATCCCTACTTTTATTTCCGTCATTTTTAATAAAAATAATAATAAATAAATAAAATTTTTCAACTCGTCTCGGGTCATGCGCCTCTTCAACTCTCGCATAGAACACCCATTCCCTTGCCACAACTATCCGCTTCTTCAATCCTAAGTAACTACCTCCTTATCCGCCTCTTTTCCTTGCTTCGTATTTCTACTTATAAACCTTATTATTAAATTCTCCGCTTCTTCTTCACAATATTAAAGACTCCGTAACTTAATACGTTATTACTGATTTTCTACTGTCGTTTCCCTTACGCCGGCCTTCGCATACTATAATATACCTGCACCTCACCAAACTCCACGACAAAACCCTTCCTCACAGCTCTGGCCTCTCGGCCCTCCCACTCACCCCGTCCACTTCCCATACCCCCTCACACATTTACGCCTCTCTCCAATACGCTTCCCCTTCCTCCGTTCAACCCTTATCACTCCCCTTCCCCATCTCCCAACTCCCTACGACTACATATTCCTACTCTCCTCCCTCTCAATACGACTCACTTTTAATTATATTCATGTTTTAAATTTTTTAATTCCCCACCATATAATATCTCCCTCCTTTTAAATTCGTTTCCACTTTTTTATTTTAATTCATTCCCCTCCCTAAAGTAATTCCCCTCCCACTATTCCCTTTAATTTAATAGCTCCCCTTTCCCCATTTAGTTCCACCAAGTTAATTAATCTCCCTCCCTTTTAATTTAATTTCTCTCCCCTTCCACTAAAATTAATCCCCATTTTTTAATTTATTCCCTTCTTTTTAATTAATCCATTTTTTAATTAATTCCCCTTCCCATATAAATATCCCTCCCATATTTTATTAATCCCTTTTTTAATACCATTTTAAATTAATTCTCTCCCTTTTAATTAATCCCCTTCCCCTCCATTTTTTATTATCCCCATTTTTTAATTAATTAAAAAAAAAAAAAAAAAAAACAGCAGAGAGAGAGAGGAAGAGAGGAAGAACAAAGAGAAAATTTGAACAGCAGGAAAAGAGAAAATCGACATATGAAGAAGATGGACTGAATTTTGCAGATTTGATATTTTATGATTTGTGGCATAAGGGTGATTTTTTGAAGAATTTCACATTTGAAGACAAGTTTGCCATCATTGAAAACAGCTATTTGAAGAAGAAAATTCAGCTGCCATAAAAAGATTCGTGTACAAGTGTTTTCAGCTACACATTTACAAATATTTTGCAGAGATATGTATTGAGCTAACTTTGTATTTTGAGTGGAATTTGCCTCTTCATTCATAGTTGGAATCAGTATTTGAGTTGTTGGATTGTTGATTGCCCTCCATCATTTGAGGAGCAGATTTTGTACTTTCCATAGTTGGAAGTCCTCTTGAGTCATTTATATTTCTTGTTGCATCACATTGTAAACGGGTGCATTTTCGGTTGTAGCCGACACCCTTTCATTTTTTAGCCTAAGTTGTTGAAATGGCTAAAATCAATGAGGCATTAGTGTTGTTGAATAACCTCATTCATTCAAATGTTGATGATATGATAAGAATGAGCAAGCATGCTCTTTGTAATATTCAAAATTGTTTGCTAGATGCGCAAGAAAAATTTGAGTTTTTGCAGTTGGAATCTCAGCTTCAACAAGATGAACTTCACCAAAAGAGTCACCATTCTGAACCTGTTTCTGTTCAGAACATTGTGAAAGACTCCCATCAGCAGCAAGTCAGCAAAGTTCCAGTTGATTCCCATTCAGTTCCTTGTACTAGAGCAGATTTACATGCATATGCAGCCACTCAGCCTGCACTTCCTAAGCCCATCATCAGACCTTGGGAAGAGCTTGTCCACAACAAGCACCGAACTAGTCTTGGATATGACAAGGATGTGTCCTTTCATATTCCAGACTACACAAAGCCCATCAGATTTCAAAGTGTTGGATTCCTATATGACAGTTCACCTGTAGCTGTTCCAGATCCTGTTCCACTTCCACAACAGATTGAGAAATGCCAACACTGTGATCGAGTTGGCCATATGAAAGATCAATGTTTTGATCTTCATTTATGCAAGCACTGTGGTCAACACACCCATTCTTCAGACAGATGCTTCAGACACAAGCCTCCTGCAAGAACCAAGATTCAACTTGGATGGATCGCTTCTTGGCAATGGGCATCAGCAGCCAAGAAGATGTTTACAACACATATTAGAACTTGTTCACGGATATTGAGCAAACTTGCAGTTGAGTTTTTTCCATCATCTCACCTTGTCCCTGACAGGGGGGAAAATGGTGGTCATGTACAAGCTTTGACGACAGATCAAGCGAGCCTGAGCTACAACTCCCTATCTATGTTTAGAGTTGTAGCAGTAGTTTGCCAGCCTGTTTCTACAGTCTGCCATTCCGGATCTTAGGACAGCTTATATACTGAGATGCCTACGAGCATACCTCTCTAAGCAGGATAACCCAAAACCATCATCTTTGGTTGGTGGATAACCTAAAACCATCATTTTCGGTTGGTGGATAACCTAAAACCATCATCTTTGGTTGGTGGACAACCTAAAACCACCACAGGTCATAGACCTCCCTTCTTTTAGGTCGAAGGTCTCCCTTTTATGAGGGACAATTCCTCTAGCAGAAGCCTTCAGCTTCTTGCCAGTTTTGGAAGAGTTCCGGGAACTGCAACAAGTTTTGCGTTCCAGTGTTTGTGGTCATCCTAAAACCACCTCTTTTTTCCAACATTTCAGAGAGTTGATTCAGCCAAGTGCTGCCATGTATACTTTGCAGATTTGTATTACAAATCTTTTCTTGGACTCACACATACCCCTTCGGATTAAGGGGGGATGTTGGAACACCTAATCCTACATGGGTAGGTGTGGAATGCGAAAAGTCACAATGGAGTCCAAGTGACCTTGGAATATGAAACCAAGAGTCACACCATTGTACTATAAATGTACATCTTGTATAATGGAAAATAAGAAAGCCTCACGCTTATCTTTCATTGTGAGTTAGCCTCAAAATATTTCTTATACACCAATCGAGGTGTCTGTACATGTTAATGACCAATCATCAACCATATATCTCTTTTCCATTCGGTATGTGACATACTTCCAGAGTGAAGGATCTTATTCAACCGTGACTTCTACCTCCCACCTATCAGACAAATTTAATTTTCCTTAAATAGATCTAGCCTTTGACAATACCATGAGCCAAAACCACACAACTTCCGATGGTATTCCTGGACGGGATCACATAGACAATCCAGCGCTCAATACAATGGGTCAATACCATGGTAGTAACCCCTGGTTTTATTCATTTAGAGCGCAATTGGGCATATGCGACTTGGCACGTACTTTTCCGCGTGCATACGGTACTTAGCCTTAATAACCGCGATGCCTGTGACACCTTTGTTTTAAGACTGTCTTCGCACTTTCTCGATATTTTTGTGTTACTTCTCGAGTTTTAGAACATTAGATTTACATCATTAATAAACTCATCAAGCATCAAGAACAACTTCATTAAGTAGGTTGCCATCATCTTCATCAAGTGGGTTGCCATCAAGGACAACACTCTGCATCATATTGCCAACAATCTCCCCCTTTGGACTTGATGGCAACCACGATGGTGTTTGATCACCACAACAGATAGATACATTAAGCATAATGATATTCTCCCTTATTCAAACACCATGTCACTCTCCCCCTTTGACATCAAGGGAAAAGGGCGGATCAAAACCAACACAAGGTTGTTTTCTCCTCATGTAGATAGAAGAGCGTTGTAGATCTGATGTGCACTGAAGTTACCATGCTCCCCCTGAGTTCATGCTGAATGTTCAAACATATTTTTCAATGAAGTACATGACTCTATGACCTTCCTATCACCAAGGACTCATACTTACATCAAAGATCCAACCAAGTGGATTTACATATGAGACTCAAATACCCAACCAAGTGGGTTTACACAATTTTGACTCAACTACCCAACCAAGAGGGTTTACACATTTTGACTCAAGTACCCAACCAAGAGGGTTTACACATTTTGACTCAAGTACCCAACCAAGTGGGTTTACATATTTGATCAAGTCCTTACATGACTGAATATTACAATTTTACATCATAGGTCTCAACATGACCTTTTCATCAAATTACAATTATGACTTTTTATGACCAGTACCAGAAAGACCTCAAGAGAGAGATCTTATTTCAGAATCATCATAATGCCAACAATGCATTACCTTCAGCAAGGCTAATGCTCCCCCTGAAAATGTGCATCCAAGCATCCTTTCCATATGACCAAGGCTCCTACTTAGCTTGTGCAACCTGAAACTCTTTCAACAACAAGTTATCAACAACAATCTCTGCATGATCTGTCCTTATCTTTGAATCATAAGACTTCCATCTCATCCATGTGTAAAAACAAATAATACTCTTCAGCAAAAAGCAAATAGGGCTCATCCATAATCTCATCATAAGAAACCATGTATCATGTCATTATCATTTAGAACTAAGAAATAAGCAGATACAGTGTCAATAATACAATCATTATTAGTCAGACTGATGCTCCCCCTGAACCTGTGCTCCTAATCTTCAGCTGTCATACTAATTTTCTTATCATAAATGCATACATGACTATCTCCCCTGGAACTCGTGTGTATACGTGGCTTTAGTTCATAGAACCCGCATATGGAAAGTGAAACACTGAAAATTTCACATTCCTTCATCTTCCCCTGAATTTGTACCACTTGTACTTGTCTTCTTTACATCAGATGCTCAGTCAGAAATAAACATAACCAGAATAACCAAAACCATCATGGGAATCACCATACATCGCTCCCCCTGTGACGATACATTACTAATCCCTATAATGTATCTCACATCACTCCTGCAGTCATTAAGAGAAGTAAACTTTAGAAGTGGATGACTGCAGTAGGGTCAATATTCCCTACGTTTCTGACCAGTGTCTCTTCTTTTTCCAGCTTTTCTTGTGATTTCTTATAGTGTGCTGGAAATTCTCCAATTTATCAGATCTGTTCATCATACTTATCCTGCAATCAGTGACCTTATGACCAAATTATTTACAATAGAAGCAACATCCATGAAAGCAATCCTTCTTTCTTGTTCTATGCAATTCTTTACCAATCAGATCCCTTTCTTTTTTGAAGTTATCATCTTCCAAGGTAGATACCATGAGCACTTGCAGATCGTGGTCAGAACCTTCTTCATCCTCATTTGACACTTCATCATTATCTTCATTTTTATAATAACTCCTTCCCTTTTCAAATTGTTTCCCTTTAAAATGATTTTCTTCATAAGGACATTTAGCAGCATAATGACCAACTCTTCCATAAGTAAAACACTTGAAGGGAAGCTTACCTTTGAATCTTCCAGTTCCTAGTTGGAGTCTTCTCACAAATTTTGCTTCTTCCTCTTCTTATATATAATTTGATTCTTTGACAACTTCCTTTTCGTTTCCTTTTGCACATGCCTTAAAAGCAGCTTCTCTGATTTGAGAGGGACCTCATTTTCTCATTTCAAAAGAAGTCAAGTTACCATGTAGTTGAACAATAGTCAGATTTTGCAGATCTTGCTTTTCTTCAATAGCAGATACTTTAGATTCAAATTTTGAAGTCAGAGATCTTAAGACTTTTTCCACCAGAGTAGTATCGGTTATGGTTTCACCCAAATTTCTCATTCGATTTACAATACCATCTAGACATAAGAAGAAACTGGCAATACTCTCATCACTATGCATCTTCAAATTTTCATATTCAATTCTGAGGGTTTGGAGTTTTGCACTTTTTACCTTTGCATCACCTTCATAACTTGGAATGATTTTGTCCCATATTTCCTTTGCTGTATTCAGCTGCATGACTTTGACAAATTCTGATTCAGTTAAACTTCTTGTTATAGCATTGACCGCTTTTGCATTTGATTCATAATTCTTTCTTTCAGTTGGATCTGTTGGTGTAGCAGCTAGATATTGATATCCTTGTTCAAAAATGGCCCATACATCAGCTCCCATAGACTGAAGATAGGATCTCATCCTCATTTTCCAGAATAACAGATTACTTCCATTGAATACAGGTGGCCTTATAGAGAATACTCATTCACGACTTCCCATTGCGACGGATCTCCTTCAAGCGATCAAGCTTCTGCAGAAGGACCTGCTCTGATACCAATTGTTGGGAAAAATACTAAGAGGGGGGGGGGGTGAATCAGTATTTAGGACTTACTCAAAACTCTTTACTTTTTCTTTCTCTAAAACCCATACGCTACTTCACTGAGCCCAACTCGTGTATACACGCGGATATCCTTCATAAAACTCACGTATACACCGAGATCTTATTATGCATTTATTTCTTTACTTAGGTCTATGCATCATTCATTCATCAGATGTTTAGTTAACAGTAAGCATGTGCAGTAATAACAGAATAAACCATCACACATAAGAAACACACATGAACACCAGGATTTTAGGTGGAAACCCAAGTCAGGAGAAAACCACCGCTGTCGTTGTCTCAGCCTTCAATATTTTATTATAGAGAAAACATCTTACGACCATGTACTGGCGCAGACTCATACCAGCACGCAGGCACCCACCTACAGAAGGCTACAACCTTCTCTCGTTTACCAGCCTCTCCTGGAAGGGAGCTACGACCCCCTACTCTTGTTTACCAGCCTCACCTGGAAGGAAGCTACGACCCCCTACTCTCGTTTACCAGCCTCACCTAGAAGGGAGCTACAACCCCCTGACTGAAGGCTTCAACCTTCAGCACCTTTGTGGACCACGTTTCATCAATTTTCATACTGGATCCAACCCACACAATTAAGCTCAAGGGACATTCATCAAACCAACAACTTGCTCTATAGCAGCATAATCAATATTCGAACAACCCAGATCATCATTGACAGATAGCAGTAAAACAACAGAACAGATCAGACATTTCATACCACATGCTTCAGCAAACCCTAAATTACATACGCGCTTTTTCTTCACTGAACCTGCGTATATACGCGCTTTCACAAATACCAATCCGCGTATACATCTGCACACATTTCAAAGTTGACTTCAATTCCCATGCGCGCTTTCGCTGAATACAAGCCGCGTATATACGCGCTTTCTCCTTGACGAACCTGCGTATAGATCTTCAGACATTTTAGGGCAATGCAGCTCTCCAGAACAGATAAACAGCTCAGATCTTCATTCTTTACTTCAGCACAGATTCGCCAGATCACAGATCTAATCATTCCATAAACAGATCCAGAAGATACATATACATTTCATATCTAGAGATCCCTCTTCATCATTTTCTTCATAGGTGCATCATAGATTCAGATCTATCATCAAACTGTTACCCTTTCCATTCAGACATACTTCAGAGTGAAGTATACATTCAAACCCAGACTCATACACCCACATTGCACAATGAATTTCTTCTCCTTAAATAGATCTAGCCTTTGAAAATACCATGAGCTAAAACCACACAACTTCCGATGGTATTCATGGACGGGATCACATAGACAATCCAGCGCTCAATACAATGGGTCAATACCATGGTAGTAACCCCTGGTTTTATTCTTTTAGAGCGCAATTGAGCATACGCGACTTGGCACGTACTTTTCCGCGTACATACGCTACTTAGCCTTAACAAATCCGTGTATGCCTTGTGACATACCTTGTTTAACATTATTCTGGCACTTTCTGATATTTCTTTCTTCTGTTACTTCTGAGCTACTTGTAGAACATCAGATTTACATCATTAATAAACTCATCAAGCATCAAGAACAACTTCATTAAGTAGGTTGCCATCATCTTCACCAAGTGGGTTGCCATCAAGGGCAACACTCTGCATCATATTGCCAACAGATATCACATTATTTTCCAAATCAGATAATAAACATCTAGATCATTTAAGAAGAGTATTCATTAAATGCAGAAAGTTTGGTATATCCTTAAATCCTAAAAATTTACTTTTTGGATTAGAAGAAGGAAAACTCCTGGGACACATTATTTCGAAAGAGGGCATTAGAATTGATCCAGCTAGAATAGAATCAGTCATGAATATCAGTCATCCTAGAAACATTAAAGAGTTACAAGCATTTCTAGAAAAAATAAATTTTCATAGAAGATTCATCTCTAAATTAGTAGAACTACTTATAAATTTGAATAACATGTTAAAGAAAGATTTAATACTTAAGTGGATAGTAGAGGCTAAGCAGTCAAAGAAGCCCTTACTAAAACACATGTCCTCATAAGTCCTAATTTCAAAAAATATTTCATAATTTTTTCATTTGCTTCAGAACAAACCATTGCAGCAGTCTTGTTGCAAAAGAACGATGAGGGTTATGAACAACCCATTTCTTTATTCAGTAAAACCTTGATATATGCAACACTAAAGTATAATACCAAACTTAGTTGTAAAGGACATTATGACTCAGAATGGGCCTGATGGAAAGACAGGAAAATGGATTTCCACAATACTATAATATTACATTGAAATCAAGCCTACAAAATTGATCAAAGGCCAAGGTTTAGCCAAACTCATGGCTGAATCGAACTGTCGGGCCTTAGACATAAATTTCATTGCTACACTAGATGATCAAGAAGATATGTGACTCCAAAAATCAGTGAAGGTTTCATAGATTCACCCTGGTATGTAGACTTAATATTTGTTTTACTTAATCTACAAGCTCCTTCTTGTTTATCTAAAACTAAAAGAAGATTCTTGAAAATGAAAGCAATGAAATATTATATCTTTGATAATGTTTTATTTTGGAAAGATCATGGTGGCATTCTATTAAATTTTTTATTGAAAGATGAAGCTGACAAAGTCATGCAGGAATTTCATGCAAGATATTATGGAGGACACCTTTACTAGAAAACAACTGCTGAAAAAATCCTGAGGGCAGGTTTTTACTAGCCCACTCTTTTTTTAGATGTCAAAAAGTATGTGACCTCCTATCACAAATTCCAAATATTTGAAGGGAAGAAAAAACTCTTACAATTACCCCTCAAACCTATCTCAACAGAAATGTCATTTCAACAATGGGGTTTAGACTTCATTGGTGAAATTCACCCATCCTCCTCTGCCCAACATAAATGGATTTTGACAGCCACTGATTACTTTACCAAGTGGATAGAAGCCATCCCTTCTAGACAAGAAACAGACTGTCATTATATCATTTCTTGAGAACAACATCCTTTCTAGATTTGGATGCCCACAAAAACTCATTACTAATAATTTTGTTGCCTTCAAATCCAAGAAAATGATATATTTTTGTAACAAATACCATATCATCCTTGGCCATTCCACTGCCTATTACACCCAAGGTAATGAACTAGCAGAATCTTCAAACAAAAGCCCAGTCAACATCATCAAGAATTTGTTAGAAGATAACAAGAAAACCTGGAATAAAAGGTTGGTTAATGCCCTATGGGCAAACAGAATAACTACCAAGAAATCTATTGCTACATCTCCTTATCAATTAGTATATGGGATGGATGTTGTTTCTCCATATTCATTAGGAGTGCCAGTAATGAAAATGATTTAAGAGATGCAATTAGAACCAAATGACATCCAAAGGAGGATAAATCAAAAAATTCATTTGCAACAAACCAGGGAAGAATTTTATATCAAATCCCAAGTGATTCAAGACAAAATCAAGAAGATTTTTTATAAGAAAAATAAAGATATGATTTTTTCATAGGTGATCAAGTACTCAAATGGAATTCCAGAAGAGAATAAAAAGGAAAACATGGGAAATTTGACATTATTTTGAAGGGCCCATACATCATTTATGGTTACAGAGGTAATAATGCATTTTTATTGAAAGAGGTAGATGGAACAGATTTACCATGTGGACCAGTCAATGGTAGAATGTTGAAGTACTATTTTTCACCAGATTAACCAGTAGTTAATTTTTTTTAGTTTTCTCATTGTAAATATCATAGAAAAAGTTTAGATTGGATTGGATGGTTATCTTGCAAATTTGAAGCCTGAAGAGAAGGCCCTAAGCGTTAAAATATATAACATCATATGTTTGAATAAAGGAGATCACATAAAGCAATTCCATGGCAAGCAAAGCCAAAGTTCCAAGGCCACGGATCATAAAGTTCTTGACATCTCACAAGGAGATGCCATCCCTAATTGGAGCCACTGTTAGGGTCCTATAATAATAGGTATCATAATTTTGAATTGGCTATGTTTAGTCTTGTAATATTGTACATACCTTTGCTTTTCTGCAAATGTTTTTCCATATTAAAAAATGAAAAGAGGGTATGTCCTAAAAGAATAATACAAGGAGAAAAAGCAAGAAAGATAATATATATATATATATATATATATGAACCCCATAAAAAAGAAACAAAAATAAATTCTAAAAGTGTTGCACATTCAAATGCCACTACTCTTAGTTTACTTTACTTATGCAAATAATATTGTGTGCAGCTTGTTCAAAATGCCACAATTCATGATGATCATATAGTTTAATCTTGATTAAATCATGCCTTTAAATTCCATGACATGATATTTATTGAATAAATATCTGACCAAATCATTTAACCTTGGCATATCAGTAGTTAGGTAGAGAATAAAATGATCTCATAAGTTTAATCTGAGCCACTGGAATATATAAGGTTAGAAATAGGTTAGTTTTCTTATCAAAAGAAAATAAAAATGGTCAGCAAGCTCAAATGCACCCAATAAAGTAAATAAAAATGTTAGGATAAATAAAGGGTAGGTAGGATACTTTCAAGAGTTATGGAAAGCATCATTTTGGTTTATCTCATATCACTAAGGTCTTTCTAATATTTCCCCTTATACCAACTCTTTTCCCATGAAAAAACACATTCCCTCTTGCTAATATCCCTCTTTCCTCTCTTGGAAATCATTTTCCCTTGCAAAATCACTTTCCCCTTTTCAAAACCCTTTTCCCCTCCTAAAAACCCTCTTTCCACTATTGGAAGTCATTTCCCCTTGTAAAAACCCTTTCCCTTTGATGGTATCCCTTTCCCCTTATTCTAAAATCCTTTTCCCCCACTTAAACCCCTTCCCCTTGACTAACTCCGCATTATTCAAATAAAACAACCAAACCCATTTATCCAAAGTTTTAAAGCGTTTAATATATTATATCGGGTCCCACTCCCCTTTTGACATAACTCCCCCCAGGCCCCATTGCTCTTAATATATTTATCCATTATATCATTTAACCCCCCTACTGCTCATATATTTCATAAACCCATTTATATTTATTAACTCCTTCGCACATATAATTCCCGGCCCACTTCTTTGAAAACCTGCATATCCATATACCCCCCAATCCTATCCAATCAGATCTAATGGCCAATAAACATTTTCGCTCCCCTCAAAATCCGATAGTTAAAACCAATGGGGGGGGTGTGAAATGGGTGATTTCATACCCCCACCCCCTTGCCACGCGGCACTTCCATAGTTTATCGCACCCCCTCATCTTAAAATTGCCTAAGCACCTTTTTGTGCGTGATAATCTGCCAGACTGCCTTTTGCCATGTGACGAAAACCACCATGTTTGAAATAATCCACCCCCACGCCATTGCGATAAACCAAAGTTCAAAAGTAATAAATCTCAGCCTTTTACCATTATTTCCTATTGTTGTTTATTTTCAAAAAGAGACCAAAAGCCATTTTTCGACTGAGATTGAACGCTACTACTGTGTGGACTTCTTCCACGGCCAAATTCCACCATTCCATGTAATCCTGAGTGCCTATATTTATCAATTAAAGCACATAAATTAATAAATTAAACAAATTGATGGCCTCCCAAAGCATACAAACTGTAAACCTCTGCAACCACCTGTGGTAGATATTAACCACACCCCTTTGGCCGATAAAGACTTCAAAATCAATGATATTGTGACTGATTCCAAGCTTTTGCAGCTCCATTATTGGATCCATGACAAATTTGTTGACCAGGAAGATGATATCCATCTGTGGGATTCAAATTTTCACAAGTACATATTCCCACAGACCTATCAATTCCCAGAACTCATCATATTGTGCCAAATTAGTTATTTTCCCAATGATAGAGCTTTAGTTACCCCAAACCAAGAAATCTTATTCACAATTACTGCTCAATCCATCAATCAGATGCTCCATATTCAACCACTGCCTGATGAAGTACATTTCTCTATTGAAACCCTTACTTAACTCTACTTAAATTTGGACTTTCCTAAAAGATTCCAAATCTTTCAAACTTTCCTCCCTCCATCAGTAGAAACCCCTAAAAACAATGCTTCTTACTTAGCTTCTATGTTTTCAGAAAGAACCAGGAAGATTGTAACCATGTTGTCATGTATTTTAGGATATTTCACTAATGAACATGTAGTTGCATCTATTCTTGTTTTCCTATCCATATTTTTCCCAGGTCAACCTCCAGCTACAATCTTCAATTTTTCCCAATACCTAGTAGATGCAATCCATGATCAGCTAGTCAAACTGCCAAAAGAAGGAGTGTTCAAATACCCCTCAGTTTTGTTTCAAATGTTTATATTTTTCCAATCAGAAAGGTTTGCAGTTAGCCTCCAAAAACTGGACACAGAGGGTAATCCCCAATCTATTGTCTTTTGGATGTCCTTGATCAGAAAGGATTCCACTGAATTCAGCTTCAAAGACTTCATTGATTCTTTTTTTTATCCAGTTTTTAATATATTGCTAAGCAGTAACATTCAACCTAGAATCAGTGAAGAGATCAAAAATGTTCTACAGTTGTCAGATCAGAGTAAAATAGGATATTGGTATTTATACTAGAATCATACATAAATTAGAGTGTATGGAAGCCAACTTACTCCATACAGGCTTCCCAAATAACTCCCAATGGGGATATTTGCATTAGAATGCATCAGACAAATATTGAATTCAGATGAAGTCAATTTCCTTTTAGCTAATAAAAAGACTCAATTCAAGATTAAAAACCAGCTAGGGCCTTTTATATGTAATAGTAGGAATGTTGGATAGCAAGTAGAGAAATGTTTATAAGAGTTTAAATTCAGCAGTAGTTTCAAATGGCCATATGACCCCTTGGGTGTCATAAATAATTTGAGAGTTAAATTGAAATTCACCCCTTTCATTCATGAGTCAAAACCCGAAATTGAAAAGTATTCCAAACAGTTAGAGTGGTTGGAAAACACTTTATAGGAGGTAGAGAAATAGGTTGATACTAGTTCCATCCTACTTAGTCCAGCCCCACAGGACAGAAATTCAAAAAGGGCAAGAGAGGAAGCCTTTTATTCTGCAGAAACTACTTCTGATACAAAAATCAAGCTTATGTATAAAAAGAACGCCAAGCTAAATCCAGTGATAGAGAAAGAAGAGATAGTTGATACAGTTGAAACTATTGAAACAAATATTATTGTCAAAGATGATGCACCTCCAACACTTTCAGAAGAAACACATCAGCCATCAACTTCTAGTGAAAAAATTATTCAAAAGCAACACAGTGCATAGGTTTTATCATCTAGAAAACCGGTTGAAAAAGAGAAGGATATCATGGAAAAATACAAAGAGATTAAAATCAGAAATGAAGCATTAAAGGTTTTCACATATGCATAGTATTGGAAGAAAACTCCTAGCGATCAAAGTAGGTTGCTTTCAGCTTATCACCTCAAGACAAGGAGGATGCAGATGAAATTTCTACAGCCAAAGATGCAGGCCCCTAAAACATCAGAAGATTATACTAAAACAACCTTTGAAGTTCCTGCCAAAGATGTGCATCCCATTGACCAGATTGAGTTTCACAAACGGGCAGGAGAAATGATCTATTCCACCATGACACACAAATATTTAAGTGTCTAGAAGTTACAGAATTCTCTAGAAAAAATAAATACACAGTTTAAGCTAGAGAAAGCTTCATCACAAGCAAAGGATAATAGGATAAAGTCACTTGAAGATTTGGTAATGGAAACTGGCTATGATCCAAAAAATATCAAAGCAGCAGAAGAATTAATAAAGAAGAAGAATGCAAACACAGTTGCACTAAAGAAACAACTGAAGTTACAAAATACAGAGCATCCACAAACCAAGGAGGTTTTGGAAAATGAAAATCAAAAGGATGAAATGATGAATCTCATCATTCAGTTGACAATTCGACTGAAACAAATGGAAAAAGAAATGGACAAAATAGTGCAAGAAAAGCAAGCCAGCATGGACGTGGTTCCCATTACTTCTATTCCTATAGCTCCTATATCAGCTCCATTGTCTACAATAGCTCTATTATCAACAACAGTTCCAACAACTACAGCAGCAATAGCATCAGCAATCCTAACAGTCCATCCCACTGATGAGGCCAACAAATTGATCAAGGAAATGTAGGATATGTCAATTCAAAATACTGAAATCAAGAAGCTCAAAGAACAAGTGAATATTTTAGAAGATACAAAGAAATTGGCGGAAGTAATGTATCAAGCAGAAGCACAGAAAGCAAACAGATTAACTAAAATAATTCATAAGTAAGAAAAGTAGTTATCACTGAAAGATCCTTTAGCCCAAGAAAAAAAATAGTTGTGGGCCAATATCATTCACTCAGTTAATGATATTTTTCCTTCTATACAGGTTATATTTTAACATAAGTACTTGATAAAATAAGTTGGTAATTCAATTCAAAAGGTTAAAGAAGAGCTTGGAAAGAAACCAGAGGAAGCTTATGAGATAACAAAATTCTAGAATTCTAAAAATAAATAGGAATTAGAAGAACTTGAGATAATAGACAGAATAGAGAATATCTTATAGGTGAAGAAAGTGATTTCCAAGAGAAATCTGATGATACAGCGTGAATACAAATGCCAAACAATGGAACTGGTAGTGAACATGTTTATGAAAAAATTTGATGTTTTGAGGCAGAAAGGTTTGCCAAATCCTTTATTAATTAATGATAAACTCATGAGGCATGAATACTATGATAAAAAGATCAAGGAAGTAGCTAAAGAGACTTCCAATAGTTCAACAATGAAGGGCGTTCCTATAGGCAAAGTGCTCCTTCAGAGTTTAGAAAAATTCTTTTACTTTTAGCATGAGGTAAATCACCTTTTTGTGAATAATCCCACGTTTGCCAAATATATAGAGGCGGATGAGATTTACCAAAAGATGATGAAGATTAAACTTCTAGATGAAGAAACTTGGGAAAAATGGTGTGACTTACTGTGACAGGTGAAAGAAAATACAAGTAAAAAAAATCATAGGTTAAAGAATAAATAGATGAAAAACAGATGAAATACAGATGAAAGAGAGACAACATGAAAGAAGACAGATTAAAGAAGCATACAATGTGAAAGAAACAAGTAACATCAACCAAATAAAACAGGGACAAATTTCAATCACCTACTAGGTGTCACTATCTTCTTACATGAAGATACTTTAATTCCTTAAATAAATCCTAGTTAGTTGACAGGATATTTTGTGTAAAGTTTTGTATAAATACTTCATTATTTCGAAGTATTGAAGGTGGATTTCTGAATATTTCTATAGTTGATTGATCTACTACCTAAGGGTTATTGTACCATTTCCAGTTGAAAGACAGAACTAGTAATAAAGGCATTTCTTTACAGGATTCATGTGTTGAGATATTTCAGTGAAGTATATTTCAATTGTTCATGTTATTTTCTTAATTATTCCATAAACTTTCATGTTTTCTAAATTTGAATGTTATAACTGGAATTTTATTGCAAAATTTGTTTAAGTACACTCTACTTTGAATTTTTGTACATTTTTATGTTTTCTTCTGATGTTTGGTTTAGAGAATCCTTAATTTCTCTTTGATCCTGATTGACCTCCTTCACCTTCCTTCATTATCTGGTTTAAGGAATCCTTAACTGCTCCTTGATCCTGATTGAAAACCACTTCACCATTCAGCCTTGAGATCTTATTTTGCTCAGCTATCCTGCCCTGTAACACTTCCTTTGTAATTTGATCTTGTTCTATTTTCAAGGTATATTGACTCCATAACCCAATGGAAAATGGAAAGACACCTATCCATCTAAATCAGTAATTCCACCAACAAATCAAAACCAAACCAAACAAGCATACATAACTAGCCTAAAATATATTGAAACAAACAAAGCTAAATAATTAAGAGAGAGCCCTCTCTAAGCATTAGGAAGGCTAGATCCTAATCTCCAAAAGTGGATGATAGTTACCTTTGTTATTTCTTTTTAATGCACATAACAACTCTTGGGAAATTTCAAAGTGATAACAGGTGGTAAAGGCTTCATACAATAGGAGGAAAACTAGCATCAATCAAGTCGTAATCAAGGCCACCAAGGCCACAATAATTGATGTTGTAAGTATGGAGAATGTGGCAAGGGTCGCCTTAGCAATAGAAAAATTGAAGAAAACGAGTCTCAAGCCCTTCAAATGACTAGAGAGATGTAAACAAATAAGGAAGAAATC